>CM029533.1:38881875-39286875 GCA_017141395.1 Laodelphax striatellus | reverse complement strand
GTTTTATGGATTTGAAAAATATTCGTAATTTTTTTGTAGCTTTGTCTAGTTGTCATAAATATTGGTGCAAAGTTTCAATTCCATATGTTTCACCATTATTGAGATAAAAAATAATAAGTGAAAAAAACAAAATGGCAGCTGTGTGAGTGACTAAGGACTTTTGGACAATTTGAATATGATATTTAGATATGGTTTTTGACCAGGAACAATGCCCTAGAGTATTGGTAGGGAGTTCTGAAACACTCTGTATGCACAGTCCTGGATGCACACACTTATGTCAAATTACAATTATTCGATACAGTATTGTTTCAAATAGCTCACTAGTAAACTTCCGACTCATACATAATAACACAATGCAATATCACATGACTGGCGCACGCTCGGTTGTTTAAAAAGAACTCTACTGACTAGCCGACAACTTACTGTCCTGGCCTTTATACACCCAAGGAAGGGTCTAGAAAGAAAGTACAGTAAAACCTGTCTAAGGCGGACCCTGTGGAAGGCGGAAACTTGTTGAAACGGAATGTTTTTTCTGGTCCCAAGGAATTTTGTATACATTCACATGTAAAAACACCTTTGTAAGCCGGAACCTCCCTAACGCGGAAACGGAATGCTTAAATAGTCCCTTGCGGTAATTAATACTGTGTAAGCTGTAAGACGGATATTTAATGGAGGTATACAGTATAATTATGCTTCTTCTTATTGTTACATGCTGTATACAGAATCGGCTTTGGAACAATTCAATATTTGTTTTGAATAAAACATAATGATACGTATTTCCAGTATTTCCAACATAGCTTTCTATGCATTATTTTTGCCAGATGTCATTGAAGAATATTGCAAAATCAGTAATATAAGACAATGACCTTCTCGGTTTTACGTGCTTCTCTGCTACGCGTATGTACACGCATATTGATGGCTGTTATTGTTTCCAAGAATCAGAGCAATAAGCTACTGTTGAATGTGAACATTTCAGTGGAATAGAAACAAACTGTATAATTTTGACGCCATAGAATCCATCTCATTAGTCATAATATCCTTTGCGATTGAATTCGAATTGTTTCATTCAGTCCATGCACGTACGAGCCGAGCTATTGTACAGTACTGTAATCAATTTGAAAATAATCCGTGATAGTTTTATCTGTGTTCAATGTTTTCAATGTTTGGTATTTTCAATACAATTTCGTCCCATTCAAACACTGCGACATGTTTTCATAACGTTTACTCTAATGTACTTAGAATCGTCCGATATTTTATCGTTTGTGCGAAATCGCATGCATAAAAATAGCCTATGGTGTGTTATTATTATCATCGTGAATAATCCATTTCATTTTGAAAATTTCAAATTGAAATGGATCAAAATTTTAATAATAAAATCGATAATCAACGGTTCTATGATGAAACGTAAAAACCTCATGCATTTTTTTTTTTTGCTAATAAGAGTAATAAGAGTGTCCTGAACGTTTCAATTCAAGAGGCAAAGTAGAATTTTATTTGTGGCGATAATTTATTAGAATGTGATGGCTGGAATTGAAAAGGGAGCGGTCTCACCATCTAGCGTCCAGAATTGTAACTAACAGCAATTAGTTACTACTTCTGTCGCTAGATGGCAAGTCTGCAGCTGTCACAGACATTTAGCGGTTCCAAGAAAACAGGTTGACTTTATTACGGCTTCGCTTTCATGAAAAACGTGGAAACCGTTTTCCTTGTTTTCCCTTTATAATTTCTAAAGCAGAATTATGTTCATTATGATTTTTTACAGTAAAACATCTCGACAAAATAATGTTATTTTCCCAAATAGCGCTTATGGGCTAGAAACAAAACATTGTTGTTTTCGGATATCTTCAATAAATATGCCATCAATACCTCATTGAAAGCGATAGAGTTTCTTCTCAAATATCATTTTGGAGTTGAACTACTTTATATATAAAAAATCTATCCATTACTAAACCACAAAATCATACCCGCTACAACAATCAAAGCCATTACATTTCTGTTTAAAAATATTATTTTTATTGTATTATATTATAATATCATCATGTTTTTATTATATTAACTTACATGTTTACATTTCTATTAAATATTATAGACACTCACATTTATGAGGCCACATATTGACAAAAGTAAATTACAACCTAAATAATATTATAAGACAGTTTTTCAACAGTGAATTTTGAATTGATTTCTAGGGGAAAATCAATTTTTTCATGAGAGGTAGCATAAAGAATACCGCCGTCCTGACAATACTGGAGGTGCTAGTCCAGTTATCATCGGCTGTTTTCAATTTTTTGGCTGAATCACTGTTGTTACTCAATCTGATCTTGGTCACTTCCATCCTGTAAGTCAGAATGAAAAAAATAAAAAGTCAACGGAAAAACTCGAATTCTAGCCTACATCATTTAGCCTAGATCAAAAGTAACTCAATATAATAGGTCTGATAAAATAGACCTGAGACCTGATGTCATGATTTCCAAGTTAAAAACCTGTATTTATGATGTTTCTTTCTTTTTTTTTACTTAACTAAGCTTCTATCATTTTTTTAAATTTCATTAGGTTTCAAATACAGAGACTGTAGAGTAACATTGTGGCCATTCCATGTTTCACTTTTGATTGGTTAGCTAGGTCAAATCCAGCCATACTTTTGCCAATTCCCGTAAGGCTAGGCGTACACCGGTTGGTCAAGACAAGACGAGATTAGTCACGTTTAGTCACAGTAATTCACACAGTTGCTTATGAAGCAGCACACACCGATGCAATGACCAATCGGTGTGTGTTGCTTCATAAGCAAGTATGTGAATTACTGTGACTAATTTGATTATGTCTGAATATGTTGTCATCTTGCTTTTTATGAATTAATTTGAAATACAATTTTATTTCACATACTTAAAAAAATACAGCAAACAGGAATTGTGTGGTGTGATTGCAAAACAAGCGTTGTTGACTAAACTTATACTGACAAAAGACTGAAGTGTTTTACTTCTGACAACCTGTGTACACCGGTTAGTCAAGACAAGACAGACAAGATTAGTCACGTTTAGTCAGTACTTCATATTGCTTATGAAGCAGCACACACTGATGCAATGACTAGGTAATCGATGTGTGTTGCTTCATAAGCAACTATGTAAAGTACTGTGACTAAACGTGACTAATCTCGTCTAGTAGTCTTGTCTTGACTAACCGGTGTACGCCTTGCCTTTAGAACTAGCATACTAGCATTCGGTTACTTCAATCAACTTCCAAAGCTTGAAAACTATTATTCAGACCTTAGGCGATCTTCTTGATGAATTCATTTGAAATAAATAAGATTGAAAGTCCACAATAACAATTTTTTGGCATGATACACACCACGAGCTTGAACTTCCTTCCATTTTTCCGCAAACATTTCTATAAAATGTCTTTTTTGTTGTTTAGTCTCAATGTTATCTTCACTTGTTATCATTTATAAGAAATCATGTGCTGACCCTCAATTTTGTTTTCAAGTAGAGTAGTATGCATGCATGATCGTTGAGTAATAGAAAACGCCACAAACATAATAAATTTAAGATTCAAGCATTTTCCTCTTTTTCCTGAAAATCCTAATATTCTGCTTGATTTACAAACAATGATGATAAATTTGTTTATAAATAAATAAACTAACAAATAAACAACGATAACGAAACTGGTATCTCGATATATTATTATCAAATTTGAAGCTGTGACCAATTATTTTAGTCTATTTAATCGATAACGAAATTGAACACAATGTTACTACTAACAAAAACTCTATATTTTGATAGGCTAATGCCCGGTTTTTTAGTCGCTCAATAGACAGTTTATGGATCCAATAGCACTATTGAATCAATAACCATGTGTTTTCAAATGCAAAAAAAGTTATTGATTCAATAAGTTTATTGAACGACTGAAAAACCGGGCATAGGCTTTGTAAATTGTTTCCACTTACATATAAGCGTCGCTAACTTTTTTGATAGCTGCAATGTTTTCTTCTTTGGCCAAAATGAACATCTCCATATCTTTTATAACTGTTCTGTACCGGTCCACCTCCCGTTCTTTGGATGAGATTTCTTTTTTCAGTTTGCCAATTTCTTCCAAGAGTGTAGCATTCTTCTCAATTGCTTTAAATTCCAGAGAACTAACCTGGAGAGACAGAAAAATGTTATGGATCAATGACAAGAGGTAGATGAGAAATTCATAGAAAACAATGCAATAAGTTTATGAAAAATAACAAAGTTGAGATGTTAAATAATTTATGATAAATTGAAACTCCATTGAAAAATATCAGACAATAGAACTGCGTGAGTCAGTTTTAGCTGAATGGTTAATTTTAGAATTCAGTTGAATTTATTTTATAATAATTATTCTTCTTTTTGTTACAATTTACATAAAATTATTCCACCTAACGGCCACAGCGAATAATTATTATTATATTAATAATAATTATTATTTGTATTCTATCATTATTTTGTGGTATTTAGTAGTAATTGGGTTAATCTATGTTTTATTTAATTTTTTTAAATATTTATTTATTCAAGAATGTACAAAGGATGAAAACACTGACACAAAGTCCAAAACGTCTTCTTTTCCTAATATTATGGTAATGTTTTCAAATGAAATCCAGCTTATTTTTAAAGATCAATGCAAAGTGCCCCCCTAAAGTGGCCTTCAATTACGGTTTTATTTTACTGGAAAAGTACCCTAATAAAACAGTGACGCCTGATAACATCATAATACGCAACAAGTTGTACTCTCCAGGGGAGGTTTCTTCACCCCTGCATGGCACCCGCCCAAAAACCAGGTATGACTCATTTCAAATTTCAACTCCCACCACCCAAAACAAGAGAGGGTTGGTTCACTCACTCACGTCTGAGAGACTAGTTGGCTCCCACTCACTATACTGGAGTCGCGGTGGTGGTGAGTCATAGCATGTCTAGACTCGTTGTAGGGGTGGGGGGAGGGGGGGTTGGTTTTGAGGAGGACTAGATCGATTCCAGCTGAGGGATGAAGAGGGGGGTGGGGGGGAAGGGAAATGACTCATCTCGTTTCCTCATCAAAAGTAACTGTTTTGAAAAGTTTCGGAGAAGGATTTGGATTCAAAGTATTGCTAACATTGCTATACTATTATTTTATCCAATTATCTTAATAACACTTTTGTTATAATCTGAGTTATTGAAAGTCATTAGAAAGTTTGGAGAAACAAAAAATCAGTTACAAATGGAATAATATGTAATGTAATAAACAATGACAATAGTTGTAATGAAATGATAATGATTTATGGGTGCGATTCAATAGCATAAAACGACGAATTTTTAACACATAAATGTCGATTCTTGGAAAAGGTTGTACAGGGATATATAGGCCTACAAAGATATATAGTCATCTCTTCCAAATGGAATATTTAATTAAATAGAATAATGAATATTGAAACGATAAAGAGGATACATGACTGCGATGTATCTGCGTAAAAAGGCAAAATATGTAGATTCTTGGAAAAGGTTGTCCAGGGATATTCTTCCCACTTGGCCGTGATAAGAGGGAGAAAGAAGAGGAAAGTATAGTAAAAAGAAAATGAGGAAGTGGGGGAACAATCATGTAAAGAAGAGGGAAAGTAGTAAAAAGGGAATAAGGAATTAGGGCAAACAACCAAGAGCGTTCGTGTGGCGCCTAGAAGCTCGCTTCTACACTTTATCTATATTTGTAGCAGCATATTATGTAAGCACATTATATCTGTATGTATTGCTCAGCACATTCTGTTAATCCTAATACATCCACCACACACAATTATTTGCGAATAACGTGAATTATCTGTGTTGTAGGAATTGAAGGGTGGGTTCAAGTCAGACAAGTGTTGGGGGTTGGATGGAAGTCAAGGGTCTCCACCAAGTACAGAGACAAGCTGACGCCAAAATGTATCAATTATTTAGAAAAGGTATGACTGGACGCCGCCGGTTGTAGGCGCCGCGACGCTTTATTCACCTGCTGACGCCACCCTAACCTACAGGCGGCCTCCAGGTGTGCCAGGGGGGAGGGGGTAGTTCGACAGATGAAAAGCATGAAAATGGAAAATAATAGGTGACAGCCAACTACGTTTTTAAACAGAGAATATTCTCAAATATTAATTATGAGATTAGGCTCAAACCAACACTGAAGATGGTGCCACTAGCATTGAAACTTGGTTTTTTTTTAAATATATTAATGTGGAATAGACAAAATTTCTTTCATTTCTTACCTACTATGGAGAAGTTCCACAATATCTCTGATGCAAGAGTGTTAATTTGATTATGAGATCATGGAATATGTAATATTTAATTTTAATTTTATTGAATTGAATTTATTGAAATACAATTTTACATTTTCACATAATTAGAAAAGAATACTCGCAAGGAAGGTCCTTCTATTTCAAGGCTGTGCATCAGCATACAAACTTTTTTATGGTGATATTTTTTTATTTGGATACTATCAAGCTATCAAAATAAAATACATTTCAGAGGATTTTTTTGTTCATTAGTTTTTGAGATATGGGCGCCTAAAGTTGACATTTTCTGGACAGGTCATCTCAAAATTGTTTGCAAATACGAGTACAATCATGAAGTTTTTAGCATACAAGCTTGAAGGTATTGTCTATCACATGACATAATTATTTTCTCAAAATATCAAATTTGAAAAAAAAAATCGAAAATAATTTCATCAAAAAAAAAAAACAATTTTCAATTCAAATGGGAATTCGTTATTCTTCTCAAAAGTTGATATTTTGAGAAACTAAATTATTATGTCATTTGATAGACAATACCTTCGAGCTTGTATACTCAAAATTTCTACATTGAATGTGTTGATTTCAAATGTCCCTTTCCATTTAAGAAAAATTAAAAAAAATTATGCAAAGAGAAAAGTAAAGAATAATATTATTGATGAACACAGAGAATAAGAATTCAGGGCTCAATTCACCAAGGATAGGATATTTTATCTGCACACTATACTTGCTACAAGATAATAATTTTTCCAAAGATGACAAAAGGAACTTTCGAAAAATTTATTGCAATCAAAGAAAGTGATGAGAAATGCCGATTATAATATTCCTGTATAACATTGCTCTTCAATATTATAAGTAGAGCCCGGATGTTAGGCAAAATGCCTTAATTTTGCCTATTCTGCCTTTTCTGGGTGTTAGTGCCTATTTCACTATCAATTTCTTATTTCATCCTATTTTATATGTTTTGCCTAGAAGATTACCAATTTTTTTTATTTGAAATATTTAAAAATCCATGAATTAACAAAATTAATTTTTTCAAACTAAAGTTTTGCAAGAATAAAGCTATATAATAATAATTCCGTGTAACCTGGCTGGCTCAGGTCTGGTGTCAGAGTTTTCAGGTCACTCCTGATCAGTTCAGGGTCTCTGACGTGACTTAACGACTGTTATGTCCTCGAAACGGAATAAAGCTTATATTCAACATATTATTATTTGAAGGTAATTTTATTAAATCTAGCTTCAGTTCAAATACGATAGTGCTTCGATATGCATCAGTAACAACAGTTGATGTAGAAAGGTCTTTCTTTATACTGGAAAATATTCTTTCAGAAAGAAAACAAAATTCAGAGTCAAAAAACTTCAAGAAATACATTAAACATGTGCAACCAGTGGAATTTAAGTTTCTCAATTTTCTTGTATTATTTTTTTCATATAACTGTATAGGATTCCTATAATAGGAATAAGACTACACTATGCCTTTTTTCGATTTTAAAGTGCCTATTTTTGTGTTTTTTAGTGCCTTTTTGCCTGCCTATTTCAAGTATTATAAATGCCTGAACATCCGGGCTCTAATTATAAGTAAATCGATCATTTTCTAAATATTTTTTAGTTTTCATTCAACTTTTATTAAAACAGCTCAACAGAATTTTGTAAATATTTTCAAGAATTAGGCGAGGTGGAACACACGAAAGGGTTCTCCGCCAAAAATACCATAAGTAATAGTAAATAATGGTAACCATAACAGAAAATAGAAAATCGTCACTCAAGAACCATTTTCACACTAGAAGGGATTTTCTAGAGGTAAATAAACTAATGCATCTCTCTTTCTAAGTTGCATCGAGAAAACATTACCGCATTCCATGATCGATACCAAAACTGTTTATTCTTATGACTAATTATCCCTATTACTTAGAAAAGCCTATAATTAAAGCGTATGAAAAACACATCAATTGAACTATGGTACCCTACATATCTTTAAAATTGACCTTGAAAAGAATTTATTATTCTTTATAGGCTACCAGGACAATATTATATTTAATTGACGATTCATGATGCAAAATAATGAACTGGGGAACGTGATAAGAAGTTCTAATTAAATTGCTCTTGAACTTTTATCTTTTTACTATAGTATGCATTATGTTTTAGGTCATTCAACTTGGGGGAAATTGGAAAATTTGTTACTATTGTGTGTTACAAAATTGATGTTACGTACGTCAAAAACTTTTGGCAAGAAAGCGATAAAGATGTCGTCAAAGTTCAATTAATTTAAGTTTAATTGATTAGTCAAAATTTTGTGGATTGACCTCAAGATACAGAAAATAAGTGGTTCAATTTCTTATTCCAACTCTGAGTTTTTTGTGCGTTTGATAATGCATAGGCTATTGTTGTACATGTATTTTTTAGGAAATTTCATTATATCTCATTCTAAAATAATTAATATTAAGTAGGTCGTATAGTTTCATAGTTTTAAGCAAAAACACTGGCAGAAGAGCAAAAATTTTCATTTTTTATTTTTACAAATAACTCAAACCGCACTAGAAATTTTTGTTGGATCTCTTCAGATTCGGATTCAGCGCCCCAAAAAACATAGAATTGAAATAAAAAATCAAAACACCTATTTTTTGTAACATCCATCCACCATTTCACTGGACTATAAATTAGTGAGGTATAAGTGAGGTCTAAGTTTTGAGGTCTAAGTTTTGAGGTCTATGAATATTATTCGAGTTTGAATGCATATTATTCGAAAAATTGCGCTGTGTTAAAATTTCGTTTCATAGAAATATATGGGTTTATAACTATTTTTACCTCAGCTGTCATGATACATCAATAACTTTACTAATTAATTTTATAGCATTATTAATTAGTAATTTCGTTCAATTAATTATTATGATTTAAAATCAATTGAATAGTTGCAGTATTTCATTTCGTTCCATCTTAATAACTCTACTCTCCTTAAAGACTTTTTTCAGATAAATAAAAACAGATGACATGGCATATTGAATATTTAAACGCAGAAAAGCATGATTTCTATAGCAGGATTCTTTTAACTTGTCAGAAAACAGCTGATTTAACGTTAGTAAAGGTATCTTACAAATCAGCTGTTCAAATCAATACTATTTTATTGGTTAAAAATTTATTGTTCGCACAAGGCCTAAAGCACGTGTCAAGTTTTTTTTTGGGAACTGAAACAACTGAGTAAGTATTGGCTGATTTTAAAAACTTTCAAGTAAAAAACAAAATTTGTTTTCTTGGAAGATTTTTTAAAACTGCGCAATTTTATCAGTAGCACAACAAAACAACACTGGCTTACATTTATAAAAATATTCTTGAGCGGCTTTTCCTGTATTCACCATGTCTATTCATTTAAAAGAGCTGCTACTAGAAGTGTTTCTCAAAACATTCTATAAAAATAGCTAGCTCTTCAAGAAATCTATTGTTTGAAAATATTATTATAATTATTTATTATTACACTACATCTAGAATATTTTATATTCACAATTTTTTAATATTTATTACCTTCTCCATCAGATTCTTCTTCTCTTTTTGTAGTTTATCCTTTTGTTCGCGTTCTTCATTCAATTCCTTTTTCGCTGATTCCACTTCCTTTTCCAGTTGCAAACTATTGTTTTTGGCATTCTCGTACTCGATTTCTTTGTCATCCAGTCTCGATTTCCAAGAGTCGATTTCTTGTTTCCGTTGCATATCGACCTACAGTGGAATTCGATAATTAACTATCATCATTTCAACATACTTTTATCATGATAATACGATGAATTAAGAACCCATAAATCACACAGCTTCACTATGTGTTTTATTGTTCTATATATAGTTTCATGGATTAAAAACGAAACGCTTGTCTCGTTTAACTATTCTTAAAAATCAATAAATTAATTGGAAATCGATAATTATTACGGATCGCTTTGTCAAATCTAGCGACCAGTTGAAATAAGATCCAATTGAGCTTAACCACCGTAAATTGACGTAATTTCATTAACGACAGTTTAGTTAATCGTTCGTTATTGGCTTTCGTTGCATTGGTTCTGTTAGATGAAATCATTTTACGGCGTTCAAACTCGGTTGGATTTTTTTACAACTGCCCGAAAGTTGGTTTTTTTCTGAGGGTAATGCCCACATGAGCTCTAGGCTTGTGCGTATGGGTAATGAGAGGGGTGATAATGCGAGATGACGACTGTTTTTAGGCAATGTAATGAGTATAGTGTTAATGTAAAAAGAGAAATTTCGTGTAAACGCTTGTTTCTTGCGTTGCAATATTATTTGTATCCTAGTTTGAATAAATTGTTGGTTCGGAGCCCACATAAACTTCCAATAATGCATGTTCTCGAAAACTTCATTGAGACGACGAGAGCTAACAAAATTCTTCCTACCAATGAAAGTCTGCTTTGAAACTCAAACTTTCTGTTTCACTTTCTTTAATTTTTTCTACCAATAAAAATGTAATTGTATAAATAATACCTTCTTTTACTAAAATGAGTCAGAGGCTCTTGGTTGAGATAATAATATAACTTTTACGCAAGACTAAGTAGTCAAGTATTTAACATAATAATTCACGTATTGACACGAATGATTTAATATGAAGCAGAGAGGAAATGCCATTATTTTGTTTAGCGAGTAAAGAGATAATTACGGGTTACAGGTCATAAGATTTTTTAAGAGTAATTGATAAGAGAATTCGGAATCATCACTCTTCTTGTTACAGTATTAACATCAAACAACTTAAAATTATTTATAGATCTACATTAATCATTATGAATTCATGACAAGTTTATTGTCATAATCATAGTCTGAGAACAATCAATGTTCTTTACTCTGAATGAATTAATCCATCCAAAACATTTATCTAATTAATTGGTTTTGTCCAATTCGCGAACGTTATTATCAGAATGTAGTTTACTATTTAATAATTCTGATAAGAGTTCCACTAGGATCACGTTTTTACAAGACATTTAAAATTTAAAGTTAGATCCTGTACAAATCTAGAAAAACAGGATGTGTAAGAAACCAGAATATAATATTGAATGTAATCAATGGAGAATCAAAAATAAAAGGGAATAAAAAAAGAAAAGGAAATAATGATTTAATGAAGTCCGAAGCCGATAGCGATAAAAAGTGTAACAATTATTTTATTATGTGTTTTGGGTATTCTTCTGCATATGTTGTAATCAACTCGACACATTTTATATTGTCAATACAAGTTATTCGGAAATATGAAGTAATTTATGTGTCTATCGAAACAACAAATACGCTGTATTATTCGCTCTCTTACTCATATACATTAACAATACTAAAGGCAAAGGAACGAAGCAATCTCAGTTCACTGAAAGGAACATATTCACCCAAAATATACGAATCTCTTTTCAAGATTTGAAAGATCAGAACTGGAAGAACTTCATCGCCCAACAAGTGCTGCCATTGCAGGCTGAATGAAGGAGTTGAATACGTTTTGAAGGTTGACCAATCAGGAGTGAGAAAGGCGGAGTCAAGAAGAAAAATATATAATCACCCGACAACTACTGCCGTCTACTGGCAGAAGTAAGAGTTACCACAAAGTAGAAAGGAAATTTCCTTTCTTCTCTGTGGAGTTACACACGCTTCGAACTTTCGACCAATCGGGAAAGAGAAGGCGTTTTGAAGGTTGACCAATCAGGAGCAGGGAAGGCGGAGTCAAGAAGAGAAATATACATCACCCGACAAGTGCTGCCATCTACTGGCAAAATTATAAGTTACACACGCTTCGAAATTACGACCAATCGAGAAAGAGAAGGCAGAGTTAAAAATAAGCATTTTATGTTACATCTATATTGTATGCCACCTATATTTTAATTAATGAAAATAGTACAAATCCTACTCAAGTTTGTTAGTGCGTTGAAAAGATACACTCCTAATGTGACTTTCAACTCTGTGATGGGTTGACTTTGAAGTCTGTGACCCTGAGTTGACTTTCAACTCAGGGTGAATAGGTATTCCTTGTTTTTGAGGAGACAAACAAGAAAGTTTGGATTGAATAGTTATTGAATATTGGATATAAATATAAATTTAAATATTTTAAACATGTAAATATTGACCAACTATGAAACGCTTTACCTCACCTATTTTAACCAACTCAACCCCCCCCCCCCCCCGTCAGAAATAATAAGAGCCGCCTATTCGTGATCAATTCCAGAAAAATTCTTCTTAAAACTCTTTCGATTCTAGGTATGATATCAACATAATTTATTATTGATTAGTAGCTCTAAAATGTTCTTGTCTAATAATGAGGGTATTAGGATATTAGCGTATTGTTTTCTATTCTTGTAGCTTTGTTAACATTTTTGAACAAAATTTATTTGATTCTTTTACAGTATATTATTATTATTTTATATCTGTGCAGACATCATGGAGTGCGAGAGTTTTTAATATTGCTGGACTCAGAATGGAATATTGTTTTTGATTTGTAATAATAATTATCATTCATTCAAGTTGATAACGAACTATATTATCGCTGGATAATGTGGTCAACTTCAGTTCCTGTAACTTTTCGTATGCTTTGTTACAGGAATAGAGTTCATTATTTTATATTTCAATACAGACTAATTAGAATCCAACAAGTTCTTGTCTTAGGCCTAGTTGTGGAAGACGTCAATGAGAATCTTCCAATAATTTAATAAAAATATTTACGTATTACATGACTCTTGAACTCTTGAACCCATTTCTCTACCTTTCTACTCGAAACAGAGATATCAAGGAAATTAGAAATAATAATTCAGAACTTACGCTTCGCAATTTTTCAATTTTACGAAGTGATTCAACTTCGTTGAGTTTGCTCTTCATGTTTTCAATATTCAGTTCGGCAACTTTTTGACGTTCCTCTTCCAATTGCTGTTTCAGAATTCCAAGTTCCGTTTCCTGAAAGTGAAACAGTCAATCAGTAGGCTACACTAGACTGAAAACTTGATGGTAAACCAGTGATAGGCTATTATTATATATTTATCAATCAGTAAATTGACAGTGACGAACCAAATAGTGATATTCTAGAAATGAATTTTACAGTAAATGGAAATAATTTTTCAAATACCTCTTTCGCATTCAGGACTAGTTAATGATATAGACATATAAAAAAGTGCGATTCACGGCAAGAAGTCAGCATTGCTCAGATGGGAGTTTGCTATCCTTTTTCAGCACAAGGCAGTTGCTGATGTCTCTATCCTATTCGCACTGTGCATTGTTGTCGCACACAGTCCCAACAAACACGTTTGGTGCAGTTTTCTCTTTCTCTCTCAACGAAACTTGGCATCAATGCTCCTCATATAAACAATGCTGACTTCTTGACGTGAATAGTACTATTAAATTAAATTTGACATAGTGTATGGTCAGATACACTACAACAGTTGAATTGTCTTTAATAAAATGATGTCATCTTATTAAAGACAATGCAATGATAGTGGTCCCTAGTATTGTATTCAATATGTTGGTTTATACCCTTTATAAAGTTAAATAAAATCTACTTTAAAAAAAACTACCCGATATAAGAACACTGCATATAAAACAATATTTACAAGCGATGGTAAAAATCCATTTATTTAATGTTATTTATATTTAAATGTAATTATTTTCATGACTATACTCATTATTGACAATATATTGATGTTTACAATATGAAACTTGTCTAAAACTTGAAGAAATGTTTGTTACTTGATAAATAATAAATTCATAGGCCAACTCTACCAGAGAAAATTCATTGATTTGGTTCTATGATACTAGTGTACGAGCGGCGACTAATTTATAAATTCATCAACAACTTCTGAAGTGAATTAAAACGTATGTGATATGAATTAATTTTTTATCAATTCATATAATTTTATATACATTCGATGATAGTCTCGAGGCTATCGTTGTATCATCGACATTATCGATGATAGTCTCGAGTCTATCATCACAGATTCTTGTCTTATCTGTTGTATTACTATAAAAATATTGCAACAAGAGTAATGTCTATTTCTGGGGAACCTCTCATAACCCGAAAACAGCCTACTGGCGCTAGGAGAACAGATTTTTTCGAGATTTTTTCATGTTTTCATCATGTGTAGTGTTACAATTTTAGGATGGGGTTGTGGTTGGAGGTGGAGGAGGGGAGGAGGAGGAGGAGGAGGAGGAGGAGGAGGAGGAGGAGGAGGAGGATGAGGAGGAGGAGGAAGGGTGGAGGAGGAGGAGGAGGAGTAGGAGTAGGTAGGAGTTGAGAGAGTGGAAATCTAAAAATGAATTCTGACGTCGAGATCGTGTCTGAAGAACTGGCGTCTGAAGGAGAGAATGGGAGAATGAGTAAAGGAATGAGAGAGAAAGATAGAGAGAGAGTGCGAGAGAAACATAAATAATAGAGAAATAATTAAGGAGAGGAATGAGAATACTAAAAGAATTATAGATGTAAATCAAGAGAGAGAGTGAGAGAGAATGGGAGAGAGCGAATGTGAGAGTGTGAGTGTGTATGTGAGAGAATGAGAGAGAGAGTTATATTGAAGAAATGTTGAGGAAAAGAGAAAGAGAGAGTAAGTGTAGCGTTTATGATGATGAAGAAGAGGGAAGTGAAATAGAGAGGATAGCAGAAAATGAGGGAGAAGGAGAAAGAGAGAAAAGATACTGAATAAAAGAGAAGAGATTAAGAAGGAAACTATAGAGAAAGAGAGCATGAGAATGATAGAGTAGCGTTGAAGAGGTAGATAGAAGAGAAAGGAAAAATAGAGCAGTGAAATGGGAGGATAGAAAATATATCATGAAAGAGAAGAAAAGAGTGATAAGGAAGAGAAAGAAAAATAGACGGAAGAAAATAGAGAGAAGAGAGAGAGATTGGAAGAGAGAACAAGATAGATAATGTATTACAAAAATGTTCAAATTACAAATTTAATTTGGCTCAATTCAAGATTCAAGATCATGACAGCAGTCAGAAATATGAGGAATTGGAAGTAATACATTTTCTTATCAAAGCTGTAGGCTAATAATAAGTACTTAGCATAAAAATATATAAAAAATATGTTATTAAATGGTATGAGGAAAAGATGAATTGGAGCAATAAATTAAGAACGATAATACCATTGTGATGATATCCACATGAAACGGCATATTTCAAAAAATATTAGAGTGAGAAAGGAAGACGCGGAAAGAATACGGTTTACAATTTGATGAATAAGCAGGGAGGGAGTGAGAGAAAGGGGTAGAAAGAGGAAGAAAGAGGGTCGAAAAGAGAGAAAGCGGAGAGAGGGATCGAGGCAAAAAGTAATAAAAGAGAAAGAACGTCATGAAAAAGAAGGCAAAGGAGCCACAAACAAGTAGGTAGTGAAGATACGAATTTCGCTAAAAATAAACATGACATACGGTTAACAGCGCGTTGAAATTCAACTTCAACAAACTCTGCCTCTGCAGACCCGATTTCAAGAGACTTTCCGATTTGGGTTTACAGGAGAAATCAATTAGTCAATATTATTGATATATTTAACTTTAATTTTATGACAGAAAACAATCAAACATTGAAAACAATTATGCTATATTTCCATCAAATAGTATATATTTTAAATAAAAACAATCGAAAACAATGAAACGGATCTATAGTAACAAATTTTATTTATTATATGATTGAAGGAAACTGCAACATTTTTTCCTGATACGTAAATAACAAAAATAGAAACTGAATAATCTGGTTGAAAGCGGTTGAAATTACCAGAGAGAAAATTACAGATTGTAAGTGATATCATACTAGTATGATCCATGAAATTGTTTGAATAATATTTTCCAATCGAACTGTAGTGTACTTTATGTTGAGCACTGCTATTGAAAATATTTAAATAGGCTAACAAATAATATTTAATTGCCTTGGAATTATTACTGAAAGAATCTAAATAAAGGTGAAAAAACCTAGCTCTACATTTTTGCTCAATTCTATAGTAGTTTGTAGGCAACATGATCAAATTTTCAATCAAATAAAAAAAAATATATATATACAACCTATGGAATTAGGTCAAGAAAATTCAACAATAATTGTATGAATTTCAATCATTGTGCATCAAATACGGCAAAACCATACAAACAAATAAGCTACGGGATCACCCACAAGATAAATAATAATGCATGTTTATTCTGATGAAAACTGCAAATGATTCATTGTCTTGTGTTGTTTCATTATTCAAATTTTATTGATGTAGACCTTCTTTACTCATTTTCTTGTAGAAAACTAGTAAACCGGAAACGAACGCTTGAAAGAAAAAGGATGAGAAGATGACGAAGACAAAGAAGAAGAAGGATGAGGAGAAGGATGAGGAGGAGAGGAACAAGAAGAAGAAAAAAGTAAAAGAAGATGAAGACTGGTTTTTACGGCATCTCTTACACACACGGCTTGGAATCTACGTTGCGGAATTTCCCTATAAAAATGTATTCAACTCGTATTCCACATTTTTATTTTTCAACCTTTTGATTAAACTGCTATGACCAAATCAGATTACAAAGTTGCGCAGGTAAAGAGGGGAAAGAGGGGACAAAAATCTCTCATAATAATTATACTGTTTCGAACGCTATTCGAAATCCAAAGAGCATGAAAATTGTGTGAAATGTTGATGAGTTATCTACACAAGTTACATTCAACTCATTCATTATTTTCTCCTCCTATAGCTACTGTTAAGGTGGTTTCAGACCGCCGTAGCGTAGCTTAAGGCTAGGCGTACACCGGTTAGTCAAGACAAGACAAGACGAAATTAGTCACGTTTAGTCACAGTAATTCACATAGCTGCTGATGAAGCAACACACACCGATTAGTCATTGCTAATCAGTGTGTGTTGCTTCATGAACTATGACAGACTAAACGTGACTTCGTCTTTCTAAACTTGCGTGACTAACCGGTTACAAGACAACAAGACAATATTGGTCACGTTTAGTAACCATCACATCGTTGTACACACTGATGCAATTGCATTGGTGTGTGCTGCTTCATAAGCAGCTATGTGAATTACTGTGACTAAACGTGACTAATTTCGTCTTGTCTTGTCTTGACTAACCGTTGTACGCCTAGCCTTACGTGCTGTACTTCAAGCACAGATTCTAGGCTCAAATGTTTTAGGAAGGTACCTCCAAACCCAAAAAAAGGAGAGTTATAAGACTCTGAATCATCTCTGCTCCAAATTATAATTCCTCGACAAAATAAAAGGCAGAATGATAATGGAATACCAATTTCCTAGACCGCTAGAAAAAAACATTTTGAGAAATGAAACTACTATAATCTTTTCATACTTTTTATGACAATTTTTAATTTCAAATCGTTTTCGTAATAAGTAGCCTACTGACTACTGATCAACCCGGGCGCTAACAAGATAATTCAAAAACTTCAAGTTAAAGATAGTTGAAGATATAAAGATAAAGAGACTTCGAGTTAAAGAGCGAAGAGCTACTGTATGTTGAGAGCGAGTTATCTCACAAGTTAAATTTAACTCATTCATTTGTTTTTATCCTACAAGCTACTAGGCTACTGTAACGTCTTTCGAGCACAGACTTCTGTTTCAAAGGGACGCCTATAATAGGACGCGATAGGAAGGAGGGAACGGGGAGAGGAAAAGCAGAATAGAAAAAGTAAAAACGAGACTAGTAAAAGAAAGAGAAGAGGCAATAAGAGGGAGGTGAAAAAAAACTAACAAGAAAGAACAAATAAAAAAACATCAATAAAATAAAGAGTTCTGCAGACTAGTTTTTGCAATGACACTTGAAGAAAGTATTGGAGCTATTTAAATGGAAACTATTGTAAAATAAACAGATAACATGTAGATTTTAAAAACAATATTAAAAGAATACAAGAAATACGAAAAGAATACAAATATTTAATAAGTTAATGATTAATGATCGACATTATAGATAGATATCAATAAATAATTGATGAGCTATTTTATCAGAATGGTTGAATAAACCCACATTAAACACTACTTGGCTTCACTAGGTCATTTTATAACGAGAGTAAATTTAAGCTTTAACTCTAAGGCTAGCCGTACACCGGTTAGTCAAGACAAGACGAGATTAGTCACGTTTAGTCACAGTACTTCACATTATAGTTGCTTATGAAGCAACACACACCGATTAGTCATTGCATCAGTGTGTGCTACTTCATAAGCAACTATGTGAATTACTGTGACTAAACCGTAAACGTGACTAATCTTGTCTTGTCTTGTCTTGACTAACCGGTGTACGCCTAGCCTAAAGTTACTTTCATTCCTTTACGGTATTGTACATGAATTATTATGTATGTTTTATGTTTATATTTATTGTGTTTCAGTTGTAATTTGTGCGTATTGAATCAATTGACTTCAATGAATTCACTTTTATTTTTGTCGAAAATGTTAGAAGTTTAATATTATAAAATTATGGCGTGCGAGTGAGAGAGTAGATTAGTAACAGATTCCATCACACAAGACAGAGAAAGTAGATCAATGCACAAGATACTGTAACAAGAGAGAGAGAGAGAGTGAGTGAGAACGCAGAGCCGGTAGTAATTCACTTTCTACTACAAACTTCATTCATGATTCACTAACCGCAGTATATAGCTATATAGATTCTGACGAGCCGGTGTTTTGTTATATATTGTTCGCTGGTACACTCACACCAGCAATAATAAGACCACGTGACTGGGAAAGACCGGATCTAGTCATGGAGCGGTTCTTAACACCTAACCAAATCTCCAGTTATCAGTTAGACAGTTTTTAATTCCTTATTTGCCAACAGTGTCTCGTGCGATGCTCGCGGTTCACTCGTCAACCATTCTTCAGAATTCATCCATGTGAGTGACTTTTTAAATCTTTAATAGTGATACATTATTATACTGTATATTATTATAGTGATACAGATATTGAGTGCCGGTGTTACATTAAAACAGATATTTTTACAGATTAAGAGCCCTTTGCAAATTGAAAACACGGTGAACTATTCATTACAATTCTTCCATTTGAGGGACTTTTGAAATCGGTTTTGTTTATTCACTAAGCCCCTGCGCCCACTTCACAACTGCTATCTGATTTCAGTCAGCAACCCAGCGTTGCCAGATGACTTTGGCTGATTGCTTAGATTACCCGAAAAACAGCCAAATGTCATCTGGCAACATTGGGACTGAAATCAGATAGCAGTTGCGAAGTGGGCGCAGGGGCTAATAGATTAAGGGCCGTATTTATGAACGTTCCTTGAGGGTTCCTTTCCGAAAGGGACTCTTGAAAAGCGTTTCATGAATGAAATCAGCTGATTTTTCAGATGAAAATCCTGAAATACTGGAGTGTCCCTTGACATCCGGGTTACATACGCAGGATAGCAATTAACTTGCGATAAATCAGCTGATCGACGGCTGCCTCAATCCTGACAACACTTAACGCCTACAAATGCTGAATCCGCAGATTATTGAAAAAGGTGGAAAGTTATTCTTTGAGGTCTTCTTTAAAAAGGTATCGGCGCGTTCAAAGACTTTAAAGGTGTCTTTAAACTTTCGAAACCTTTATGATTATTATTCGTCGAAATCACTCTTTAATTATTACTGGATCAGCTCGATTCATGACAAGTTGAATGAATCCTGCTATATTTGGCAACCACGACTGTGATTCACATTGTCTCTGCAGTTCAATTCGTCAATCAATAAATCGAAATAACTCAATTTCTCAACACCACATTTTTTAATTTTTTGCAGTTTTTGAACTGCAAACTAAACTGTGATTTAATTCGGTTTCTACAGTACTATAAGGGCCGGTTCATGAGCTCGGGATTTAGCCAAATCCTAGACTAAAACGGGTGGCTATCGTAGCATCGACAAACATTTGTCTCGACAGGTTAGTGGCTTAGCAGCATAGAGATTAGAGAGCCTTAGTACATAGTTTCGAGGCTAACGTTTGTCGATACTACGGTGGCCACCCGTTTTAGTCTAGGACTTAGCTAAATCCCGAGCTCATGAACCGGCCCTTTGTGTTATAAAATATGGCAATCAAATAATTTCATCTAAAGAGCACCTGGCCAATATCATATTTATCAAAAGGTAATAAGATTCTTCATTACTTCATTTCTAAACGTTTTTTAATTTTCAATATCTTAAAATTTCTCAACCTTTATTAATTGGTCTTGGTCTTGGTAGAGAAGGATTTTTGCGTATGTCACATCTGAACTAAGCTAGCGTAGAAGGGAGAATAAACAGACAGATCAGGATCAGACATTCGGGTGTATACGAACACAGATAACATTCCCACAGATTGAAACACCTTGTTCTGCCCATAGCGTAGTAGCACGGATGATCCTCTATTCTATCAAATCTACTACACATATAGATAGAGAGTTAAATAAAGCAAAACAATATATTATTGATTACGCATGATTAGGCTATACTGGACCGGTGGTGGGAGAATGAAAAAACCAGTTACTCTACTACCTACTACAACAACGCTATGTTCAACTTGAGCAGGTCAGTAATGGACTAATAATAAGTGAGTATTCAATCTATTGATAGAATGGATTTTCCGTTTTTAGCCTGCAAACTTCAACTTGGAATTATTATTAAATAAAATTGTTGAAAACAGACGAGGAGGTAAATTGTTCGACCTTTTTCGCCATAAACGAATTCGGTGTCAGAAAGTTGTATTGAATCTTGTCTTATCATATCTCTCAATTTCAATTCCATATCAAAAGACTCAGAATGCAGCATTGGCCGCATGTTGAACAGCAAAACAAAAATGACCAAGTGTGGACCAGGGAATGACTGCAGTGTTGCGTTGGTTTCTAATATCAAATGGTGAATGTATTATCAAATTATCACATCACATTAATTAAGGTGATGAAATTTTTTAGTAGGCTATACTGTGATTGTCTGGCGCTATTTTTCTTATAATAATTCAGAACAAAAACTCGAATGTTATCTCTAAACATGTCTCGCTACAATTCATGATAAGAATGAATATTTTCTTTTATTACTTCTATAATAACATAGTTTCCTGCCAAAAAGACACATTTTCTAGATCATGGCAGTTCTCCAAGACGAATTGATAGCATCATGAAATGCATTAAACATTCATCATTTCCTATTACTTTGTTCATGGAGTCGAGAGACGGTAAAATGTTATTTGAAATAAAAATATAAAATGTTATTTTTCTAAAACTTGTATGCTTGTGTATTATATGCAAGCGTATAGGAATAGACTGCAATAATTCATACTTTGTTTCTATATAGTTTTTCTCAAGAGTATAGGTCTATAGTTTTCCATTCATAGTCTTGAGGAACTTTTATTCCCATCTTCGATTTACTTATTATTTTATTTTATTATTCATTCATTGATTTCTCAATTTCTTGCTCTGTGCGTTCAACTAATCGTATGTCATTGATCTCTGAATTAAATATTACCTATTTCGCAATTTTGTCATAAATATTGTTCATCTCATTCCGATAGTACATTGTTCAGACTTTTTGTTGATGATACGAGGAAACAGAATTTTCAATGAAATTAGTTTTTATGAAACGATGACGTGAACTTTGACTTTTGAGGTCAAGTAATGTAGCAGGAAAAGTTTCAGGGGAGAGAAGCATTTTGTGAGATTTTTTATTGGCAATCGCTAAAGCTTCTAGAACATTTCGATAATAATTTATATGGACACTGAATAGACAAACAATTACAATTATTATTTTGTAACTGCTGTAGGTTTGAGATAAAAATTAAATTTAAGGCGGCTTTATGAGGTTTAATACTTTAATTTTTTTTATTTAGCGTATGGCTTTTAATAGTGGGGAGACCCGAGTAGGGTTGTTCCACTTCACCAACATAACCAATTATCCCTTGATAGGGAACATGGTGAAAGTTTGTTTTCACTGAGAAAACAGACATCAGCATTTAAAAAAAGTATTTTTTGATTTTATGAAGTCCGAAAAATATATAACACTAAAACACAGCACAGTGTTTACTTTAATGTTTAAAGGGCCGGTTTCTCCAACGAAATTAAACTAAGTTTTATTTTTTGTGATATGTTTAAAAAACATAAGAAAAAAGAATAAAACTTGGTTTAATTTCGTTGGAGAAACCGGCCCTAAGTCAACCAAACTATACTTTGATTTAAACTGCTTTAGGACCAGCCTAGAGCGAGTAATCACTAAGGCCAAGCGGGTCTCAATCCTAAATCAGTTTTAGATATTAGGCTTGGATTTTTTAAAATAGTGTAACTTTTTTTGCAACGATCACCAGTGAGCAAAGTTTTTTCTTTTTGCTGGTGATGCCATTATAAGTAATTATTATTACATATATATTTTTTAAGGAATATACGTACACATAAATTTGAATTTGAGCTAACATATGAATTATAAATTTATTTATATTGTTGTATGTTTTATTCTTTACTTTATGTCTATTATTTTTTTTCATTACCTTTAACCTAAATTTTAACATCTTATCAGACTAAATTTTGGAACAGAAGAAGTTTTGGGTTAACACCTGTTTTTTCTTTCCTATAAAATTGTATTGCTTAATCCAATAAATGATAAATGATTATTGATTTATTATAAAGTTATGTATTTCATTTGATTTCTATTTTGTGATTTGTGATTTAATCAGAGTATAATAAATTAGTCTTATCAATACAAACACTCGTACATCCAGACATTCCATTTCTTTAAATAATATTCTCCATTGCACCATTCATAAAAAAGGTAATAGATGATAACTAATTACCTACTCCCCAACCATAGGAAATTCAGAAAACCATCTCAATGGAGTAAGCCTAATTTGAAACTGAAAGCAACCTGCAAACTCTCCCTCCCGCTTGGGTTGTGTGGCAGAGAGGACAGCAAGTCCTAACTCCGCCCTTATATTAAATAAAGTTAATCAATCAATCCCCCTAAAAACGACCTTAAGCTCTTGTATTGCTCTATCAATACAAGAAAAGCTTTCGTATGGATTTTCCTCAAATTCAAAACATGAAATTGACAGCTCGATAACGTTTTTTTCTCAATAAGCCACCAATAAAGAAATTTAAACAATTTTGATGAGTAATTATCAACACCATCGTAATGCAATAGGCCTGATATCGAATTTGATGTCGAGCTTGAATCTCTCCCCACCCCAACTAACTTTTATACCGCATCACCAGTTCCCCCCCCCCCTCGCAGCAGCTGATGCCCCTTCTCCGCATGACCGCGCAGCTGAAGAGCTACAATAAAACTTCCGCCCCTCGGATAAATCGCTTATTAATTATTGTGTTTCCGATCTGCAGATATATCGCAATCATTGGTACGGATGCACTTAGCTAAATTTGTATTCTTCTACTTCTGAAAATATTATTACTTTAATAATATTACAGTTTGCTAGTTAATTGACTTGTGAATTTCTCGTAATTCCCTTGTGGGGGGCTACCTTACTTAAAATTTATTTCTGAATAATTGATAAACAATCTACTTGTTCTGAATTCACTGCTGTAACTTTAAAATTAAATTTGCAAATACATTTTCAATTTGTTCTGAAAAAAACATTGTTAAACTAAACTTTCGCTTACTCTATTTTGTGACTTGTTCTGGCAAGTAATTTTTGATTTGTCTAGGTAAAGTAATAATATTGTTATACTAACTAAATATACTAACTATAATATTGTTATACTATTGTTAACTTACGCGGTCTCTATTGATTATATCACAGCAATATCTTTTCACTTCTACGACTAGAAAAGTGATATTAGTGTATATTATTCGAGATCGTACTTGTGATCAAGTCATCATGCCTTCTAATGAATACATTTCTGAAGAGATGTGGGACGAAATTCTTGAAACCTGTGAGTACCAATTGAAATATTTTTATCCCAGTAATAACCTATGAATGTTTCAAAATTTAACAAAAAAATAATGTGTTGATAATACTTAGATTTCGTTTGGTTTACGGTAAGTACGAATCAATTAAGGATTATAATTTATTATTATCAAGGAAAAATTTGATATATGCTGTTTTGCATAATAATTAAAATATATAGTTTTTATACTTTGATTTAGTTTGGTTTACGGTAAGAACACAAATCAATTAAGAATTATTATGATTTATTATTATCAAGGAAAAATTTGATATGCTGTTTTGCATAATTAAAATATATAGTTTTTATACTTTGATTTCGTTTGGTTTACGGTAAGTACACGAATCAATTAAGAATTATGATTTATTATTATTTTATTATCAAGGAAAAATTTGATATGCTGTTTTGCATCATTAAAATATATGGTTTTTGGGTGATTTATAATATGATTTTGGGGTTTTTATTAATACATAAATAATGCTTTTTGAGTCATTTGATAGGCTATATGGTTTTGGGTTTTTTATCAATATTATATTCATTTTGGGTCATTTTATACAGTATGCTTTCCGGGTAATTTTTTAGTCAAATAAATTTCCATAAATTAGTTTAATGAATTGGTCAACTTAGGGCCGGTTTCTCCAAAGAAATTAAACCAAATTTTATTTTTTTCGTATGTTTTAAAAACATATGAAGAAATAAAACTTGGTTTAATTTCGTTGGAGAAACCGGCCCTTAATAGATTAATAATAATTTATCTAGATAGGGTTTAATTCTAATGTATTTCGTCACTGATTGTATTATCATTAAATCATAATAATCAATAATATATATAAATCATAATCAAAATAATAATCATAATCATAAAACGAATTCTTGCAACTTTGAGCCACATTCTAATAAATTGAGTCAGTAGGTTACCAAGTAAACCCCATCAATATTGACATTGTTTGAATGATGATAAAAATATTGTGGTAAATATTTATATCTTCAATTCAACACCCAGTCGACTTCGTATTAGTGATAAAACAGTTAGTTTTCAAGAGACAATAAATCGGCTAATTACTGAATGTTTTTTGTGATTGAAATGGATTTAATTCAAGTCGGATTCCCAAGCAAGATCACAGTGTATGTGTAAAGTGTGAGATGATAGTAAGTTGAGTTTTCTCGAGACATTTGATTGATAAAATTTAATTTTATAAAATACTTATATAGTTAGTTTCCATCAAAAAGTGTTGATCTGTTCTTTACATACAATATACGGTATAATCATAAATAAGTGGAACTGAGGATCGGATTCGTAGAGGAAAAAAGGTGAGTCAAAGAATTTTTATTTTAGACATTTTTGTGACATATTGATTGGGGCAATTTTTGACAAGCAAGTAAAATGTAATGGTATTCTGTTATTTTGTTCACTCCATCAAGAAATCAAAAAGGAATTTCAAGTAGGCTACGGTATTCAGGGTAGAAATTTTCAACAAAGCTACAGCATCTAACAAATTTATCCCTAAAAATCTGTTAACCATTTTTCTATTTATGATGATTGAAAATTTGAATTTTTTTATAATTTTTTGGAAACTGTATTTTAGAGAGTTTTAAGAAATCCACTTTTCTTTAAAAAAATATTTCTTATGTTAAATACTCATCAAACTTTCAAGATGTATCTTTCTTCAATTTTTCTTTCCATGACGAACTGCATTCTTATGAACCACTTTGAACTTGTGTCACACGAATTTTCAGTTTTACGTTAGATTGCAAAGTCGTGTGAAAAACAAGTTCAAAACGTATCTTTCTCTTGAAATTCTGTGCCCACTCACCTGCTTTTTGAGCAGCTCGTTCTCTTCCTTGAGTTTCGCTGTTTGATTTGCTTGATTTCTCCAGGCATTTATGATCAGATTAGTCAGAGTTTTTCTCATGATAGCTTCATCGGCTTGTGGTACAGCCCGTTGTGTGTCTCCTTCAGCTGATGTTGAAATTGTATGAGGCTCGTCCTCGGGTCCCTTCATGATGTTTGTTTGTGATTTTTGTCTGCAAACAACGATTATTACAGTTTTGTACGGAGTTTCGAACAAAATAAGTCGACAGTCGATAATCTAGAGTCGACGATTATTCCAGTTTTGTACGGGGTTTGAACAAAATAGAGTCGACAGTCGATAATCTAGAGTCGACGATTATTCCAGTTTTGTACGGGGTTTGAACAAAATAGAGTCGACAGTCGATAATACTATAATGCCCGGTTTTTCAGTCGTTCAATAAACTTATTGAATCAATAACTTTTTTTTGCATTTGAAAACACATGATTATTGATTCAATAGTGCTATTGAATCCATAAACTGTCTATTGAGCGACTGAAAAACCGGGCACTAGAGTTGAGATTTGAATAAAACTTATTGATGGAGTAAATTCATGTTGGAAAATGTTCATATATTGACTTTTGTTTCCTTGTTTGAAAATGATATTTTTATTCTGAAGATTGCCTTTATTGACTTCTGCTGAATTATTATATTCTAAGCAATAAACCACCGATAAAAAAAAGCCATACGATAAAATCCACCTATTGTTTATTGATGAAAAATTTGAAGTAATCTTGAAAAATGTGTAATTGGTCTCTATTTTTTTGTCAAGATTAGCAAATTTAGGCCTACTATTAAACACTTTTTTTGCCAATGAACTTTGCTCAAACGTTTTCCAAATCAGCATGTATGGTACAGACAGTTCTTATCTGACAGTCGATGAGGTCGGATCGAAGTTTATCGGTGCTGCAAAACAACTTCTAACGTTCTTCAGCGGTTGAACTCAAAGCATTTCATTCTAAAATGAATTCGGATTTAAATTATTTCTCCCTTTATTCTATTGTGAGAAAACTAAGTAACAAATTCCCTCAAATCTCGAAGTTTGTGAAGTGTTCAAATGTGTGAAGGACATTACGCGACGTCAAAAGACGGATGCCGTAAGCTTCGTGTGTATATAGAGTGTCGCAGGCAAAATTTCATTCATTATGTGTTAGTGAAACCACAGAATAACTATTCTATGATTCCTCTATGGTGAAACGCTGAAGTGTGGTTAACAAAAAACTGGAAACGTGGAAAATGTTCCGATGAGTCAACAGTAGACCTATTAATTAATAAACCTTCCTGCAACTGCAAGCAGTGAAATGCGAGTGTATTAAGAAGTGACTACTGCGCTAAGAACTGATATGAACAAACGGTGGGATTCTAACGACAAAAAACTGGATAGCATGCAAAAATTTAATAAATTTATCAGTGATATTACGTGTTTAGAAGCAAAAATGGACAAATTTATTGAAAAAGCAACTAATTGCAACAAGAATTGGCCGCTGCTAAGGTAGAAATATACACGAAATTCAACAACAAACAAGATTTGTAAGTTTTTACGAGTAATTCTGGTTACGATTTCATTTAAAAAACAAAACTAGGCCTACATTAATATTATTCAATTTTCGATTTCAAACGATTTTCATTGATGCATTGTTTATCAATTCCATTAATTTATAATTTATTAATATAGCAGATGAAAGAATAAAATCCTACTATAAATTTACAAATTTTGGGCTGCAGTACCATAACTGGTAAACGCTATTACCGATGTTGAAATATCGTTATACAGTATCGAATGACTAGTTGTTAATTGGTTGGTTTATATCTTGGTTGTCTTTTCAACATAATTTTTTTTTATTTATTTAGCGTATGGCATTTTTGTATACCTTATTGTTATTGCAAGATGTTCATCCTTTGTCAATCTTTTAAAATACAACATCGATAATAGCGTTCATCAGTTAAGAAACTGAACCCCAAATTTGATTTTTCAATTCATCATTAAACTTTCTATAAATTTACAGAAACAGTGGCAAGTTTCTTTATTGGCCTTTGAGCATGCTCTATCACATAAATGCAGTAACAAACGTATCGCAGTGAATCATGAATAAAAATTTTCTATATGTAACTTATTATGAAATCCAATGTTGACTTGATATAGATTATTATAAATATGCATTTTAGAACCTCTAAAATTCCTAGAACTTTCACTGAATATAATGAATCTGTTGAAAATGGTCTCAATGTAGAAGGCCTACTATCATTATTGAAAAAGACAGTATTGTGTGAACCTTAGGAGATTACATGAAGGTCTAATTGGTGAAGTATAAATTGCTTATAAATCTATATTTTCAATAAAAATTTATCATGAATAATATACTAGGATTGTGTTATCTAAGTCATTATTATTAACATTATTGAATGGAAAATATCAAGAGGCAAATAAATTTTAGGGATTCTTACCGTAGGCCAATCAAAAATGATTGTTCCAGTTTTCCAATCAATGTTACGTTTTCGCAAGATTTAGAATTACTTTTGTATAGTTCGAAACCTTTGTTTTGTTCTTCACTTAAATTTTGATAGCTAGAGGTGCGTTGAATTTGTTTAACTGATGGATTTTTCAGCTCATTTTCATTGCGTCTACCCTTCTTACATGGTGGTCTAGGAGTAAGTTTTTTGATGTTGTTACTTGGATACTTCTTGTAACTGATATCGGTGGGTCTGATAAAATCACCATGACCCTCGATTGTACAGTGAAAATGATTCCTTGGAATTATTTTCGTTGAAGACATGATGTTTTTAAGTTGAATTGATGTTAAAATTCGGTTAAAATAGCTTGTTACTAGGCGGTAACAATGAAATTAAAACATTGGTTGTTTGCGCATGTGGACATGCGTAGAAATCAGTTTGAAATCAGCGGGCTTTAGCGCGACCTCGGATACACAGACTGGTATTTCGCTCAGTAGCCAATGGGAAGTGGAGTCAGATGTTATTGCGATCAAAACTTGACTTTCTTCAGTCGACAGTTTATTTTCAATTCTAGAAATGCTTGTTAGATAACCCTATTGAAAAGTTTGATTAAAGTTAATGTTTTAACTCTTTTGTAGCCGTAAAATGAATAATCAATTCAGTTTTGTGCCAAATCTAGACTGTGAATGTTGAGGGAATCAAATAATAGTTGATAAAGTTTTAGTGAGTAGTGTTTGAATTGACGAGGAAGTTTGCATACAAGACCTTGACAAAAATATTCTTCATCTCGGATATCAGTAAACTAATTATGTTTCGGGTAAGATATTATTCGATTTTTATAATTAATGAGCATTTCAGACTCAGTTGTGATAATGCATGGTTTCGTTCTGATAGTTGAAGTCGAAGCGAATTCTTTAGAAAGTTTTAGGTTATGAATGCTGATTTCTGTTTTGATTACAACCAATTTCTTCAATATTTCTAACTTTCAATATTTCTTTGTGTTATTTTTACAAGATTTGTAAGCTAGGCGTATCCGCCGATTTCTGAAATGTTGATAATTTTTGTTACATAGAGTTTAAAAAAATAATATCAGTTAAATAAGTTGAGTTAATTAGTTGAAAATCAGTTTTCTTCATGTTGTCGGCACTATTATAATATTTCTAACATAAGTTGGGAAAACCGTGTTTCCAATATCAAACTCTAATTTCAACAACCTCTTTTATATACAAGTTGTAGGGACCATAAAAATAAAATCCACTTGAAATTCTTGTTCAACTAAGCTTAAGCTTTAATCTCCACAGCAAATGAATCCCCACTTCTATGATATTCTATCCTATCCATCATCTATGGTTCAAACTAAACATCTATTCTGTCAAAAAATATAATAAATGCGCTGATAAAAATTTATAAACTAGTTTATTCAATTGAAAGTATATTATTACCAATCTTGTGATTAAAACTTTAATTCTTTTCTATTCTTCAATCATATTTTGAATTAAATAAAATAGAGGCCTTGAAATGTACTCATAAGAGTATCCTCTGTACCCTTTGTATTGAAATTGAAGAATGATTTGTAAATTGTAGTTTTCCTCTGAGCAAATCTTACTCAAAATAATGTTTTCATCATTTTTATGAGCTTACTAGAGTACAGTATTAACATGTGAACATTCAGAACAATAAGTCAATTTATGATTTAAAATTGAAAAATCAATTAGTTTTATCTGTTAGAAAAATGCAGTACATTAATACATATTTAGTTACAGGAAAATAATTGGATTTTCAGTCCGTAATTCATGACCACGTTGGAATTTGAGAAAATAATATTATCAATTTCTTACTTTGTAAAAGAGCATTACAAAATTTACCATCAATATTAGTAATCCTTTGACTTCAATAGACATTATTTTTAATTATTATCATCTTAATTTGTTTTGAGAAATTTGATCTTAATCTTAATTTGAACATTAAGCTATATATTAGGGACAATCTTAAAAACAAATCTTAATCTAAGAAAATCTTAGTCTTAAAAGAACAATAAGCTATACCAAGAATTGAATCATGTTATTATCAAAAGAGGAGGATAATCTAAACCTAACTGATCAATATCTCTAATTGAAAACATCATGTTCAAGCACAGACTAATAATTTTTTTTAATACAAAATTTATTCCATTAGTCATGTTGATGTAGAAGAACACTTAGTTCATGTCGGAGAAAAACTATTACATAATATTATTTCCAAGTTAGAGACTTGGAAAAATAATATCTTCTACTATGTTGGATTTTTAATTTTTTAAATAAATTATTGATGCTCGTGTAGAAACACTGCATTAATTAACTATGGCTAAATAAAATGATAAATAACTACAGCTAAATTAATTTGATTGGAATAGCTACACAATATCGGTAACAATTCATTGTAGAATTTAGTGTTGTGTTGTTAATTTTATTTCATTATTTACAGTGTTTTATGAGAACATTGCAAAAGGTTACACAACACAACATAGTAGGCTACGACTTATTGTTTGCAAGAAAGACTTTTGAGCATATATTCAACCCAATAATACAGGCTTTGCCGTTTACATGCTCTGCAAAACGGCCTAGTATGTCCTTGATTTTATATGCATAGCCTACTACAAGCAAGTGGACGTATCACACGCGTTGATGCTTTCAGGATTATGTAGTGTGTGGGTTTTTCTTATGTATTATGAAATAATTGCTGGTAGGAATACATCGATCTACCTGTTTTTTCTTTCTCTCTCCCTAGATGGTTGCGTATTTTTGTAGTAGAAGTTGGGAAGTAGGTCAATGTCCAGGTCTTGGAAATTCCGTGATCCGAACGGCAGTTCACTTGTACTTTCGTCTTAAAAACTACAAGTGGAGTAGTACCTTACTTGTAGCAAGGGGGATGACAATTGACAATATTTGTGCAAATTTAAAATAAAAAATGGAAGAAAATGACTAATTGTAATCAGAGTTTACTTTTGGGTGAAAGTGTTGAACCGAAAGATGATGAGTCATGTAGATGAGTCACGCGCTTGTCCGTCTCCGAATCTCGGGTATTCGTCATCCAACATGGTGGCTCGGAACCCACCTGAAAGTGTAGACTCTCCATTCATCTCTCATTATCATCATTCACATTGCCCGCGCACAAGCTTGGAGATTATGTGAGCATCACCCTCCTCTCGAAAAAAAACAGTTGGGATTTGAGTAGGCCTACTGAAATTTGTTACTGTATTTTACTTTTTTATTCATCAAGTATGTTGAAATACTTGAAGATTTTTTTGGTATACACCACTGTCTTCTTTTTCGCTGGGATTTGAGTAGTTCTACTGAAATTTAATATTTTACATTTTTTTCATTAAGTATGTTGAAATACTTGAATATATTTTTGGTATTCACCATTGTTTTCTTTTTTGCTGGGGACGATGCCCACATAAGCTCTAGGCCTGTGCGTGAGTAATGGGAAGGATGATGATGATGATGATGAGAGATGAATGGACCTACAGCTTTAGGTGCGTTCCCAAGAGCGATTATTGATTGTTGGTGATTGTGTTGTTAAGCTTCAAGCATTCGGAACTGCGCTTGGATGGGTGACCGGTAGCTAAATGGCTTCACGTTATTTCTCGCTTTACCCTGTGGCTCGGAATCCACCTGGAAATGTATATTTTGTAAATTGATCAAGTTTGTGAATGTATATTGTAAAGAAGAAAATCTAATCACAGGCTGTAACATATACCTATGTATTTAGAGGCTGATAAGTGGGGTCCAAAAAAATGTATACACTTTTTGGAGGTGAATAAATTTAACAATTTCTACATTGAGAATAAATTGTATACATTTTTCTGGTCCCCTGTATATCATATAACAATCCTTCTGTATTATAAGACCCTTATTATGTCCGCTTGTTTGTAATCCACAATTTTTACTCATGCACATAATATTTCCCTTGCATCTTGTAGGTGTTATGTATTCGGAAATAATAGAGTACCTAAGTATCCTCATTCAATGAAAACTATAAAGTAATTGAGACCGATTATATCATTTTAGGAAAGAACTTCATTCCACTTTAATAAGTGAGCTTATAAAATTGATGCAAAAATTCTAATCAATTGAACTGATACACCAATGGAATAAAATTTAATTGTTGTAAACATTCCTTGTCTCTCAATAATAACAGAAAAATCTGTAAATCATCTTTACTATATTGAATATAATAATGTATTTATTGTTGAAGACCTCTTCTATTAAGAACGACAGTCCCCAAAATAGAGAAATTTTATGTTTTATAAATTTTAAATTGTTTCTTCAGGGTCAATTTCTAAACACAATACATTAAAACTAAAATCAAATAAAAGCAATGTTTGATAAATTATTTAATTGAAATCTCTATAAATCTATTAAAGAAATTAGATTCAAATAAATCTAATTACAGAGATCTTATTAGATCTCTATAAATCTATTAAAGAAATTAGATTCAAATGAATGAATTAAATAGATCTAAAAAGAAAAAATCTAAATTATTAACGAAATCTTATTGGTTCAAATCAACGAATGTATTATATTGACAGTTTTTTAGGATTTAAATCAATCTAGACTAAAGCTTTATCAATTGTCAGGGATCCCTTCGTTTTTCTGATCAAAGAAACTCGCTAAGTTTTCCTTTCATGAAAACACAATAATTTATTGTTGAATTTTCATCACTTTTTTGTTGATTTGCTTCCAATTTTTTGATGATTCCACAAAAATTATAAATCTTTATTTGCACTGTGTTGCTTTTTGTGTTGTCTGATTTTCTTCCGGGGATTTGACAGTTTTCGTGTGTGATTGTGAGGGTGGGTCACATGGCCAATGTATTTCCATTGCAACAGATTTGTATTGCAACTTGTTGCGGCATATCTTTCCATTGCCACAATTCCCTGGGACTTGTTGCAGAGCGCGTCAGCTGTTTCTATTCAGAACAAGATAGAATCAGCTGGTAGAAAATACAGGGTGTCCCGTATCTCTCTGAGAATACTTCTAGGAGTCGTACTCATAAAAACAAAGTTGAAGATTCCAGAAATGTTTTGTTACCGCGATAAGGATGGCGGAATACTGCAGACTCTAGCTTGATAAATTGTTGGTAAAAACATTGTTGAGTGAATTTGATTATGTTGGGTTGCACCAACCGAGATGAACTATTTTGGATCAGCTTATACCATTTTATAAGCACTGCCTACTGATTCTGGATCAAAATTATTGGTCTTGCTTGGCGCATCCCAACATTAGAAATCCAATGAAGCCTCATTAGACCCTTTGCTTATGAAGCATTAGTTACAAAGCATTTTCAAAAACGTTGTGTAGTAACATTTCTTCTTGTTGTGAGAGTAGTACAACTAGACGTATTCTTAGGCTAGGCGTACACCGGTTAGTCAAGACAAGACAAGACGAGATAAGTCACGTTTAGTCACAGTAATTCACATAGTTGCTTATGAAGCAACACACACCGATTAGTCAATGCAATAGTGTGTGCTGCTTCATAAGCAACTATGTGAATTACGGTGACTAAACGTGACTAATCTCGTATTGTCTTGTCGTCTTGACTGATCGGTGTACGCCTAGCCTTAGAGAGTCATGGGACACTTTATATTCAACACAGTGATACAAATTTGCGGTACCGTAATGAAAACAGACGTCGATCAGCTGATTTCTTGCTTGTAGAATAGGAACAGCTGATTTGTAGCGTGCAACTTGTAGCGGGGTTTTGTTGTAATGTCTTTTAGCGGTGGGTGTTGGTTTTTCAGACTATGGGTGGTGTCATGGTTGGTTCGCTTAGCGGTTAAGCGACATGGACACGGACATTGAAGCGGATGGGTTACCATCTATTCATATAAGTGATGTCAGTAAGTACCGGCTGTTGTACTTATTATGCATCCCTCCCCCATTCATTCCTACACACTCTGTATTTATTTTAGACTGGCTTAAAATGTGTTTTATTAATGGGGGTTCATGGACGATTGTTACTGTTGAGTTATTTTCTAAAAAATCTTTTGTTGTGGAAAATTCAACATCTAAAGCTCAGGCCACACTGCTTCCTAGGATACCTGCTGTACAGGTATAATCAGAATCATTTAATTTGACGCTTGGCATTAGATAGATAGAGAGATACTATTTATTTGCCATCGTACTCTGCGGTCATCAACATCGTCAAGATATAATTTCTCTCTATCTATCTATCAATCTAATGCCAAGCGTCAAATTAAACGAATCTGATTATAACTAGTTTTATTCAAGCTTGTTTTTTATGGAATTTGAGAAGCTTGATCATGTACAAACATCAAACGCTCTAGAAAATTAATCAATTGGGTCTAGAAAACAAGTACCTACTATGCACATCGTAAATACTATAAATTTTGCATAAATAGGCCTACTGTAAAAACAAACTTATGTTTAAACAAGTATAAAGCGCTTCATAAGGTAACTCGAAATTATGATGTAATTTCTTTATGCCTTATAATTGATATAATTGCAAAATAATAAATTTCTCTTGTTAAAAAATTTAGAAACAATAAATGTAGAAGAAAAAATTCATAGGAATTTGTAAAAGATCACAAAGATTTTAATCATTCACTTTAATTACATTCTATGAATCTTTTTTAATCTTGGATTTTAATTTAAGTTCAAATCATGATTATACTCTGTTTAAAACTGCTTTAGGATTGAGACGCCTTAATGCTGGACCGCTCTAGGCCGGTCCTAAAGCAGTTTAAATCAACGTATAGTTTGGACTATATTTTTGTGATTTTTTGGCCAGTAAATAATTAATTTTTATGAGAATTGTGTCATTGTTATCTGTAATTTCTCGTCGAAAGTTCATCATATATCCGCTGATAAATAAACTGACCTACCCTAAATTAAGAACCTTTGATTACCGTACTGCAGATTCAACACTGATAATACTGCTGTCTCAACAAATGATAACATGGAAATAATTCAATAGTAACTTATCGAAAATAGTTTAGAAAAAATTACTTATCAATTCAGCTTCAAAGCTATTTAAGCTACTATGGAAAACTCAAATGATTTATTTCTCGATTAATGTGGTTTGTGAGTGTATCTCCTTCTTGTGCTTTGTTTGTTCTTCACAAATGCTTGAGTGATTTGCTGTTTGTTAGGTTTGTGTTTTGTGTATTAGTATAATTCTCTCTTCTTTTCATGCACGACACTTCTTCTATTTTTGATTCTGTCCTCTTGTTCTTTTCAACTTGGATTTGGGGTCTGAAATGTTCGTCTTCTTTCCTTCTAATAACTTTTTATTTAGTGGTGTTATATGTGCTCTTTCTACTTCTCTAAGATGATATTCATATAGGATATATGCTATATGTATATGCTGAAGATAAGATGCTAGTATATTCTTGCATGATACAGTATTAACATGTTCATTTTCCAGTTTACTTTTACATTATTTATAGCCTACTTATTGAGAACATGTATTCAAAATCAAACTTTTTATTCAGTATGCTAGGTTCATATGGATCGCAGGCTTTAAAGGTTTTTGAGAGAAGAGGCTACTCACACTTGGAAACTACGGAAATTGCGGAAACTCAGCAACTGGGGTAACAAACATGTGCTTTCAAATGATGACGCTCAGACGATCCTGCAACCGTACTGTCTGAACGTCATCATTTGAAAACACATGTTTGTTATCCGAGTCGCTGAGTTTCCAAGTGTGAGTAGAGCCAATATCATGTTTAAGAACAGACTGAGGACAAAACTAAAAAGAATCCAATTCATTTAAAATTCTGGTAGTACATTATCTTGGTGTTGGGCCTACGACATTTTTCCTGAGAGACTATCATGTCTTCTAAGGATTAGGTTTGAAATTAATAAAAATTAGTAGAAGAACAAATATTGTGTTTATTAAAGTGGAGTTTGACAATTTCAAAAAGTGTTTTCTATTTAAAAAAAAAAATTAATCTTGGTAAAATTCTTGTAGAATGGGTGTTATATTTATGACAATATTCAATCCTTATCATAGAGAGTAAATATGGCTTATATGAGGATAAGATATAGAATAATTATTGGAAAATGTGTTTTCGGTGCATGTCTTGTATTTTATGGATAGTATGATAGCAATTTCATAACATTAAAGTTTCAAGATAGTTGAGCTTAAATTCAGTATTCATTTGTATTGTTAGTATTTTAAATTAGCCCATTATGCTAAAATTTGGGTTTCTCTGATTTATGGGTATATTTTTGGGACCCATATCAGTGCTCCATTCCCTTTTTTGCGTATTTCAAGAGTTTTTTATGTTCAAATCTCCCAAATCTGGGTCATTATTTGTTCTCACCCCTACTGTAATTATGAAAAATATCCCGCATGAAAAAAATATCTTGATATAAATAAATTATCTTGTAAAAGCATTGATATATGCGGCGATTAATATGAGTATTATATTGATTTTTTTCAATATATAGAATGTATTTTTTCAAGTATATAATTATTGAAATATATTTTTAAATATATAGATAGATACAGTGGTAGCAACACAATAGTGCTTTAAAGCTTAATATCAAATTGAACATACCAATAATAATAATTAATATCTGTCTTCCGCAGTATCGATATTCCAAATAATTTTGCAAGCAATAAAATTTATATTGTTTTTATTGATTAGTTGTGTATTTCAATGTCGAATATTTACTGATAAATAATTGAAGAATCAGGAACTTTCATTGTTTAGGCATAAAACTACTGGATTTCCCAAAAAATATCAATCAATTATTTAAAAAATTACTAATCTACAAATGACAGGCATATTCTATTTCAATTACTTTTCTGATAAAGGTATTGCCGAAGTTGTAAAAATTCAGAATTAGATAATTGGTTACTAGAATGATAATAATTAGGCTGCCAGTCGCTTTTTTTGATGAGTCTCAATGCGGAGACAATAAATCCTATTAATTTTATCAAATCACTTCATGTTAATGATATTTTCAACTTGTTATTGTCTTTGAAAGTCAATTTGAATATTTTTTCAACTGTCTTACTCCAGTACAAAAGTCTGATTTATAAACAATGACTTGCTTTGAGTACATTTCATTCAATAACTGTAATAATTAAGTGTACAATAGTGATTAGACTAATTAATTTCTGTCTGTGCTATTATAGTAACATGCTGAGCTATTAATACATACTTTAATTGAATTTTGCCATCTTATAATATCTATTACATTTGAGAATAGACATTTTATTCATTTTTTAGCGTGTTGGTGCCTCATCACGTTTTTCAATGATTACCCAACTACTTATTGGGTTTCCAATTGAATTTAATGTAAATTCCGTTTTATTTGGAAATTTATTCTGGAAATATAATATGTACCATATTCTGGAAATGGTATATGTAAATAAATGAATTGAAATGATATTTTTCAAAACTATTTTATGTAAATGAATTACTGAAGTCAAATGACATTTTTCAAATCATAAATTATTTCGAAGCAAATGATTTAGAAACTATTATAAAATATTTAGAAATAATATTTAAAAAACTATTTTAAATATTCAAATATTTTAGAAACTATATTGTTTGTAACAATTTTTGCTTGCTTGTAAAATACTTGTCTGAAATTTTATTTTATGAGAGAAATTCTCTATATCATACATAGGCGAATATATTCCAAAATCAAATAATTTTCTATTTTGACAATAAATTATAATATATCGTGTATACTTGATTAAGGGCTTGACACTGCAGACACATCCTTTTCTGCTACATATCCCTTGATTGCAGAGATTAATGGACTCCAATCTTCTTTTAGAATACAAATCCAATCTTCTTTCCATAGTTTTTCCATAGGCTAACAATTTTTCTTGTATTTGTTATTTTCAAACAACGACTACTGAACTAATTATTTGAAAACACCATCAACATCTATACGTTACAAATGAAGAGGTTTATAACCTTTTTGTAGAGTTATTTCTATTGCTACCGATCTGGCAAAGCACCAAGTGTGGGGACTTTGAAACCAATAAAGCTCTCATTAAGTGTGCCATGCTTTGAAATGCTTAGCTCTACTTTGCACTGTACTGAGAAATCGGCAGATCACAGATTATGGAGAGAGAAATCTCGGTTTGTTAATCTCGTCTTGTCTTGTCTTGACTAACTGGTGTACGCCTAGCCTTAGACTATATCAATGCTGAGTGCCATATTATCATACTGTACTACCGTTTAACTCTTTTCTGAGTATATCCATATCACGATTCCCAATCATAATCCCATTATTCAAATTAATAAAATTCAAAATTTAAGATATTGAATGAATTGAGATTTTATCAATCACTAATGTTGGGTTGAACCAATTTTGATCCAGGATCAACACAATGCTAATTAAATGGGATCAGCTGATTAAAAATAGTTGATCCCGTTTGGTGCAACCCAACATAAGTGTATAGTTCGATCAGCTGATTGAGTTTCTGGTACAAATTATTGTTAAATACAATATTGTTAATATTGTTAATTATTGACCACTATCAAATTGTTCCAGCTTTCTCAACTATTTCTCCACTTGTAATCTGTGGTGTAGCGTAGCCCATCTGAGATCCATTTCTCGTTACTACTAAACTTAGCGCGAGCGTGTTGATTATTTTTATGGCCGTTTCTTTCTCACTCTCTTTCTCTCTCTCGTTTTCTCTCACTCTCCTCCAGAGAGTGCGTCTCGAATAGTTGAACTTGGTCCAGGTTTTGTCCTATTGGACTGTTCCAGGCCACATCAGAAATAGTAATATTATCTTTGAAACGTCATTGCCCAAAACACTTTGATGGTTTAGATTTCCACTTTTTGTTTTTTTTTCTCTGCTTCTAAATCCTGTCCTCCTATTTCTTCATTAACCACTTTGCATTAACTACTTACCTATATTGCTCTGCGTCGTAATCGTATTTTTAATTGAATAACTTATGAATGTTATGTGTTAAAAACGTAGGTACTCATACTTCAAATAATCCTCAAAGTTACCGCTACTTATTATTGTTTATTTTGGTAGGCTGTACACTCATTTTTTCAATTATATCCTTGTAACCGTTGTAAACTAAAGTTTAATGTTTTCTGAAAAGCAGTTGAGGTGATATTGTAGTAGTTATTTTTTCATCGTATGGTTGGGAGTTGGGAGACCCTACACTATGGATAGGTTCCACCTCGCCTTATTTTTGTGTCGGTCACCCATCCAAGATCAGTCTTGAATGTTTGTTACTTAACCACGTGATTACTTAGCAACCGCTAGTAGTTATTTATATCTATAGAAAAGATCATAAGTTGTCAAAACCCATTATTTACTAAAATAATGAGATACCGGGGTTTCGGTTCAAGAATACGTAAGAATTTTGAAACGTTATAATTATCACATTTTCGATAATATGTGGTTGTAACAATGCCTATAGTTCGAATAAAACAAGTTGTCCCTTGGCCTGGTGCTCAAAAACCACTCACTAGAAACGTTTTTGTCAGAAAGTTCGATGTCCGAACAGCTGACCATTTGATTCAATGTTATATAGCATCATTGAATCAAATGGTAAGCTGTTCGGACTTAGGACTTTCTGACAAAAACGTTTCTAGTGAGTGGTTCTTGAGCGCCAGGCCAAGGGACAACTAGTTTTATTCGAACTATAGTCTAGTTACCTACCACAATGTCTCCTTCAATATTACACAAATAATTACAGTATTTTTACTATTTATTTATTTTGCTTTTATTTTTATATTATTTTTATTTTATTAATTTTCATTTTATTATACAGTATTCTTCATCGATATCTGATAATATGAGAAACAACAGCTGTAATACTGTTTCTCTCAAAAATTTTGATTATAATAATTATTAATTGAATCAAGACTCAAATTTGAATAAATTTGTGGTTATAAATACTTTGGGTCTTTCTATTCATTTTTTTGGAATATGGATAACTATCACAATATTACCTTCAATACTACACAATTATTAATATAATTAATTACATTTATCAATTAAATTTTTCGAAATTTGTTCACAGTTGAGGTAATTGACCGCGATGTGGAGCCCGACTTGTCATCTGAGCTACGGGATGCTGAGGAGGTGGTAGCTAGAGACTTGGCTACTACTGAAGCAGCTGCAACGGCTACCGGAGTAGCTGCTGAGCCTTTTGCAATTTCCGGAGTTGTTGGGCATTCGGTAGCAACCGCAATTGCAGTGCCCACTGGAGCAACTGTAAGTTTTGGTCCTGGAGGGTGTGTGCTTACCGAAACCGATCCCGCTTGGCAACTACCAGGTGTTACTAGCCAACTACCAGGTGCTACCAGGCAACAACTACCAGGCGCAGTAGCTGGAAGTACCAGGCCAGATTTTGCCCAGCAACTGTCAGGTTCTACCAGCCAACTACCAGGTGCTAACAGCCAACTACCAGGTGCTACCAGGCAACAACTACCAGGCGCAGTAGCTGGAAGTACCAGGCCAGATTTTGCCCAGCAACTATCAGGTTCTACCAGCCAACTAACAGGTGCTAACAGCCAACTACCAGGTGCTACCAGGCAACAACTACCAGGAGCAGTAGCTGGAAGTATCAGGCCAGATTTTGCCCAGCAACTACCAGGTGCTAATAGCCAACTAACAAGTGCTAACAGCCAACTACCAGGTGCTACCAGGCAACAACTACCAGGTGCATTAGCTGGAAGTACCAGGCCAGATTTTGCCCAGCAACTGTCAGGTTCTACCAGCCAATTACCAGGTGTTACGAGCCAACTACCAGGTGCTACCAGGCAACAACTACCAGGAGCAGTAGCTGGAAGTACCAGGCCAGATTTTGCCCAGCAACTATCAGGTGCTAACAGCCAACTACCAGGTGCTACCAGGCAACAACTACCAGGAGCAGTAGCTGGTAGTTCCAGGCGGAATTCTGCACAGCACAGACCTACTACTGGAGAGAATCCTCCTCTCCTAGTGGGAGCAAGAGGAGGTGGAGTGGTACTGGGCGGAACAGCCATTATGAACCGACAAGTGATCTGTGTAATCACAGAGCAGCCGGCCTCCAAAGCGCTGCGTTTCCGGTATGAATGCGAAGGAAGATCGGCCGGAAGTATTCCCGGTGTTAGCAGCACGCCTGAGAACAAGACCTATCCCACCATACAGGTTAGTGGGGTTTTCGGTTTAGATTAGTTTAGTTTTTCCAAGTAAAATGTGAAATTTTCAACAGCGAATGAAATACATTGGAGGCACTATACGAAAAACATTTCAGTCATCTATATTTCAGAAGACCTATATTTTAGCTTGTTCAACTACACATCGATTTTATAGGAGCATTATTGTTTGGACGAATGGATGACTGTCAGAATGGATGTCATGTTTGATAGGTTAGGTCATTAATTTACTAATTATTTATTAATTATAAAGGGATTTTCTTATATTTTAATACATATTATGTTAACCAGTGCTTTAAAAATTCAAACGAATCCAAAATCATCTAAATCGGTTCAGCCGTTCTCCAGTTATAAGCGAGCGTACAGACACCAACTCTCTTTTATTAATATAGATAATGAAAATAATAACTGTATTCGATCTTGGAACCTTTGGATTATCAGACAGGCGCTTATCGCCCTCGGCTACGGACCACTCCAATTAATAACTAATAATGAAAACACTAACATGTATTGTGAACAAGATATTTGTCTACATCTTGGTTTTTTTCATTACATTCACAACTGTATATTTAATTCCAATGTACTAAACAATAATAATTCATTTCGATTTGTGGATTTCAGTATAATGAACTAATATGGGAAATAATAACTAATAATGAAAACACTAACATGTATTGTAAACAAGATATTTGACCACTGATGTTTTCATTAGATTCACAACTGAATATTTAATTTTAATGAACTTAACAATATTATTTCATATTACTGATTGAATCTACCACAACAGATGCCATATAATATTCTGAAGACTTTGCTATTTGCAAATATTGACAACAGATTAATAGCTGGTAAGGAAATTAGTCTTCAGAATATTATATTTATGGCATTAATTAGGAATTTCGTTCAATTAATTATTATGATTTAACAGTAACTGTATAGTTGCAATGTCTCATTACCTTCCATCTTTAAAGAATAATTCATTCCGTTTGGTGGATTTCAGTTTAATGCACTAATAATGAAAATAATAACTAATAATGAAAACACTAACATGTAATGTAAACAAGATATTTGACCACTGATGTTTTCATTAGATTCACAACTAAATATTTAATTTCAATGTACTAAACAATAATAATTCTTTTCGATTGGTGGATTTCAGTATAATGAACTAATAATTATGGGAAATAATAACTAATAATGAAAACACTAACATGTATTGTAAACAAGATATTTGACTACTGTTCATGTTTAGTTTATTAGTACTCGATACTTGCTAAATGAAAGCTACACACTGATGCAATGACAACTAGTGTGTTGCTTCATAAGCAACTATGTGAAGTACTGTGATTAAACGTGACTAATCTCGTCTTGTCTTGTCTTGACTAACCGGTGTACGCCTGGCCTAACATGTATTGTGAACAAGATATTTCTCTACATCTTGGTTTTTTCATTACATTCACAACTGTATATTTAATTTCAATGAACTTAACAATAGTAATTCATTTAGATTTCAGTTTGATGAACTAATATTAATGAAGTTTGATGAAGTAATATTACATTCACAACTGTATATTTAATTTCAATGAACCAAACAATAATTATTCATTTAGATTTCAGTTTGATGAACTAATTAGTATTTAATTTTGTCTGTGGGTTGCAGATAGAGAACTACCCTTTCACTACATCTTGGTTTTTTCATTACATTCACAACTGTATATTTAATTTCAATGAACTTAACAATAATAATTCATTCAGATTTCAGTTTGATGAACTAATTAGTATTTAATGATCTGTGGGTTGCAGATAGAGAACTACCTCATCACTACTTAATGTTGCTTTTTCATTACATTCAAATCAACTGTATTTTTAATTTAGATGAATAATTAATTTCGATTGGTGGATTTCAGTTTGATGAACCAATTAGTATTTAATTTCGTGTGTGGGTTGCAGATAGAGAACTACAAGGGTAGAGCGGTGGTGAACAAGATATTTCTCTACATCTTGGTTTTTTCATTACATTCACAACTGTATATTTAATTTCAATAAACTTTACAATAATAATTCATTTAGATTTCAGTTTGATGAACCAATTAGTATTTAATTTCGTGTGTGGGTTGCAGATAGAGAACTACAAATGGTAGAGCGGATGGTGATATACAAGATATTTTCACATCTTGGTTTTTTCATTACATTCACAACTGTATATTTAATTTCAATGAACTTAACAATAATAATTCATTTCGATTTCAGTTTGATGAACCAATTAGTATTTAATTTCGTGTGTGGGTTGCAGATAGAGAACTACAAGGGCAGAGCGGTGGTGGTGGTGTCGTGTGTGACCAAAGACAGCCCGTACAAGCCGCATCCGCACAGCCTTGTGGGCAAGGAGGGCTGCAAGCACGGCGTGTGCACAATGGAGGTCAACACCGAAACCATGACACTGTCGTTTGCCAATCTGGGCATACAGTGCATCAAAAAGAAGGACATTGATGCCGCGCTCAATCAGCGCGAGAAGTTGCGCATCGATCCGTTTAAAAGTGAGTGAAAAAATTACAAATATATTTTTTCTTTGTAAAGGTACGTTTCCATTTATAGAAATCACATGTTCCTGACAAAAATCTTCTATTACTATAGCAGGATCCAATTAACTTGTCATAAATCAGCTGATCGACGAGCATATGATCACAATACTTAACCTACAAATGCTGAATCTCGCAGATTATTGTCATTATTGAAAAGGTATTTTAAAAAGTTATTCTTTGAAAGGTCTTCTTTAAAAAGGTCTTTTAAAGAATTTAAAGGTCTTTAAGACTTTCAAGCCTTTTGATTATTGTGTCGAAATCACTGTTTAATTATTACTGGATCAGCTGGACTTTCTGGGGTTAATTGGCCTGCCAATATATATTACAATAGCAAGATTAGCACAGAGCGTGCCATCCAAATTGGCGTCTAGGGGAGGCTGTGCGAGAGAGATGGATAATCTCTCCCATCACGCTTCCCCTCCAGCTGCTAAGGCTAGTACAGCCAGTGAAGCAAATAACATCATAGTATACTGCTAGGTAACCGAAGCGAATATGAATTTTTTTATAAAGCTGAGTTTGCCAGCTGAATGAACTTTTGAAATTTACTGTACCGCGAGTCAGCAGGCACTGTAGTGGGAGAAAGCGATCAACGCGCATGCTCCAGTGAGACGCCAATTTGGATGGCACGCTCTGTATTACTATATTACAATAGAAGATCATATATTATATTATATTATAGTAGTAATAGAATATTTTTGTCGGACACATGTGATTTGTATAAATGGAAATGTACCTTAACTCAATTTAAATTCAACCTCCAATGTTCAAAATTAAGTAGGGCTTTATACAGGAGAATCGACACTCATATTGAATGACCAGATAAGAAGATTAGTAGTTTAGTCATACACTACGTAGTTGCTGAACACACACCGATTAGTCATTGCATCGGTGCGCTGGTTTACAAAGCAACTATGTGAATTATTGTAACTAAACGTGACTAATCTTGTCTTGTCTTGACTAACCGGTGTACGCCTAGCCTTACTCTTACTTGTTCTATGAAGATATAAGGCTAGATATTGGATTATTTCAAATTTCAAAATTCAACCCTAAATACTCAAAATCATTAGGCTTCTTTCTTGTTCTATGGAGATATTAGGCAATAACTTACGTACGTATAAAGGCTGGCGCAAAAAGAACGCATGGATTTGAGTAGGATAGTATCAGTGGAGTGGAGCTGTCTGTGACCGCCGAGCGACACCATTTTGTAGATTAAAGTAAGCAGTTTTAGTAAGAATGGCGCAATATTGTCCTTGCAACATCGCGTTTTATTGCTGTTGAACAATATTTCAAATTAATTTTTGCCTTTGCCAGAGTTAGTTTTTCATCATTTTAAGCTTTAAAAGTAATACCAAGAGGAAAGAGACAATTTTTAATGGTAATACATAAATAGATCATTTTTTTCATTGTAGATAATTTTAAATGTTTGAAAATTAATATTCAATGCCATTCCTCTCGAATAAAGTTTGAAAATTGAGTGATTGGGAACAATTTTCCCTGTTGGCTCTTATCATAATTAAAAATATTGGAAAATAATGTAGCAACACACTGTTATGGAACCGTTCACACCAATGGCCACACTGTAATTAGACAGTCTTTCAAGCTATGTCAAATAATTGAGTGAGTAAATGAGTTGGGGAAAGTTTTTTAGTTCATAATTAAGTGAATTGTTCTCCAAACTTTTGAATTGTTTATTTAGTGGTTTTTGTTTGGAACGTTTATGTGAACTAATGTCTTCTTTATAATACCATTTATAAGAATAAATAAGATCTCTCATACGTGAAATAGCAGAAATAACACTGAAAGCTAAAAGAAACGCTTTAGTAGAATTGCAGCGTGTGCTAGCAAGGCCCTAATAATATGATAGGGTATTAACTGAATTTAGAATGTTTAAATTGGAACAGGAATACTTTTCACCGTTTGTATGTATTCCTAAAATAATAAATTTTTATTTGAATAATTTTGGGCAAGCATTACTCTCGTTTGTAAATGATTGATAGGTCTATGGCATATAAATGCCGAAAATAGATCGAAATTATTAGGGGTGGTTGTCTATTATAGCAGGAATAATTTTATTATCACAATAATCAGCAAAACAGCTGATTAGGCGACCAGTATCACAATACTTGACCTACAAATGCTGAATCTCGATGATTATTGAAAAGGTCTCTTAAAGACTTTAACCCCGGTCGTACACCGGAGCAATAAGCAATAGGCAACTAGCAACGTATGGATCATATGATTGTTTACTCTATACAAACCAATAGTTCAATGCACACCGAAACAGCTGCTTTAGGTGTGCATTGAACCATTTGTTTCTATAGAGTAGACGATCATATGATACAAATGTTGCTTATTGCCTATTGCTTACTGCTCCGGTGTACGAGCTGCCTAAGGGTCTTTGAGACTTTCAAGTGTTTGGATTATTGTGTCAAAGCTGCCTTAAATCAGCAGTTTACTGATCGCCAAGTCAGCTGTTTTTCGCCAAATTAAATTAATCATGCTATACTTCATGAACTTAATTATTAATAATCTATTTTATTTATTTTGTTGACAGCTGGCTACGAGCACAAGAATCAGCCAGGTAGCATCGACCTGAACGCGGTTCGACTCTGTTTTCAAGTATTTCTGGAAGGAAAAGTCAAGAATCAATTCAATGTGGCTATTACGCCGGTCGTATCGGAGCCTATCTACGATAAAAGTGAGTATAAGATGATCTACAGCTAAAAATACTCGCTGATTTCAATTCTTATTCAGCTCGAATGAAAGATCTTAATTTAATATTGATCTCTGATCATGGCGCTTAGTTTTTGATTGATTTCTGACGTTTATGCGTTAGCAGTTTTCTATAGGCTCTTGTCCTTTAAATGGAGTTTAAAACAAGTATAGTTGAATAAGATAACTCGAAGCTGTCATAACCATAAATTAGTGGTCTTTACAACTTCGAGTCTTCTTAGTCAATATGTGAAACTACCATAATATCAGCCCACTGTATAATCAAAAAGTTCAATCATAGTTTCGTATGGATTAGGTTTCATGCTTCATTGTTCACCGTTATTTGACAGTTAACGCAATGCTGTTGCCAGATAACATGTGGCTGTTTTTCGGCCATATTGGTAATCTAACCTATCAGCCAAAGTCATCTGGCAACGCTGGGTTGCTGACTGAAATCAGATAGCAGTTGCTTAGTGGGCGCAGGGGCTTACACTTCAACTTGGTTATCATGGTCTCGGTCATAACGTCAACACTGATATAACGTCATGTAGACCCATGTATTCTATAAATAATCAATATTGATAGTTGAATTTCTGTTTCATAGCTTTATTCTGTTCAGTCTGTTTGACCATAGAGAAAGCACTACACAATTAGACAAAATTACACATTACCTTGCTTAATTCTTTCTCTATGGACGGTTTTAGTCAATCAATATGTCTATGATTTTGTGGACCCTTGAATGACTTTATAACGAAGTTACATACAAAAGTTTAAATTTTCATTCACCCTGAACGCGGGAAAATGTTTATTCATTCTTCTAAACGCATACAATAAACAGCCATTGGCAAGTTCTTTAAGTCCAAGCGCCCATTGAGGTGGAGTCGCGTTGGCGTGGCAACACGCTAAATATAAACGTATGTAACTAAATGAAATACGCACATCATCTCGATGTTCGTTGTTTCATATGTTTATACTATTTAGCGTGTTTCCACGCCATCGCCACTCCACCTCAGTGGGCGCTTGGACTTAGATTTCAAATAAGTTATGGAGATAATATACTTAACGATAGATCAATATTTTTTCCGCTCTCTTGGAATGTTTTTGGATTGAGAAAATGTTGAAAAATGCTGAAACTTACTTGAAAAAGGTATTTCTGGATGAATATTGGGAAGTTTAACATCCTCTTTTGTCAGTGGCTTTGAGTCTTCTTAAAAGAGCACGTTCTTCTTCTTCCATAGGTTGTTTTCTTCCATAGATTCCAACATTTTATAGTTATCTTACGTTGTATAGGGTATAGTTATACTTACCTTACTAGTTTCATTTATAGTTATACAGTTATTTTACTGCTATTTATAGGCCTATTGATATTTATCATTGTTTCTCTCAAAAAGTGTTGAGTTTTATTAATGTCTAAGGCCTGGTTTTCATTAATAGAGTTAGTGGTAGAGTAACTAGCATACTAACTCTACCGTACTAACTCTACTCTACTTGGTACTTGAAAACAAGTACTATACCATCACTCTACTATGAACGTTTTCATTGGGAGAGTTCACAAGATAGTTAGTACTCGCCCAGGGAACTCTACCACTCACTCTACTAATGAAAACCAGGCTTAAGACATAAAATTGAGTTTTTAGACAACAAAATTACTTGTTGTTTTGCAGAAGCGATGAGCGACCTAGTAATTTGCAAACTAAGCGAGGACTCAGCGCCGGTGGTTGGAGGAAAACAGATTATTCTGCTTTGTGAAAAAGTCGCCAAAGGTAGGCTATTCTTTCACTTTGAAAATTAACGGTTTTATTTGATCGCCATAAGATAATACATGAAAACGTCCAAGATCTTAGTCGTTTTCATTTATTTTTTTTTCATCATCAATCATCCATTGACCACCTATTCAAGGGGCATGCGGATTTGTCAAAATTATTACTCAAATATTTAAAAAAAAATAAAAAACATGAATATTCACCTTATACACTACAGTGGTCGGCGGGCATAATGAGCACTAAACTCCTCAGTTGAGTACGCACATATTTCTAATAATTCTTTTTTCAATTGTACTCTAAACTGCCTTCCCACTAGTTGTTTCAAATGAGCTGGTAATAAATTATGTAACCGTATTCCTGAGCTTTTAACACCTTTTGCATATAGATTTGTTTATACATTATGGAGAAATACCACTTCAATGAAGATTTATTTATTTATTTACTTAGCGTATGGTTTTTATTAGTGGGGAGACCCGAGTAGGGTTGTTCCACTTCACCAACATAACCTTATCTTCAATGAAGATAATTTATTGCTATGTTGTAGTTGAAGATTATCGGATTGAAAAATCTGGAAAAAGGAGAGTACTGTGAATCGACCATACGAGGAGTATAGTAGTATTAGGGCCGGTTCATGAGCTCGGGATTTAGCCAAGTCCTAGACTAAAACGGGGGGCTACCGTAGCATCGAGAAACGTTTGTCTCGATAGGTTAGTGGGTTAGCAGCATAGAGAGCCCTTAGTACATAGTTTTGAGGCTAACGTTTGTCGATGCTACGGTGGTCACCCGTTTTAGTCTAGGACTTGGCTAAATACCGAGCTCATGAACCGGCCCTAAATGTTACGATCTGTGCTCACGATATTGCTCTCAATCCTTGTGAAATCACTAGGCTAAGAGGTCGCTTTAAGTAATCAAAAGCTTTTCTATTATCATTAACTTGCTCCAGTCTTGAAGAATTTCCTATATTTTTTAATATTATTTATAACTGTATACTGTTGCAGAGGACATTTCGGTGAGACTGTACGAAGAGTTGAATAACCAGATAGTGTGGGAAGGCCAGTGCGACTTCCAGACTACTGATGTACACAAACAAGTAGCCATAACCTTCCGTACTCCACGTTATAAGAATATCGATGTAAGTTATTCATAAATTACTCACATTCCCTTTATTTTGCCTCATCTTTGTGATGTATTTTCATTTTTAGATCTGCATGTTTTTGTGTATGTTTTTAAAAAATGAATGTAGGTAGTTAAAATGTATATAGCAGGATCCTTTTAACTTGTCAGAAATCAGCTGTTTCGGTAATAATTAAACAGTGATTTCGACACAATAATCAAAAGGCTTCAAAGTCTTAAAGACCTTTAAAGTCTTTAAAAGACCTTTTTAAAGAAGACCTTTCAAAGAATAACTTTTTAAAAGACCTTTTCAATAATCTGCGAGATTCAGCATTTGTAGGTTAAGTATTGTGATATTGCCTTTCGAAACATATGTTTTCTGACAAGTTAAAAGGATCCTGCTATACCTTGGTATTGTATTAAGTACAATAAGGTATATAAGGTAAATTATTATATTATCACAATTTCAGTAAGATGAATCAACAACATAACCTCTGGACTATTTATCAAAATTTGGGAAAGAAACAGTTTTGGACGAATGTCTGTTGATTCTTCCCACATTGTAATAAATCTCGCCAATGAATAAATGAATGAATAAAAGGCACGTGTGATTTCATCTGTTCTTAGAACTCATTTAGCCGAGTTCATAAAATTTGGAAATAATTTGAACAATTAATTTAACATATCTTAGATTTATTTGAACAATTAATTTAATATATTTAAATTAACTCATTGTATTAATCCGTTAGACTTTATTCCTTGTTACAACAGTTAATTATATCTCTCACCCAAGCACTATTAACACAGGAATTACTTGAGTGAATTTATAATTTATTTATACAAGATAGTACAATAATACGTATAGAATAAAACACAGACAATGTCCAAAACAATTCCTTGTGTATTCATCACAAAGGCTTTCGTGGGAGGTTTAAAAGTTGATACGTAAAAAGCAAATGAAACTCTTATTCTATTTACATATTTTAGTTCATCTTGAAATAATGATCTTGTAAATATTTGAAGAAAATTGAATTTTTTATTAAAAAAAGTTTCATTCGCCTAGATTTGATAAACTCAAGATAAACTGGAATATTCATTTTGGGTGAAAAAATAAAAACAAAATTTTGTCTATTCCACAGCCTAAACTATAGGCTCAACCACTGAAGATGATGCTGTGAGCATTGAAACTCGAGTTTGGTTTTTTAATTAATAAATACTGTGGAATAGACAAAATGTTGTTTTTATTCTTTCACCGAATATGAAGAAGTTCCACAACATTTCTGAACAAAGTGTGTGTTATATTCATTTTGATCAGAATGAAGAATTTATTTTCTTCAGACATTATACGGACATTTTGTGGTCATTATACTTCAGACATATGCAGTAACTTTCATCTGCCGATTCATTCATGATGGACAACTGTATGTTACAGGTGACCGAACCAATCCTAGTCCAGATTCAGCTGGTTCGCCCGTCGGATAAAGCCGCCAGCGAGCCGCTGCCGTTCCAGTTGACGCCCATTCAATCAGGTAGGGGGCAACTGGTCTGGTCACTCAATCGACGGCGTAAAGCCGACTACCGCACTTTTGCCAGTATACTGAACACAGACGCCCGACTCATGACGAATAGAGGCGGAGGCGGCGGAGAACGCAACAAAGTGATAACGCTGGATGCTGTGGGGGAGGAGATGAGTGTGGAAAACTGGGGGAAGGGGGATGGGGATGATGATGACGGGAAAGCGGACCCCGATAGGTGGAAAAAGATTAATGATGCGTATGCCGAGTTGAAGAAAAATAAAAGGGGGAGGATGGTGGAGAGTGGGGGGAATGTAGGGGAAAATGTAATGGGAGGGGGAAGAGTTGATGAAAGTGTTGCAGGGTTTGGTAGAACTTCGGTGAGGAATAATGGAGGGAATTTATTAAGAAATGATGGGAATATAGTAGGAGATGTTGGGAAATTTGATGGAAATATAGTTGGAGGTGGTGGAAATGTGGGTAAAGATAGTGGAAACATAGTGGAAGTTAATGGAAATGTTGGACAGTTTGGTGGAAATGTGGTTGAGGGTGGAAAAACGACTGAAAATTTTGTGGTGGATAATGGAAATTCAGTAGGATTTGGTGGAAATTCAGGAGAGTTTATAGTAGGACCTGATGGAACGTTGATAGAAGGTGGGAATGTTGTGGTAATGGATGGAAATATCCAGGAGAATACTAGAAGTGATGTAGAGATGATTGATAGTAATCTAGAAGCTAATAACACTGAAGGTTTCACTGATTTGTTGAATCAAGTCAACGAACTGGATTCGTTCTGTGTTGATGGGAATGATTTCGGGATTTATTCGAGTTTACAGCTGGCTATGAAGAATCCTTGCGAGTTTATCGATAGCAGTGCAATGGAAACCGCGGAGGCTTACGAAGATATCGCTCCGCCAAGACCGACAGCCTCAAAACCACCGTTGCCTTTACATCAGAGTAGGATTGAAGATAAGGGAGGTGTTGTAGATGAAGAGGAGGGTGGAGCGTTGCCTCCCCTACCCCCGAAACGTGTCAAAAAGGGCAGCAGTCCGCCCCAAAAAACCCTCCCGCCCACACCGGAGGGCACGAAAAAGTTGAACCTCTTCCAAAAGTTGTTTTCGTCGTCGAAACGCAACAAATCGCGCAAAAACAGTATTACGTCATCGTCGTCGAGAAAGCCCAGCGTGACGTCACTGATCAGTAGGCGATCGGTGGTGGGGGGCGAGGAGGGGGAGGGCGACCCTGAGAAGCAGCAGGATGTGGCGTTGACCGAGGCCGAGCATTATGCTTTGTACACATCGTTGGCGCCTCATGCTACCGCTTCTGAATTCGATGAAATGTCGTTCTACTATAGTCCTGTGGAGGGACGTGCCAGTAATGTTCCTGTTAAATAGTAGTGGGATGATTTTAGACTGGGGAATTATTCTAAATGCATCTATTAACTATCATGAAAACGTACAGAGGGTACAGTAGCTCTTTGAAAATAATTCTTGGAGGTTTTTGTACAGTCTATCAAAACGAACAAGAATTTATCTATGAGAGTACTTCTTGGTGTTTTTGTGTCTGTCAAACAACAACTTAGTACAGCGGTTAGTCAAGACAAGACAAGACGAGATTAGTCACGTTTAGTCACAGTAATTCACATAGTTGCTTATGAAGCAGCACACACTGATGCAATGACTAATCGGTGTGTGTTGCTTCATAAGCAAGTATGTGAATTACTGTGACTAAACGTGACTAATCTCGTCTTGTCTTGTCTTGACTAACCGGTGTACGCCTAGCCTTATCCTTGAGTACACTTCTCTTCTACCTATCAAAACAAGCCACCAAGAGTATTCATGAAGTTGTAGATTTGTGAACAATTCTGCCTTCTTTATCTCGGTAACAAATCACACGGAAATTTGCGGGATGCTCATTTGCTATTGCAGAAATCTTTAGACTTGAAGGTTGAAAGCAAATTGCAGTTATCTCAAATAACCTTGTGAACTTATTAGCCCTCGTTTTTCTATTTATTTATATTTTATTGCATTGTTTACATTATTCAGTTGAAACCTTGTTAGCCTAGTGAGGAAAGCAAATGGCTACTACCATAGAGAGAGAAGTTTAATGCTTTCTCTATGGTACTTCCTCACTCCTCGTTTTGCGTAGTTTTTTCTTTGGATCGTTGAATTCTTTGAGATCGTCTACAGTCGGAATTATCCAATACTCTATAATATTATCATCATAAAAAAACGAACAAGTAAATATTTTAGGTTGTATTTTTAATTTGTTATCACTAAGTAACCGAAGTTCGTATTTTGCGGACTTTAACCAAATTGTGTACGGTGCTATACTGTGTGAATTGGCATGGTTTAAGCTCGTGATAATTTATAGGAGTCGAAGTTCCAATAAAACGAGAATGTGTTCTAGTCATTTTCAATTTTTCATTCATGAATAGTGGTGGTTCAATTCATCTATAGTCATTTTTTACTCTTCTCACTTTTCAGTTCAGTTCTCTGTTTAATAATGAAGGTGATAATTTGGTAGATATACATAAGGCTGGGCGTACACCGGTTAGTCAAGACAAGACGAGATTAGTCACGTTTAGTCACAGTAATTCACATAGCTGCTTATGAAGCAGCACACACCGATGCAATGAATAATCGGTGTGTGTTGCTTCATAAGCAACTATGTAAAGTACTGTAACTAAACGTGACTAATCTCGTCTTGTCTTGTCTTGACTAACCGGTGTACGCCTAGCTAACTTCTAGTCTTTTTTATTCGATATTAATTTTATCAATTTCTCTGTTTGTATTTCCCATTCATGATTGAGAGTTCCTTTTATTATTTGTGTTGTTTTTAGTAATCGTTTATAATTTTAGTTTTATTATAGGCCTAATATTCTAGTTTTTTTATTATAATTTTCAAGAGTCTTCATAACCAGACTTTGGACATATTTCGAGTAAATTTTGGAATAGAAGAAGTTTTGGGCTAGCTCCTGTTTTTTCTTGATTTTGTGTTTTCTATCAAATAGGCTAAATAAATATTATATGAATATTAATTAACTATTGTAGCTCATAACTGAGAAAGGCACAAAAAATTGTGCAATGAGGCGAGGTGGAACCTACCCGTAAGGATCTCCCCACCAAGAAAAAGCCATACGATAAAAAAAAACTGAGAAAAAAATTGCCTTGTAACTCGCTAATTGCGATTTTTAGCTCGAAATAGCAATCCAACACGAATAGGTACATTTTTTAAATTCATATTGTCATCTCTCTACTATTAAGTTTTGTTTTAAATTTGCGAATTTTGTCTTCAGCTCCGAGCATAGGGGTGAGGAGGAAGCGAGCCAAGTATGATGTGGTTCAGGAATTGGAAGCAACCAATGCTAAATTGAGTGAGTTTCTGTTTCTTGTATTCGGGTACTGGTTGCTTGCTAGAATTTATGTATTTTTTCAAATTCCAATACTAGTTTTGTAATTGACAAAATGAAGATATAATTTTCTTTCCAATTATATTGTATTTAGATGAAATAGATGAATGAAGCATTTTCAGATGCCTTATTATAGTACCATTCCTTATGTCCACACTTCCTTATGTCGATTTTTATGTGCTGCATGCTTCATAATATGATTAAGCATTGGTAGCATGCTGTGCTGCATACAAAATCGACCAAGTGTGGACGTAGGGATTGAATATAGATTTATAAGAACGAGCTGATTTTTGCGATGTGCGGGTGAAGAGGGGATGTGAAGAGTTTTCTGTTTTGGACATTATTTTCCAACTGATAAACATGGAAACTATAAAAATTTGTTTAGAAATATATTTAAAATGTGTATTATACCTCCAGATTTTTCAACTCAGTAATTTTCATTATTTTCGACTTACACAATTGTATTTAATCTAGTTTGTTCAAAAATATCTCAAGAATGTGTGAATGGTACTTCCAGATTTGTAAACTCAGTGAGTTTTAAAGTGTGCTACTATGTACCATAATAAACTTTTTTCAATCTTGATACCTTTCTGAACAACTCGCTGACATTTGTAAGTTGATCGATTGGAAAATACTATTCATATTCATTTATTTCTATCCAAAACAGTTAACTCGTTTCCCCCTCTTTACCCGGCCATCGCTAAAATCAATCTTTCTTATGAATGCGAGAATCCATAATTTCTTATTGTCATAAACAAAAACTGCATGGACAAAAGTCATTTTCAATGGAAATCATAAATGCGTCATGGTATTGAAAAATGATTTCATTTTATGTTCATTTCAAAACTAGTATTGAAATTTGAAACAAGCTAATAGCTCAAATCCTTGGCAGGTTGTGGGATTCATGTACTTATTTGTAAACTGTATAAAACGTACTCGCAAACATTTCACTATGTTATCTATTCACACCATGAGATGTATCTATTGTATGTTGCATTTCTCCATAACTAGCCTACTTACAAGTCATTTTTAGCTTTATAAAAATATTGGTGCTAAGTCTGGGCAATCGTTATTAGTATAATATAACACTACGATTTATTGCAGTAGGAGTGCTTGTTGGAAATGTCTCAAATCGATTATTTCGATTATCGATTATCGAAATCGATTATATTTGTTTTAAAGAATGTTTATTGTTGGTTAGATTGTTTCTTATGAATTAGTTTACTACAAAGTAATGTTTTATGTGGTAGAATAATATGTTTTTTCATGAGAGAAAAACTAATGAATAAGTCATAAATGAAAGAACATTATTGGTGCATTTCATGTCATAGAATTAGTTTTTATACCTTTATTTTGTAAGTTAAGTACGAAAATACTTGATAAAATGAGCAATATTCGATAATTACAACTGTGTTCTACAGAAAAAATTGTGTTGTTGTAATCTATTGAATTTCTAAATTTTGAATTTTTTAATTATCTCATACATCGAATACTATTTCTATTGAATCCAGTCGTTTGTCTACTTCATTCAAACACTATGATATAAAATTGTTTTACTCCAATGTTATGTTTTTCAGTTTATTAGTTTTTTCATTGTTAAGAATGTATAGACTTTATAGGTTGTTGCTCTTATCCTAGCTTTCTAATCTTGTTTTATTGTGAAGTATTTATTCTTTTAAATATATTTTACCAGATGTTTTAATTGTAGACTATCATGTAATGTGCGAAAGAGACGACCTTATATTGTGAGCTGATTTTCTTTGAATATGTTATTGTTTTTATGTGAAAAGTGAATCGGTTTTTCTAAGTGAATGAATATTTGGTAATTATCTGTGTCGAAAAATTTTTAATCTTGTGATACTACTTGTTTGTTTGGAACAAATCAAGTTTTCATACAAATTCGATACAATAACATTGAAAAAAAAATGTTTAAGAAAGATTAAAATAAAAAATGTAAACACATTTTTAAGGTTGTATGAATTTTATACCGAAATAAATTACAAATTTCGAGTAAACTGTAGTATCTATATTCATTCAATTGTTCCAATACAGTTTCATTGTTTTATTTATGCATTCATTGAATGATTTACTTCAAACTTGAACAATTTGCCATTGAAATGTGACTATTTTTTGAGGAAGTGGGGTGTTGAAATTATGTGGGGTTCAAGAAAAATTGTGTCAACTGGTGAAGAAAATTTGGCAATCAAACTTGTTTTAAGTTGGTTAATAGACTAATAAAATAGATTTTCCAGCATAAGTTATTATTAAAGTAGTTGAAGATTCTGGAAGAAAAACCAGGAAAGAGACGTGTTTCATCAAAGTTTAGAAGTCCAGTAAAACAGGAAAAAGGCAGACACACACTGCACATAAATAGCTTGGGTAATATGTGAGAAATTCGTAATTCTTATGTGACTCAGGCTTTACCACTTCTCCTGTAGTAGCTGCCACGAAATAAGGCGGCTGAGACATTTTGAGCTGTTGTCAAGTCTTGCCAGCTGACTACTCAAATCATGCAGGGGAATCGACTCCGACGCTTCGAATGGGCAGCACTGGAAGCTCAAAGTTGCCAATTTGTGATGGGGAGCAAGCAATTTTCGACATTCCCCCGCTCTACCGGTTCCATATCTGACAACAGAGCAAAATCTCTCAGCCACCTAATTTCGAGGCCTCTACTATAATTATTATTGCTAGCTACATAATCAGATTCATTTAATTTGACGCTTGGCATTAGATAGATAGATAGATAGAGAGGTATTATTCCTCTGCCATTGTACTCTACGGTCATCAGCAACGTCAAGAAATAATATCTCTACTTATCTATCTATCTATCTAATGCCAAGCCTCATATGAATCCGATTATACCAGTCATTCTCTGTAGTTAGACCTTCATCTTGTGAAACTATCTTCAATCTAAATGGTACGTCAGAAATCAAGTTTTTTCCTGTTTGAGATTGAGTTTTCAGTGTTTTTCAAACTTTCATTTGTATTAATTACATCTTTGTTTCTTATTATTTGCGTGACTTATTTGTTTAATTTTTTAATTTTCGCTTAAGAATTTAGTACCGTATCAATGTGTTTTTGTTAATAATTGAGTTTGATGTGTTACGCTTACTGTGTGAATTTTTGCTTTGTAATTATCACTGTATGTGCTTATATTAATTTGCGATTTGTATCAGTGTTAGCTTTGTAGTTCCGTATTGTTTTGTACTAAAGCCCAGATCTGTTTGGTCCAGTTAGGCCCAGTGCCCACGGAGCAACTGCTATCTGACTGCAGTCGAAAACCCAGCGTTGCCAGATACCATTGGCTGATGGGTTAGATTACCCGAAAAACAGCCAATGGAATCTGGCAACACTGGGTTTGCGACTGCAGTCAAATTAGAGCAGTTGATCCGTGGGCGCAGGGCCTAAGAAACCGGGCATAAGAGTTGCATAGTTTATTGATGTTAGCCTACCCATTGTTGTAACTCACCTGTTGAGTTAGTTGTATTTCAATGAATGCAATAGTTTCCTTTCAATACTCACCTGTACCACTGAAATAAGATCAGATAACTTTGCATATTATTTTAATAGTATAATTACGTAGGCTAGGCTATGAGAAAAAGTAACCAATGTATGAGAAAGAAGTAAATTCTAGAAAAATGGCATTTTTTAAATTTTATTGGAGTTTTTGTTTGGAAAATAAATGTGTCTATTTATTTGTTAAACCATTTCTCCGATTATAATAGAGAACTAACTTTTTCAAATTTTGTCTGCTTCAAACTAACGCTTGCATTGCTATAGTTGTTATTTTATAAATTTGTACTAAATCGTTTCTTCACGTTTTCCATAACTAAACAATTTTCATAAGTCTAGCATTATGTCCTTTTTTTAATTAATACTTAATCCGTACTATCCATATACTTTCAAACAATAGTTTAACCTGTATCGCTGTATGTATATTGCATGGTTCATCAATGAATGTTTTTCTATTACCGTATATTGGGAGAATGCCTCGTTTAAGTGCATGCTGAGTTATCAAATATTTGATTTGATATACTTGAGTCAATGAACAGTGCTGCAGTATTTGATTATAAAAATTCCTTTTTCATCGTAGAATCCACTTTTAATTAATCTATATAAATCCAATGAAAATCATTTCAGTTAATCTATAATATGAATTATATTTTAATGAATACGAATTTGAAATACATTCTATTTTCTGATACATAAATTCACTTGAATCTTTTTATTACTCGTTTCTTCATGCAGAACCTTTTCATTAACAGTTAATGGAATCTATTCATTGATATTCCAATTATTTTTCATTTCATTTCATTTATTTACATATCATTTACAGAAAAATACGAAATGGAAACAGTAGTTTGGTAGCCTTATTCAAAAATCGTGTTATAGGGATCATCTATTTAAAAAAGGAAGATGCCGAGCTAAAAATATGCAATAATCCTTGAATAAATTATTCAAGTATTCATAAAAAAGTAAGAATATTTCCTTTACACAAACAAGTGAAATAATGTAAATATGATCTTAAACATATTTCTTATCTTGACAAAAATTCAACATCAATTTAAAATTTTCAAAAAATTAAAAATGAATCGTTCCTTCTCACAAACAAATTACAGGTAAAATAATTAAAACTTGGACTAATTTGTTATCTAAACTAAAATTCAACATCATCCAGCAAAAACAAACAACCTTTCAATTCTTTGAGGAAAATAACTAAATTTGGACTAAAGGAACGTTAAAAGGAAGATGATTGAAAAATTTTAAAGCACAAAAAGAATAAAACCTTCAAAATGCTTCAATATTCAGTAAAATAACCCTATTTTGCAATCTTGAACTACTACAGTACACTTTTGAATTACTATGCACGTTTCCTCCTCTAATAGAAAAATTCTAATTCGTATTTTAATTCAATAATAATTATTCTATAATTATTTTTGTGTTTTCAGTGCAATGCGACGGAACATTAGTCAAACAGGAATTGGAAAGAGGTGAGTTGAAAGTTGATAAACCACCTATATTATTTAAAAAATAAAAACTATAATAATAATTATTATTCTGAATAGTTTATTCATCTATTTTAATGTCATGAAGAACTGTTTTTAATGTTAGAAAAAATATTTTTAATGTCGTTCCTTTTGTTTGATAAATGAGTGAATGGGTTCAAATTTGCCTGTAAGCCTATATCAGAATTATTAAAAAATACAGTATTGGCAAAAGTATGGCGGTGCAGGAGAATAATAAATTATGTTTCAACACTCTTTTATGAGCCCTTTCACACCAATATACAGTCTCTGTTTGATTATACAATCTATATCTATACGGTTTCTGTAGTTATAAGTGTATGCAGAGATTGAAATTGATACAATTATCTTCATACAAGTTCCATTCACTGATTCTTTCTTCCCTGATTTTTTTTCTCCTTTTCCTATTCCTTCTCTCACATTTTTCATAATTTTATCTTTCTCACCTATTATTTTTCATTCATTTTATCCATCTGTAACTGTTGAAATTCCTATAACCTCTAATAACTTATTTATTAAGCAATGTACAATTGACACGTAATGGATGGTTCAACAGGCTTACGCCCAAAACTGTCGCTTTCTCAATTTATGAAAACAGTCCAATCATAGGTTATGTGAAAGTTTTCTGAAAGATAACAATTATTTTCACTTATAGACACTAGATGAATTTTGAATGTTTTTAAAGATAATATAAAAGTTCCAAACAAAAAATAGCCAAAATATCAATAATCTTGATTCTTCGAAAATTTTGAATTCCACATTGAAAAATTTTGAAACTCACAGTAATAATAACTTATTATTATAAGTAAGTTATAATAACTTATTATCAATTTTCTCCGAGCAGAGCAGGCTGGTGGCGGTTACTGGCAGACGTCTCCAGTGTACGTTGGCGGGGCGCCCTCTCCGGCGGCCGCACCAGGCGCCAGTCCCGACTACACTAATTTGGCGGCAATTGCGGGGCCGTCTTCCGCCTATGGCGGCCTTGTATACGCGCCGCCACCGCCGTTCAGTCCTGCTGCTAGTGTGGCCAGTCCCCCCGAACATCAGGTTAGTTGATTTTTAGAACATTTTGTGTCAATTTTTTTGTTTCGTGTTAACGTATTCATCATATTACGTGATAGAAATTTGCCGCCTGTGTCTTAAACCAGTTGGAAACAGTGTTGTCGTGAAGAAACAACACCGCAATCATTGGCGCTTATTCTGTATTGCGCGGCGCAATATTTTCTTATAACTATTCATAGATTTATTTATTATGCTGACAAACATTGAATTAAATGCCTCGGTCACACCACAAACGAGAGACAAAATCTAGACTAAAAGTTATAATAGAGAGACTAGTTATACTAAGGCTAGGCGTACACCGGTTAGTCAAGACAAGACAAGATTAGTCACAGTAATTCACATAGTTGCTTATGAAGCAGCACACACCGATTAGTCATTGCATCCGTGTGTGCTGCTTCATAAGCAACTATGTGAATTACTGTGACTAAACGTGACTAATCTTGTCTTGTCTTGACTAACCGGTGTACGCCTAGCCCAAGTCTGTGGTCACTCGTTGCCAGTCGAGTAGTTTTCAAGGTTGAACTGCGGCAACCAGTGGACCCGTTTTCAGGGTTATTTCTGAAATTTAATGCATGGAAACGCTAATTATTTCTTCTTAAAAATGGTTTCATTAGTGACATTAAATTATTATGTTATCATGGCATGTATTCGATAAATAGATAGGTATTATTTTTAATTATTCATATAATTCTTATAAATGAGTCAACTTACAACCTACTTTGTTGCTATTAAAATAGAGGTGAAAATATTCATTATATCTTAGGAAGGGATCTTCGTTGCTGCTGGTATCTTGATTGCCAGTATATCTAATAGAATATGATTTAATACATAATATGATTTATATTATGTATTTGACTTGAGTTGATATTGTACTTGTACAATCCATAACACGAATAAATAAATCAAATCAAATTGCCATTAAGATATCATAATAATGTAATGTCGCTTATGATACAATCTTCAAGGCCACACTACTAAGCTTCGCTTCGCTTAGTGACTCGCATAGTATATCTATATACCATACGATATAGATATACAATGCGAGTCACTAAGCGAAGCAAAGCGTAGTAGTGTGGCCACAGCCTAAGGGAAAAATAGCTTCACATCTAAAGTTCAGTAATCTTAGGGCCGGTTCATGAGCTCGGGATTTAGCCAAGTCCTAGACTAAAACGGGTGGCCACCGTAGCATCGACAAACGTTAGCCTCGACACTATGTACTAAGGGCTCTCTATGCTGCTAACCCACTAACCTGTCGAGACAAACGCTTGTCGATGCTACGGTAGCCACTCGTTTTAGTCTAGGACTTGGCTAAATCCCGAGCTCATGAACCGGCCCTAAGTGTTTTCTTGTTGTTTCAGGACAAAACATATTTGATTTGACATTTTAGGATGTTGTGATGCTGCTGTTATACAATATTATCATTCATACTATTTATTCTATTCAATTTATTTTATTTATTCGTGTATTCATTCATTTATTTGCAGGCATCAGTGTCTCCCCTGCCTCAGATGGGCCATCCGCTGGACCAGATGAACAACCTCAGCATGATCCAGCAACAGGTCAACATGGAAAACAATCTCAACATAATTCAGCCGCAACATAGTCCCATGCAGCATAACATCGTGCAACAGCATAGCCCCATGCAGCAGCATAACATCAGCATACAACAACAGCACAGTCCCATGTCCAACATTGTTGACAACATTATGCAACAACAGCACAGCCCGTTGCAACAACCGAACAACATTTGTCAACAAGTTAACATTGTTGACAACATGGCTCAGCAACAACAACAGCAGAACAATTTGTGTCAGCAGGTTAACAACATTGCTCAACAAGTTAGCAACATGACTCAACAACAGCAGAACAGCTTGTGTCAACAAGTCAGCAACATGACTCAACAACAGCGGAACAACTTGTGTCAACAAGTCAACAACATGGCTCAAAGCAACATGTCGCAGCAACATGTTGTAATGGACATGGACACACAACAGCATAGCATAGAGTTGAGCGCTGGACGGTTGGATAGCCGCGATCTGAGAGATTTGGATTTAGATTCGGTGTCAGAAAATTTGTCGGCGAATTTGAATTTGAACGATGTGGCAGGCAGTGAGAACATGACTGACAGTTTGGGACGGATCGATTCCAACAGTTTGATGTTCTATAATGGCAACAATAACTTTCCGCCACCAGGTGGCAGCAGCAGCAATATGTTGTGAAAGGGTGCTGTGACTTTGGTATGTATATTTTTGTAAATAGAATAGTTTCTGTAGGACTCGTTTGAATATAATTTTTGAAAAAGTATGTAAAAAAAAGTTGATGAACAATTTGTGATGATACTACTTCCACTCATTGAGAGTATCAACATGCTGTAGACTCATCTTGTTTTGCGCAACTGGGAGTAATTAGTGGATGAGATAGTGAAATGTGTAGAATCTACGGTTCACGGTTTTTACAACCTTGGTGGGATACTCTGTATATATATACAGAGTGTTTCAGAAGTAGTGTCGAACATTTCAGGGTATTGTTCCTGGATGATAGGAGACTACAAATGTCGTATTTGAAGTGTCCAAAACTCAGCGGTTATCCTTATAGCTGCCATTTTGTTTTTTTAACTTAGGAATTTTTATCTCAAGAACGAAATGTTGTATTGATCTGAAATTTTGCATGAATATTTATGGCGGCCATTTAGAAAATTTAGATCGAACATTTTTTATTTCATTTTTAAAGTTGAGTCTTTATAGCATAAATATTCATGCCAAATTTCAGATCAATACAACAATTCGTTATTGAGATAAAAATTCCTAAGAGAAAAAACAAAATGGCAGCTATAAGGATAACCGCTGAGTTTTGGACACTTCAAATACGACATTTGTAGTCTCCTATCATCCAGGAGCAATACCCTAAAATGTTCGACACTACTTATGAAACACCCTGTATAAGTAGAAAACAACTTGACTTACATCTTAGTCTGTGATGTAAGTAAAGTCGTTTTCTATTTAGAAGTGTTTTAAAATAATAAAATAATCAGTAGAAAAAATATGGATAGACAACTCAATAACTCTGTATATGTTAAGTTTTCATACATTGACAAAAGATGAATATCTTGCAATAAGCTGTACGAGACCAAGGTTATTAGAGAGGAGGTTGAACCATCGCTGGTGTAAGGTGCAAAGTGGAGGGGGAAGTCTGATTTCTTGATTCACGTTACGTCACACTCGCGGTCCGCCAATTATCAATCAATTATCAACAGCTGATATTATCAAAATAAATTATCAAAATGACGTCAGCCGAATCAGTCCCCCCACTCCAACAGCTTGTGAATTCAAAAATCATTAGGGGTGGTTCAACCTTAGCGGTCAGGCGTTCCGAGTTCCGCGTCCTAAGTTCTGCTTTTTTTGTAATACCTACTAACTAACGTGACAGCGCACACTGGTCTGACCGCTGGTAGTGTGCGCTGTCACGTTAGTTAGTAGGTATTACAAAGAACGCGGAACTCGGAACGCCTGACCGCTCTCTGTCTGCGCGTACCCTAAGAATTTCAAAAGTGATAGTTGAATAGTGTTCAGTAGCCTACCACTAATCCCTGAAGTAAAGTGCAATCATTTCAATCTTAGTTATTTAGTAGCCTTGATCGACAGACTCAAATAATGTCACCTGCGTACATTTGTGGAAAGAAAAAATTCCTTGGAGTTGAGTGATTTTTGTGTAAAAATTTCGAACTTGAAATCTTTACTTGAAGTAAGAGTGGAAATGCGTGATTGTATATTACTTATTTTGAAAAATTTTCAGAAATTGTTGAGTGTAAAGCAAAGTTACAATTTTCATTTTTGTACTTTCACTTCGAAAACTGTATACATTTTATTCACATTTTGTAAATATTGTAAAAAATATCGCATTTGTTCCGTCAAATCGCGTCATTTTATACCGGTTAAATTTGATTGACTTTTGAGCAATCTACCGTTAATCTTTTTTAAGTTTGAATTTCATTTTCAAGTTTTTAGATGTCTAGACAATATGCATAATTTTCAAATCTAATAACTCATTACTATTATGATAAAATTTTAGTTATTTAAAACTTTTTATTCAAGTCAATTATATCTCTGCTGTACATATTTGTATATTTGGTAGAAATAAGAATGTATCCAAATTCTATATTGGAAAATTATTATTATAATCTTCTGACTTCTTGTAGTGGAGTGTGGGAGACCCTTGCGGGTTAGTATCACCTCGCCAAAGACAATGATCCTACAATTTTAGGTGGCTTCCAAACCACCAGGCAAGATAGGGTAAAGCAGATGAACAGCTAAAACTGACTGGTTGTATTGCTGCTGATCACCCATCCAAATGCAGGGTTCAGTGTTCGTGACTTAATCTGTTAGATTTATTTTTAAATTACATTAATTTGCGGACAAACTTCTGTTTTTAAGATAGTTTATAGTAAGACTTCGTTCTGAAATAATTCTTTGCTCTTGCTTGCTAAAATATTGACGAAGTCGATGTATTTCTAGTGAATATCGAATGTCAAAATTCTATTGTATCCTATTCTATCGATTGTATTGTATTGTATTCTATTGTATTCTATTCTATTCTATTCTATTCTATTCTATTCTATTCTATTCTATTCTATTCTATTCTATTCTATTCTATTCTATTCTATTCTATTCTATTCTATTCTATTCTATTCTATTCTATTCTATTCTATTCTATTCTATTCTATTCTATTCTATTCTCAGATGTATGTATATATTTGATAAATAATAATAAAATACATTACTTAGTAATTATAATTGTAATTTGTATTAATTGCAGACTTATATAATTTTAGACTGAATGTAATTTGAACATCACATAAAGTAAGCCTTAATGTAAAATATTTTGTTAAAATAATTATCTGTTATTCAGGTCTTTCGATTAATTTTGTTAGTTTTATTGCTCCACAATATTACTCTCTTTGTAAGAATGTGTTAATAGATTCCATAGAGTTCTTTATCTTTTAAAATAAAATTAATATTAATAGTTTTATTGTTGAATAATGTGATAAATTTCAAAACGAAATTATTTCCTTTATCTCTTGTCTTACGTGATACACTTCTTGAAGTACAAATTGAACAATATTTTTATTGTGTTTCAATTTAGTTTATCTTTCACAAATTAGTTGACAAGAAAGTTTGTTCTCTTAGCATTTTTGTACTTTAATATACGCTCATCATGCCTTGAATAAGATATTCGATTCATGGTTCTATCAATAATTTGGTAGGAAATATATTATTTTTTCAATCATTCCACAAATTTTAATGAATAACTTATAATAATGGATCAATAATGTAACAGTCTATTGGTGAATAGACTATTTTTCTTGTCTTCCTGTATGTGATATTAATTTGTTACAAAAAAACATTTGCACAAATTCGGTAGTTTATTCATCAAATTTCAGCTTATATCTCTGTTTTCAATCATATTTTTATAATTAAGTTTATAATAATTTAATTTAATCCTTGTTCCAGATTAGTTACTTGCCAGAGTTTATTTTTCACTGTTAATTGTATTCTGTTTATTCTGTTGAATTGTATAATTGTGATTTTTGTTCTCATATAATTTTAGTGATATTCTGAGTCAGTGATACCGTTCAATACCATCTATCAAGGTATTAACTTTTCAAAGTGGCCCTTATTTCGTCCAAAAGTATGTTTTTTGTTTTAACAGTATCTAATACTGTTTAATGTAACCCAATCATGTCATTCTTGTAATGTCTTGTTGCAATGATCAAGAAACTAAAGTGCAATAACAATTAATGTTAGAGTAACTAGGCTAAAAGTATAGAGTTTTAAAGTATTTTAAAATAAAACCATAATCGTCTGTAAATGCGAATTTTGAGTATTTCTGAGCTTAGTATCTCTGTAATTAGGTCTTTGCTCAACATTTTTGATGTGAAAAAGCCAGAACAATATGTGATTTTAGTGATATATAATTTTGAAACAGTTTCCAATAGTATTCAATGTACGGTATCTATAACTTACTTATTAAAAAAATATATATTCAAATGTGATTGATAATTGTGTTAACAAGGTATTCCATTTACTTTGATATATACCGTCCAAACTCTTGTGCAATTTAATACGTAAATTGAAAATAATATGGTACTATTATATTGATACCAATATGATACAATCTTGAGTATAAGATAAGATACATCACGAGTGATTAGTACCTTCAGATATTTTCAGAGACGAGGCCACTTCTATATTCGCTTTAGATTTTAATTTATATATTTTTTAATATTCTTCAAAGATGTTTCTATTTTGTAGTCTATAAGTAATCTTATTGCATTTGATTTTTCCCATCGTATATTTTAATTATTGTTGGCTTCTATCTAATGATAGAATATTTTGGAAACGTTATAACAAGTTCATCAGTCTATACTCTATAGGCTACTTTAATAATAATTATAAATGTCCTTAGAATTACTTAATGTTTCACTCACTCGTTAATTTGTACTTGTTTTTAAATTGATTGTATACTTGTTTTATTTGATATATTATAATATGTATCAATTTTCTCAAAAATAAGTTTAATATTCCAATGTTGTGATATTGAGAACAAAATAGTCTTTTAAAATTAAAAGTGTTGAAAATATAGAGTTTATTGATAACAGTGTGAATGTAATACCGTTTCAGGAATATGTATAATTGTATATCCTATTATGATATATAACATGTATTATCACAATTAATTCATTAATTTTTAGAGTAACTTATACGAAAACAGCTCTCTACTTATAGTATTTAAAATCTTTACTGAGTTCTAGCATAATGTAGTCTTCTCCGCTGTATTGTGTACATTAATAATGCCAGTTGTTGAAGTTTATAATGAATATTGACTGTTGATTTGATACTTTCATATTATATTTTATTCGTTCTTTATTGCTTCAGGTAGGTAGCTTTGAAATGAAAGTACAAGGACAGTAAGAAAAACTACTTATTTTTAAACTTTTTGACAAAAACTCGTATATTATGTAATCCTATCTTTCATAACTGTATATTGCTCATAACTGTGTAAGACATATATTATTAGTTTCATTTGTTTTAATATTAGATTAATAAAAACGTAAGTGCATTGAAAATTGTTATATTTGTAAACTTAGTTAACCTTCAGTTTTATGTGGATTCCGAACCATTGTTGCAGGGCACAAAGTACGCTAGTGCCAATTTAGAATAAGAAAGCTGTAATTAGACCCTAGAATCAACACTTTTTATTACATTCTGATAAAACATTCCTGAATGAAGTTATCAAATTAAAGTATATTATGTCTCAATGCAACCAATTTATAAATTGAGAATTTTTAAAAATTATTTTTTGTAGCATGTTAACAATAGTCAAGAGTTTATAGTTTACATCAATGTTTGTGTAATATTGAACGTTTATGAACATTACTTTTATAGTAGAATGAAATCTGTTTGTTTCTTTTTTCAATAAAAATAAAATATTGAAAAGCTGTTGGAATTTATTCTTGTCCTCTAGTCTAGTGTATTGATTCTTTTCTTAAGCAGCTTCTACTATAGCTGTGGCATAAAATAAATTCATGATTAAATTTATGTACCTGTTTACGCATCATAGAAATCTGAAGAATTGAAATCGCTCGTACTTGCCTTAGCCCAGTGATAGTACTTGATGGGAGAAACGAGAATATGAAATCGGATTTTTAAAATTCGCTTCCGTTCAGGGGATATGAGAAGTCAACGATTTGCATTTAACACCCCCAGGTACCAGAAAAGACATTTTTCATTGCTTATTGAAATCAGGATGATATTAATATATAAAGATATATCTTTTGAACGCAGGCGAATTTCGCCAATCAAATTGCATATTCCTGTTTCTCTCTTCAAGCACTATCTGTATCTATCATCCATCAGAGTATAAAAGCGAGTTATAGAAGCTGTATTCTTTTATTTTTCACCACACGACATAAGTTATACACCAGGTAAGTTATGTAGCCTACATATCATATTAATTTTTCAAGATTTCAATAATCTGAAACAAAGTTTTAATAATGGATTGGACGAAGCAGCAACTGTATAGTTGCAATATCTTATTTCCTTCCATCTTTAAAACAAAGTTGTCAAATTAATGAAATAAATCAGTTAAAATGAAACTACAACGTTTTGATGATAAACTTTTAATTGTAACACAAACGTCATAATTTATAGAATTTAAGTTTGTTGATAACAATTAAATAATGCAGTAATCCATAAATTGAGGTAAAGTTTATGAAGAAAATCTAGAATATTTTCAAATGCTCCCAACCAATTGATATTTTTGTCTAGTGAATCTTCAAATTCTCTTCTTCAGTGAATTGAGCATGTTGAAATAGGAGTATGCAGCTTTCATCACCTGAAATAAAAAGATATTTTTTCTTTTTTCAACAGCTCCAGTTCTTCTATTCTCGATCATTTATAAGCCAACGGAGAATAATCGCTGTATTATAATGAATTAATTAATATAATCGCTGGACCGATCCGAAATATCTCTTTAAATCATCTCCTGGATTCATCAACTTTAAATAATACTCTTCAATTTTGCTTTCCATGACGAAGTGTAATCTAAGGCTAGGCGTACACCGGTTAGTCAAGACAAGAAGAGATTAGTCACGTTTAGTCACAATACTTCACATAGTTGCTTATGAAGCAACACACACCGATTAGTTATGGCATCGGTGTGTGCTGCTTCACAAGCAGCTATGTGAATTATTGTGACTAATCTCGTCTTGTCTTGTCTTGACTAACCGGTGTACGCCTAGCCTTATGAAACACTTTGAGAACTTTTTTCACACGACTTTGCAGTCTAAGTTAGTCTGCAAAATCGTGTGAAAAACAAGTTCAAAGTATTTAAATAATAATTGTAAAATATATTCAGTAACATTTAAGCAAGTTAAAAAAGGCTCTGATACCTAGGCCTATATATATAGGCCTACTCTTCAGGTGCTGCCAGAAAATTACTACTTTAATGTCTATCTTGTTTACTTATTCATAAGTAGCAATAACGTTTTTGTAGAATTGAGTTGATTAAATAGATGAAAAGCTGTAACTAGGTCCACATTTTTGAAAATCATACCAATTTCCTTTTTTATCATTGCTATTTCATAAAAATTTAGAGGTCCTATACACAGGAACAAGGAAAACTAGACATTAATAACACGCGGCATACCATGCAAACTTAAATAAGTCTAGTGTGCGTTCAACTTTTTCCTGTATTACAGGACTTCTAAATTTTCCGAATAAGGCTCAATGACTTTTTAATAGAGTTGTTTTGGTTAAACAATTAATTAGTTATAAAATTAATTATTAATAAAACCATAAACAGGTAATACACAAGTCCTCAACTGATTGGTCCATGAAAATATATTTGTGGTTTATATTTTGTCATTTGCATTAAATGTACTAAAGTATTGAAGAAGATTTACCACAGAAAATGTTTTCAAATTCAGAGCATAGCATCCAAATGGCTTCATTTCCAGTTCTTTTGAGTTGCGAATCATAATGATCAGCAATGATGATCGATACCATCTCGGTTTATCAACAAATGAACTATTCCACAGCTTTGTTCGAAATCTCTCTCCCTGAAATATAAGAGGTTTCACATTTTTCTAGTATCTATTCTGTATCAGGATGTCTTAGGCTAGGCGTACACCGGTTAGTCAAGACAAGATAAGACGACATTAGTCTCATTTAGTCACAGTAATTTACATCGCTGCTTATGAAGCACACACCGATGCAATGACTAATCGGTGTGTGTTGCTTCATAAGCAACTACGTGAAGTTCTGTGACTAAACGTGACTAATCTCGTCTTGTCTTGACTAACCGGTGTACGCCTAGCCTTATAAAGTGCCTAGATGTAGCCTACTAGCTGTACGGGAATATTCTCCTATATTGGAATGAGTTGTAAGGCGCTATAGAACGAATTATTACAAAATCTTTCTATACTTCTACATTCATTCCAAGAGGAGTATTATATCAAAGAGGATGTTTTCTAAATTCATCTTTAATTTTACTGTATTTACAGTCACGTTGGAGTTGAAACTGTTATAAGACCTTACGTCTAAATTTTTGTTAAAAAGAAAATGATTGAACTAGAAGAAATTAATAAAAAATGATGAAATGTATCATCAAACTATCCGATTGGGAGTTTTATATGATTGCTGAGAATAAATCAAATAAGAAATTTGGATGATTTTTCACGGTAATTATTGATTTCTTACCTCATTGAGTATTTCCTGGGAGTAAAAGCAATAAAGAAATAGAATTCCAGCTAATGGTATCATATGCAAGATGTTCTCCGCTTTGTGGATAATATCATTCTCCTGTGAAAAATTGATTTTTTCAATTAGAAAATACAGATTATAATACAATAAATGTCAAAACAAGATCAAATATTTAATTTGAAACAATTCTATAATGATTTTTTATAATGTCAAGTACAAATTCAAGCACTGTATGATCCCTATAACTTGGCAGCGTGTGTAAAGTGTATAAAGGAAAGTGCTAGTTTTGTATATGATATTTGCTTCCTAAAATACTATGAAATGCATTGAATATAAAACATCTTTCTATTTAAAACCAGCGATGAATAATTCAATAGTTATGCTGCAATAATGAATGAATCAATTCATTCTCAAACTCTTTCAACTAATAGCTAAATAGGCCTGATTGATTTTTGCAAGACTTAAGGAAGCATGAAATTTGAATGAACCTATAGTTTCAGGTGGGTTCCGAACAACAAATGATTTTACTATAGGCCTAAAGCATTGAAACATTGGAAGATACACTTATATATACTTTACGTCTTCATTGCCATTCAAAAATAAAAAGAACAGTGTTATTGAGACTGATGATAATTTTTTTGAAATTTGAAAAACTTTTTAAAATTTTGTGTTTACCTTAGCCGAAGTGTAGAGGCAGACACAAATTTGAAAGCAGATTGTATTGTTGTAGATCGTGTAAATCATTTCAAAGTCTCTGTTCATACTACTCGATCTTCTAAAAAAGAAAAATTAAAACTATAAAAAAACAGATATAGTTTAGAGAGTCTAGTCTAAACCTAGATTATCGTTCTGTTCATAATTTATAGAAAATATAATCTTTAATATGTTCATGATTAGCCTATAAAATGTTATAGGTCTACATATAAAATACCAGCTTCACCAGTTTAATTTTGAAGTATTATATGACTGTACGGCGAGTTGGAACAGTCTTTGGGCTCGAAATTAATTATGTCTTATTATATGAATTTAAAATAATACAAATTTATAATGTCTAATAAATTATTATTCATTGTTGTGTTATTGCTCTATGTGCAAGAGTGCAACGCGGGTCTGTCAAGACATAGCATTCTCTTTCTCTCTCTCTTAAAATTAATAAGAATCAATCTCTCTCTCTCTTTCTCCCTCTGGTTTTTTCCACCAAATAAAAGAATATTCTAATAATAGACCTATTATAATTTAACAGTACGGTATATGATAAATTGGGAGTACATCCAATATGACGTGCTAGAAAGTAAATTATATTATCTAAGTATTGAAAACTTTCTTTATTAATTCGATATTCATCAAGAATGTTTCTCCAACATGAAATTCCGATCTTTAAGATACAAAACCTTTACTATTTATGAAATTATTTATTACATCATTTATTATTATTTTAAAAACTATTATATTAATCTCTTGTGAAATTGTGATAACAAATAGCTATAATATATTATAATATTTATCATTTCATTTTCTTATCACACAATGATCAGAAATGATTCATAGTATACAATGTATTTGTTCTATTTGTATTGTGAATATTTTTGTTGAATAAACTTTGATTTGATTTAAAAGCTGAAATAAAATTTTCACAATGTCCCTATAGCTCACCTGCAAATCATATCATGAAGCTTTATAACACTCACAATATTGCTTCTCATCAATGAAATGTTTTCATTTCCAGCATTTTCTTTATTATATGTAACATATTTAGATCCCTCTCTACTCCATTTCATTGTTCTTCCACTATTTTCCTCATCATTCCATTTCATTGTTCCTTGAGTATTTTCCTGATTATTCCATTTCATTGTTCCTTGATTATTTTCCTCATTATTCCATTTCATTGTTCCTTGAGTATTTTCCTCATTATTCCATTTCATTGTTCCTCCAGTATTTTCCTCATTATTCCATTTCATTGTTCCTCCAGCATTTTCCTTATTATCCCATTCAATTACTCCTTCATTATTATCCCATTCCTCAACCGTCAGACTCAAAAACTTCAAATCGAAGATTGTAATTTTGAGCGCCATAAAACTAGACGTCAAATCACAGTAAACGTAACCGGCGAACAGGTAAACATAGAACATTTGCAGTGAGAACAGCGAAAAGTAAACCAGCAAACTCGCATACTGTTCAGGGTACCAGAAGCTGATCGGCAAAGCTAGTTGGATTACATTGATTTCTTCGCCCGAAGAATTTTGGACGTAAATTTTGAAAATAGCTGTGAACAGTGGGGCAATAGACAGTGTAGCCACTATTGTGATTACAACAGTGTGAGTGAGACGATCTACGTAGTTGAGGTCGGCGTTCATCTGTTTTTGAAGTTGTGACCTTGAGCGGGTCGGCTTGAAGGTCAAATCTGAAGGTCGGCTGTGCTCTTCAACATAGGATATCAACCTGTGAAAAAGAGCCGTCATTTCATCAGAAATAGAATAGAATCACAGTCTGTTCTATTCTATTCATCAGAAATATTGTATGAAAATGGACAGAATTTTTGCAAATAGATAGATACTGTAATTGATGAAAATCACAACAGAAGAAGATTTTTGCTGTGATGATAGGCCTATAGTGCGATTCACGTCAAGAAGTCAGCATTGCTTAGATGGGAGTCTGCTATCCTTGTTCAGCACAAGGCAGTTGCTGATGTCTCTATCCTATTCGCACTGTGCATTGTTGTCGCACACAGTCCCAACAAACACGTTTGGTGCAGTTTTCTCTTTCTCTCTCAATGAAACTTGGCATCAATGCTCCTCATATAAACAATGCTGACTTCTTGACGTGAATCGGACTATTAAATTAAATTTGACATAGTGTATGGTCAGATACACTACAACAGTCAAATTGTCTTTAGTAGAATGATGTCATCTTACGGAGCCTTTGCATCAAAATAATGCTCCTCATATAAACAATGCTGACTTCTTGACGTGAATCGGACTATATCTACATCATATTATAATCTACAGTCATTATATATGCTCTTGGCTTGTTATGTTTATAATATTCTATAAACATTTAAAATTTTAGAATTTGTGTGGGAAAATTTGTGGAATTCGTGTCACATGGTACCTGTAAGTGGATCGATCCAGGAGAGGATAAGCGAGGCCGCAGATGAGCATGTTGATGTTTTTGAAGCGAAAAACCTTCTCCTCGAACTGATCGGCCTCCAGGTAATAAATGTCCTGCAGAGTGTTCCCGATCAGAATTACTGTCAACAGTAGATAGAATTTGGCCAGCACTCTCATGCTCTTCCCTTCATAATGCCCTCGCTGCATCAGAACTTCCCTCATTTTTCGCGTTGCTTCTGTGGTTATTTGTGCCTTGCAATAAGAATAAAACAGAATCATTTCATAAAATTTGTCAACAACATAATTATTGACAAAGCACAAATTATTGATAAGCATATTCATGCTTTAGGAGAGAGGAATCTACCACACATTATAATCCGTGGCGAAGCGTGGTATACTTATTTGGTCATCGCCAGGTATATCTCCAATAGGAAATATACCCGGCGATGATCAGATAAGTATACCACGCTTCGCCACTAATTTAATTTGTATAATTTATAATTATTGCGAACAATTGCTTTGCATTATTGTCTTATAGTAATTGAATAGGGAATAAGCGGTTGTCCCAGTGGCCGAGGAGAGTCGAATCGGAGAGATTAGATAAAGAGACGGCGCCTACCACTCCTGTTGTAACGGTGTCCGGCTCCTCTAAATAACTTACAATTCATGAGCTTCAAAATCGCTTCCCGGTGGTTCGGAACTCACCTAAAGCTGTAGGTCCATTTATCTCTCATCATCATATTTGGCTACCTATATTTTTTAGTCGTTTCTATTACTACAAATCACATGTGCCCCGCACAATTCTCCTAATTTGTATTTGTAGTGTTTTCATAATGTTTTCCATTACTACAAATTAGAAGAATTTGTGCCGGGAACATGTGATTTGTAGTAATGGAAACGTAGTCTACCTTTATTGAGTTAATTTTTACTGTTTAATCCTCAAATCCTCTTTCTATTCAATTTTTTTCTGATGGTAATGCACACAAGAGCTTTAGGCTTGTGCGTGGGTAATGAGTGGGTTGATGACGAGAGATGACGACTGTTAATGAAAACATACATTGAAATTTACGGGAATCTAATTTAGGGAAGCGGTTGTCCCAGTGGTAGCAGGCGAGTCTAATTGGTGTGATTAAAATATCCACTCATATGAAATTACATGTACATCCATACATTTTTAAAATGTTTATAGATATCAGAACTTACCATTTCTTATCAAAATTACTCGGCAACTGTCAACCTCTCAATCAAAAAATAATAGAGGTGCGTGAGTAATAAAGAATAGAGAGCTAGTTAGACTTGTTTGAGTCTGAATCTTGAGTCTCAAAGTTGGTGAGAAGAGTCGATGAAGACGCTTGCGAAAATTTTAAGAATAAAGTGGTACAATATTTGAGATCTCAAATTATTTCCCTTGGTATCCTACCAGAAACTAGCAGTTGTAAATCATTAACTAGCAGTTATCTAGATCAGGTTTTGAGAAAACATATTGCAGATCTGAAAATCTCAAACCAAAAATAAGCGAATGTTTCCCACTAGGGTGACAACCCAACAAGAGGGATTTCGTAATAGAATCACTGCCATTTTAAGAGGCGAGGAAAAACTCCACTTAAAATAATGATAACCAATTTACTCTTTCAGATTTGATGATCAGAATAGATTCGTCAATCTTTTTTCTTAATTACATGTTATAGTGCCGTCATCAGTCAATCATTTTCAACCCTCCAATTTTCCACTACTGCAATCGCTCACTTTCGGTGAGGAAATCTGTGATTTATGCTAAAAAAATCGGAGCTGATAGTGATTTCTTGTAATTGTGGTCTCTTCACTTCTTTAGATGTTACAGAGATGACTCCAAATCTTTCCCAAGCAATTAAATTGTCCCTCTTACTTCTGTACAGGGTTCTAAAGTATTTTTGAACAATTAATTTGGTCTCTTACTTCTGTAAAGGATAACTAACAGCTGAAAATGATTCTTAGAGCGCATCAATAAGCATCTCAAAGTATATATAATTCTCTTGCAATTGTAGCATTTGAATGGTGGTGGACTCCCTTTTAATTGAGTCCGAAATTTGATGGATAATCACAGTGAAGCTGATCTCGAAAACAGCGAACTAAAAGCAGTGAGTTATATCGAAGCTTTAATTCTTACGCAACAGTTGCGCGTTCTTACAGTGAGCAATTGCTTAAACTTACTTTTGGCAGTGATTTTCCAAATTTAAAATTAGTATGATGTTTGAGACGAACACTCACAGGTTTGAAGAATCAATCCTCACACAAGTTTCTAGGAAACATTTTGAAATTTTAGGTACATATCATCGATCTCTAATACTAACAATCTATATTGTTGTATTAGTTAGAGATCGATAGTTTCACTAAGTGATAATATTGAGTAACGATGTCTGTTACGCTGTTTTCTATTACCAGGCTAAAGTCGTAGTGTAATATATGACGAATTAATAGGTAGGCCCTACAACTGATAATTTATTCTGGATAGAAAATTGATTTATAAACGTTAATGAAACCATGAAGTTTAGAATTTATGAAATGATTGGTGAAATAGTAGAAAACTATGTGTTACATAATCGAATAAGACAGTAAAATGCTATTCAAGCAGTAGGCTACTGCTATTTGAATTACTGGAACATTAAATTTTGAAAAAGTCAAACGTCTGTATTGCAGTAGCTTTAAAAACCAAATCAGCCATTGAAATTCAAGCCAACCACAGTGGAATACACTCAGACGCCATGAAAATTCTCTCGCAATACGATTGGTCGTCCCACTAAGCCCAGCCCACAGCTGGCCAAACCTTCAGCCAATCACAAGCAAGCAAGTGAGACAGCAATGGAGTTGCCTGTTATTTTCCTATTTTGTTGATAGATGGCGTTGGAGAGAAGAAGAAGAAGAAGAAGAAGAAGAAGAAGAAGAAGAAGAAGAAGAAGAAGAAGAAGAAGAAGAAGAAGAAGAAGAAGAAGAAGAAGAAGAAGAAGAAGAAGAAGAAGAAGAAGAAGAAGAAGAAGAAGAAGAAGAAGAAGAAGAAGAAGAAGAAGAAGAAGAAGAAGAAGAAGAAGAAGAAGAAGAAGAAGAAGAAGAAGAAGAAGAAGAAGAAGAAGAAGAAGAAGAAGAAGAAGAAGAAGAAGAAGAAGAAGAAGAAGAAGAGGAAGAAGAAGAAGAAGAGGAAGGAGAAGAAGAAGAGGAAGGAGAAGAAGAAGAGGAAGGAGAAGAAGAAGGGGAAGGTGGAGAAGAGGAAGGAGAAGAAGAAGAGGAAGGAGAAGAAGAAGAGGAAGGAGAAGAAGAAGAGGAAGGAGAAGAAGAAGAGGAAGGAGAAGAAGAAGAGGAAGGAGAAGAAGAAGAGGAAGAAGAAGAAGAAGAAGAAGAAGAAGAAGAAGAAGAAGAAGAAGAAGAAGAAGAAGAAGAAGAAGAGGAAGAAGAAGAAGAAGAAGAAGAAGAAGAAGAAGAAGAAGAAGAAGAAGAAGAAGAAGAAGAAGAAGAAGAAGAAGAAGAAGAAGAAGAAGAAGAAGAAGAAGAAGAAGAAGAAGAAGAAGAAGAAGAAGAAGAAGAAGAAGAAGAAGAAGAAGAAGAAGAAGAAGAAGAAGAAGAAGAAGAAGAAGAAGAAGAAGAAGAAGAAGAAGGAGAAGAAGAAGAAGAAGGAAGAAGAAGAGAAGAAGAAGAAGAAGAAGAAGAAGAAGAAGAAGAAGAAGAAGAAGAAGAAGAAGAAGAAGAAGAAGAAGAAGAAGAAGAAGAATTCTTCCATGAATCGTAGCCTAATTTGTAAATCATGTAGCCTCCAAACTCCGCCTACTATCTCTTGATAAGCCTGCAATAAATGACTCAGCTATTTCTGAATTCGACCGGTAGATGGCTGCAGTTACTGGGTGATTTACAGCTTCAATTTTCACAGACACGCCTCCAAGCTCCGCCTCTCTCCCCTGATTGATCGGCAATGCACAACGCAGCTAGTTCTGAATTCTGTCGTAAGATGGCAGCAGTTACTGGGTCATTCAAGTTACAACTTCATTATTCCGCCATTTAGATGTCAGAGGTGTTCTACACTCATTCTTATCCAATGGGAAAGAACAGATTCACATTATTCCGATCATCCCTTAAACTAGAAATGCATAAAAAAACTAATAGTGACAACCTTATAAGCAGAGCTCTTCCAGTTACATATTTGTGGAAAACTGAAATTTCTCTGCTGTTAAAATAGTATGATTCAGGTGTTCACTCGCCTGTGAGAGACAGTACTGAAAAAATTGGTATGATGGAAATTTGAAAAAAAATTGGAGAGTAGAAAAATTAGAAAGTACATTAGAAATTAAAAAAAATTAGACAGTACATTAGTAGTAATGTGGCTTTTTTTTAGGGAGGATGCCATATCTGGGGCAGCTTTTCTCACTCGGAAGCATCGCGAGAAAGACTGCGAAGGAGCTCTTCTCCCGTGAGAGAGGGGTTCGTTGGGGACTTGTGCACTGAACGTCATCCAGCCAGTGGTAGCACTCCCCCGCTAGTACTTTTAGTAATGGGATTTACTTTTAGCTTTTAGTAATTTGTAACTAAACTGTAATACTGTACCTTGTTAGTTACTTGACTGAAGTAGATAAATTAGAAAAGTATGATTAAAAATGACATGACATTCTTATAAAATGTAGTATCAATTAGGCTCAGCCTTGTATTTTGTAAAAATCGTGTATATTAATTGAGTGAATAAAATTGAAAATTGAAATTGAAAAAAAAAAATTTGTGCTTATCAGAATTTTTAAATTTTATACAAAACTAGGTGTCCCGGTGAACTTCGTATCACCCTCTTCCCCCCCCCCACAAATGTCCCCCATCTTCTCCCTACAAATGTCCCCCTCTTCATGACACCCCCTAAAAATGTCATCCTCAAATGCCCCCTTTATTCCCCACAAAATGTCAACCCTAAAAATCCCCTTCATTTCACCCTTTCTTTCCCTAAATGTTCCCCTTCATGTCACCTCCCCACAAAAATGTCACGAAGTAAAAAGTTAATATAATCAATGTATTTTTATTTTATATAATCAATAATTTTTTCGTTTTAATTTATTTTATATATTTTTTCAATTTTATTATTAGAAACAATAAAACATGCATGATACGAACGATAACTCATTTTATTGTTGATGATTCTAGCGTAAAAAATAATTAGAGTAGAAAACCCAGAGCAAAAAAATAGACGGATTCGATCCCATTGTAACATCAGACGCAGAGCTTTTTCCACTGAGCATACCGAGGCGTTGAATGAGAGTGCTGTGTTTTCTGATCTTGAATCACGATCATCTTTCGGTAGCAACAAATTCAAAACTTTGTCTGTAAATGTTTGATAGGTTATTGGTTTACTAATTATTAATTAATTTGCGACTTATATTTTAATACATATTATGTCAACCAGTGCTGTAAAAATTCAAACGAATCCAAAATCATCTAAATCGGTTCAGCCGTTCTCGAGTTATAAGCGAGCGTACAGACACCAACTCTCTTTTATTAATATAGATTTTGATTCTATAATTTTGATGAATAATATTGATATTCTTAAATATTTCTACATCTAAGCTAGAGGAGGAAAAGGAAGAGGAGCAGAAGAGAAAGGAGGAAGAGGAGCAGGAGAGAAAGGAGGAAGAGGAGGATGTTAAAATGATAAGAGATAATAATTTATTTATCCTCTATTTTTGCAATTACTGGATTCAACATGCGTTCATTTTGAACCTTCGCGCTTAAAGAGCTACTGAATCAACTCAATGCCACACTTGATAGTCGTTATTAAATTGAATTGCTTTTGAAATATTTATCAGAGAAATATAATAATTGAATATTAAATGAACTGAAAGAGAAAGTACTTGAAATACTATTGTCCTCATTTCTCCTTTTCTCGATAAAACTTACTCCCTGTTTGGGACTGCCATCTTGTTCGAGTGACGAAGCATGATTTTCGCTTCATTCCGATCCGAGTTGAGTTGTTGAGGTTGGGTTTGATTTTCTTGGATCTGAATTTTATTTCGTTGTGTGTCGGAAACCTTTAAATATCTTTAATATTTTTGATAAGTTTCTATTGTGGATTACTGAGTAATTATGGCTTCAGTCTTGATACCTGAACAGAGTCCTCCCGGCTTCGTTTTCGAAAATTGCCAGAGGTAAGTTCTGTTTACTAGGTTAGAACTTGCCGAGTCATTTACAACAAATAGTTATTTTTTTAGTAAAATAATAGCCTTAAATATGATTTTTCTGTTTTTTTCATGTCTCTCAAGTTCTACTTTATTATCCTGAGAACTTTTATAAGAAAATTTCATTGATCTTTATTTTCTTCCTACTATTTTAGGGTTTCAGTATTTTTCTTCTTTCAGCGTCTTCTCTCCTATGGCACTAGTAAAGCCAAAATATTATTCCTCTATTAATTTATTGACTACTTCATCAATAAATATTCAACATACATTTTTGGTTTCAATCAATGTGGTCAATTACTCTACGTAATCATCAAGTAACTTACCTAGCTAGATGTCTTTGTGCTATGACTATGAGACCCAACCTGGAATCTGTTGATTCCCATTTATGAATTGAAAAAACCTCTTTGTAGAAGCCCATGCACGCTGAACTATCTTATTTGTTACCGTATTCAGAAGAGCTTGAATGTACCTCAGATTTGAACACATAGAAGTGGAGATATGAGAAATAATATCTATACCGTAACGTATCTCAGAGATTTGTGATAGTTCCTCTACCGAGAAAGATTTGAAAGAATTACAATATCTCCTTTGTGTGATACTCGATTGTTAGGTTAGGTTAGGTTATCTTCCTATGTTATCTTTACTTTAAAGAAAATACATGGATTGGATAATGTCTTTTATAGCAGGATCCATTTAACTTGTCATAAAACATATGATCGACGAGCATAATATGCTCATATTATGATCACAATACTTAACCTACAAATGCTGAATCTCGCAGATTATTGAAAAGGTCTTTTAAAAAGTTATTCTTTGAAAGGTCTTCTTTAAAAAGGACTTTAAAAGTCTTCAAGACTTTTAAGTCTTTTGATTATTGTGTCGAAGTCACTGTTTAATTATTACCAAAACAGCTGATTTCTGACAAGTCAAATGGATCGTGCTATACCTAGATGAACTTTCCAGCTGTTTTATAACTATAATTTAATGACTTTCTTACAGGAATGCATTCCTCGTCAAAAAGGGAGTCCCTGCGCCCAGGACTATGAAGACTGGAACAACAATTTGCGGCGTCATTTACAAAGATGGCGTCGTATTGGGTGCTGATACCAGGGCGTCATCTGATACTATTGTCTCCGAAGGCAACTGCCTCAAGCTGCATTACATGGCTAAGAATATCTAGTGAGTAGTCTATATATGCAACTTATTAATCATATTTTAAACTAAAAAAGTGTTTTTTATTTTTTATTTTAAAATTGATAGAATGAGAAAAGTTACAAGGTGCTGATATCAGCCCAGAGGCCATTTCATAGCTATTTGTAGACCAGTATTACTAGTCGATTAAACCTCGTTATCATTTGTTCAGGCAGAGATTGTATTCTTGGTTGGTTAGAAATTCCTTTCTCTAAACGAATTTCTTGAACACTAAATGGCTACTCGTCGATAGATCTCAATTTTTGGGGGGCCACCACTTGTACGACAATCCCCTTGTACGACACTACCCCCTGTACGACACTTTCAAAATTTATAAAACTACATTTTACCCCTTGTACGACAAACCAGTTGTACGACACCAACAAATGCAAAATCATTCAACCTCAGAAACCACTTGTACGACACCACCCCCTGTACGACAACTCTGTGCTACAGTCTAGCAGCAAAGCTGCATTGTCCCAGGCATTACTTACTCTCTACACTTGACTGTCTTCCAGTGGAAAGCATAAAATCAGAATGATCATGGAGGCACTGGCCACTGGGTTTGCCTTGTAATTTTAAGGTTAGATATTATGTGTTTAAATTGAAGAACAAATTGGTTTATATATTATCTACTTCATATTAGACTTCATAAACTATGCCGCTAGAATGCAGCACAGAGTTGTCATACAGGGGGTAGTATTGTAAAAGGGGTGGTGTCGTACAAGGAGTTTCTGAGGTAGAACGTTTTCGTAATTGTTGGTGTGGTACAACTGGTTTGTCGTACAAGGGGTAAAACGTAGTTTTCTCAATTTTGAAAGTGTCGTACAAGGGGATTATCGTACAGAAGGTAGTGACCCCAATTTTTAACTCGTAGCCTAGGTATTCATTGTGTTTGTAGAGTAGCGTATGTAAATTTAAACATTATATTTTGTTGTATGATGCTGCTTTGCTGATTATACTATGAAATGGTATAAGTTTTTTTGACTTTTACTTCTACATAATTCTTTCAAAATAAAATGACGTCATCTAGATCAATGCAATGACTTCCCTATTGAGCTCCTTGAAATGTTTCAAGGCCCGTTTTCTAGGACAGTCATTAGTTTTTAATACATTTTAACATTTTTTTTTGTTGTATATTGCTGCTTATGGCGAACTTTGGAAATTTACTGTAGCAACCGAGTCAGCAGGCAATCTGTCAGCTGATGTCCTCCAGTGAGCCAATCTTGAAGCTTGCCTGTACCTACATTGAATAATTTAAGATTACCCTATATTTAACATTTTCTGAAACATCATATGATTTCCTTCCTCAGCTGGAATTTCTCATGTATTTGTTGTCTGGTTAGGTCGGTTTGTTTTTGTTTTAAAAGTTTTATGACTGTGGATTTGTTTATTTCAATTTAAAATGGAAAAAAGAGACAGAGGAAACCCTTTCTGGAGCAGAGGAAGAGCTATTGATGAATATTTTATTGAAATACAAATTGGTATGGTGAGATCAAATGTTTGGAAATTATGTTATCTGGGCTATTCTCTTTTACCGTACCTTTACCGGCTAATTGATTGTGTGCTTTCAGCTGTTGTGGAGCGGGCACAGCTGCGGATGCTGACGTCACAGCTGAGCTGATCAGGTCGCAGCTGCAGTTGCATCATCTGAACACTGGTCGCGAGAATAACGTGGTCACCGCCAATCGTATGCTAAAACAGATGCTCTTCAGATACCAGGTGAGAGCAATAATACAATACCAGGTGAATAGAATATAATAGGAATCATTTAATTAGTCGGAAAACAGCTGATTTGATGATCAGTAAACAGCAGATGTTACGCTCATGTGTGGTATGATAGTCTGCGATATAGCAGGATCCTTTCAACTTGTCAGAAAACATATGTTTCGATGAGCAATATCACAATACTTAGGGCCGGTTCATGAGCTCGGGATTTAGCTTAGTCCTAGACTAAAACGGGTGGCTACCGTAGCATTGACAAACGTTTGTCTCGACAGGTTAGTGGGTTAGCAGCATAGAGAGCCCTTAGTACATAGTATCGAGGCTAACGTTTGTCGATGCTACGCTGGCCACTCGTGTTAGTCTAGGACTTTGCTAAATCCCGAGCTCATGAGCCGGCCCTAAACCTACAAAAATGCTGAATCTCGCAGATTATTGAAAAGATCTTTTAAAAAGTTATTCTTTGAAAGGTCTTCTTTAAAAGTCTTTTGAAGACCTTAAAGGTCTTTGAGACTTTTAAGCCTTTTGTTCATTGTGTCGAAATCACTGTTTAATTATTACTGGATCAGCTGATTTATGACAAGTTAATTGCCTCCTGCTATAAGCGCCAAAAAGTGTAAAGTTCAAAGTTACCCGCATTCGCATTGATTGGGATTTACGATGAAGAGTTGAAGACTGCCTTCGCCATATTGATTTAGAACGCAGACTGACAGACTCCTCGCAGACTGTTTTACCACTGCTGAGCGTACATCAATCAGCTGTTTTTCGACTAATTAAAAGATTCCTACTATAGCTTACAAGGTGGTAGTGATCACAGGATAATGCTAAAAATAAATGAATGAGTACATAAATGAATAAATCTAATTACTAGACTTAAGTACCAATATACTGCGTTCAGTACTGCGGTGCGCACGTAGTTCCTCTAGGAGCCGAGAGATAGCGCTGAGTTTATTTTGCCTTTCTAACCTTTTTTCCAAAATACAAATAAAACCTGCACATCTAGAAACAATAACCTTTTTTTGGGTGCAAACCTAATAAAAATCGGTCCACTCTAACCTCTACACGGGCTGTCATTCCCTATGTCTACACTTGGTCGATTTTTGTCTGCTTTTTGATTTTCGTCATAGCGCAAGCTGTGCAGCACATGACGCATGCGGTGCAGCATTCGTTTTTCAGCCTCAGTTCAATAGGATGCGTGAAGCGCAAGACGACAAGCATGACGAAACGAAAGTCGACAAAGTGTGGACATAGCTAGGCCTATTAGGTTTGTTTTCAAAAAGTCTTAATTTCTAAGGATGCAGTCCAACTTTGTTAGTATGAACCTAGTTTGAAAACAATTCCTAGATGAAGCGATTTTTTTGAAATCCCATTTAACCTTAGTTACAGTGTTGAAGTATCAGATGAAACTAATCTCTTTATTAGCGTACGAATACCCGGATAAGACGAATTTTTTAAATCACCTTGAAACTTTGTTATCAGGTAAAACGAATCTCTTTATTACGAATACCTCGATTAGACGAATGTTTCCCCTACACTGTGAAATTCGTCTTATCGATGTGGTACTAAATAATAAATAGATTTATTCGACAAAACAAACTGTATCAATTTGTACAGACTGTATCAGAGTTTAAGAACTATTCGACGCAAAAATGTTGGCTATTTTTAGGTGATGAATAAAAAAATAATTTAAAAAAAAATAATAATTTTATTCATGGAGGCAACAGGTAAAACCCCATTTTGCCTCCTTCACACATTACAATCATACACTATACAATCAAAAAATTTATTTTAAGAATAAAGTATGAAGAAATGTAAAGAACAAGAAATGTAATGTAAGGAGAAATAAAAATCAAATGAATCAAAATACTAACAAAAGTATGTCAAATGAATGAGAATGAAATTAAATATAAGATTTTAACAATTTTAGAAAACTTGAAATCAATAATTATTCAATTAATATATCATCAAATAATATATTATCAATAAACTACAATAAATTATTCAATAGACCTGAACAATAATTATTCAATATCAACCATCAATAAATCACAACAAATTAATCAATAATCAATATTTATAATGAGAAAATTGCAAAGGAAATTAATTAAACCCTGAACTTTGAAACTTAATAAAAGTCTGTTGATTCAAGTTTAGCTCACAATGAAAATAAAAATAAAATGTCTGTGAATCACTACCACATAAAATTAATGAAAGAAAGAAATGAAGTTCAATTTCGATACGTTTTGCTATTGTTGTTTGCAGGGCTACATTTCGGCAGCTATGATATTGGCCGGTGTTGACCATACAGGTCCCTCCCTGTACCAGATCTATCCGCACGGCTCCTCTAACTGCATGCAGTACACCAGCATGGGATCCGGATCACTGGCAGCCATGTCCTTCCTGGAGGCTGGCTGGAAACCCGACATGAACGTACGTTGCAATTGCTATTATTACTTTCAGTCTCAGAAACGTTCTCCTTCCTCTTCTCCTCCTCCTCCTTCTCTTCATCCTCCTCTTCCTCCTCCTCCTCATTCTCCTTCTCCTCCTCTCCCTCATCATCATCTTCCTCTTTTTCTCTGTCAAGGTCAAGTGTTGATGGAAAGTATATCTTTGTATCTCCTTTTCTAAGAATCATAAATCAAGAATTCGTGTGTCCAAACTTCGCCATTTCATGTAGATAATTCACAATAGTATTATATCATCAGTATCATTTTGCTTCACATCTTTGCTCTGTCTTGCATCTTCTGCCTCTCTGAAGGGTTTAGGCCAGTTTTGCTTTATTGATAGATTGATTGTTTGTTGATTGATTGTAGCAAAGCTATGATGTTCTAGTTGGTTTTAACAATATTTCAATCTTAATTAATAGAATCATTCAAAACTTCTCTCTGTCTTGGTAAGAATTGAACATAGCTCCCCTAGTAACAATCAAATAACGATATTCTTGTCATTCATAAAAATATTATAGTCTAATTCATTCATAGTATACAATACTATTATTACTTTCTCAATTTTATTCTTTATATGCTCTTTTCTGCCTCCGAGAGGGTGTAGGCATTTCATTGACTCATAGATTTTTGACCCATAGACTCATTTCATTTGAGGGTCAAGTGTAAGAGAGTGCCGACTGCGCCCTAACTTCGCCCTCCCAGGTTAAAAATAAAGGCAGTCTCTCAATTCAATTCATTGATGGTTGAACACAGCTTTGTTTGTAGCAATGAAATATTGATGTGGTTGTCATTCTTTATGACATTTCTGTATAAATTAATAGGAGTAAACGAAAGTATTATCCTCTTTCTGCTCTCGATATCTACCATAATATCATCTTCACTCTGACGATAAAAGATTTTTTAAATTACTAAGCAATCAGTGGATGATAATATTGTATTGTAGTTGATGATTTCTTGTCTGCTGTTTGTTTAGGAGGAAGAGGCGAAGAAACTGGTGAGGGATGCCATTGCGGCGGGTATCCTGAACGACCTTGGCTCGGGAGGCACTGTCAACATGTGCGTCATCAAGAAGGGAGCTCTGGACTATTTGGTGCCTTACGAGGTGCTCTGCTCCAAGGGAACAAGGTAATCTATACAACTTTATAGAATTCATCCTAAAATAGATAAGAGTATTGTAGTATTGATTAGGCCTAATATTATATGAAATCGTCTATAATACAGTACAGAGTCATTATACAATAGGCTTTGTCAATATTAAAGAGGACACAAATCACAGTACAGTCACATTTTGTACAAGCAATAGTCTTGAAATTTTTGGATGGCCGCCATTTTGTTTTATGGATTTGAAAAATTGTCATAATTTTTTTGTAGCTTTGTCTAGTTGTCATAAATGTTGGTGCAAAGTTTCAATTCCATATGTTTCACCATTATGTGTCCCATCACTGGATTGCGAAGACTAGCTTATGGTTGAGATGTCAATGTGCTAACCACACGTTACATCTTTTCTGGTTAATGATCATTCACCTCTGCTGATTCAGTCAAGTGGATGTGAAACTGGCAACCAGCTGGTAGGCCTAAGCCCACATAGGGCTGTTGAGCCATTGACAAACAAACAAATAGTCTTGAATATAATGTAGGTACTGGTTCGAGTCCCATCCGGGGCAGTTTTTTTATTTTGCTAACAAATATTTCAAGTTTTAATCAATTATCCATACATTTTTTATTGTAATAAATTCATTATTGATGATTTGAAATTATTCATAATGTTTATTATTTATTACAATAGACTATTATAATTTTATGAATGCAATCCAAATGTTGAAACGTTTCTCTCAATTGCAGAAAATAGCTACTATGTTTACTACTTGAGCAATTCTTGAGAGTACTGTCCTGTTTTTTCTGTTAATCTGGTAATCTGTTAATCCCCTTTGTATCGGTTTATTATGGAAGCTTTCATCCTGTATATTTTTATAAACCAAGCTATGATCTGTTTTTAGCTGGTTTTGTTTCATAATTCTGTGAATATTTAGAATTATTTTCATTTATTTTCCTATCCACCTTATGTTTTCATTATATTCTGATAACTGCTTTTAGCTAGTCTTGTTTTATAATAATTATTGTATTAATTTTTTATTTTTCAGACTGAATACCTATCAGTTCAAGCCTGGCACGACTCCACTGTTATCAACTCAAGTTATTCCTCTGATTGTTGATAAGGAGGAAGTGAGACGAATTGATCAGGAGTCCATGGATACATCCTCTTAATTAATTAAATTCAATGTTCACACCAATATTGATTTGGCATTTTTTCACTGTATGGTTAACACACTAATTTTTTGAAGGAATAAAATTTATTATAATTCCAGAAATATATTTTATTTAAAAAACCAATCCCAGTTATCACACATGTTAAGGTAGATAAATGACTTTATTTTTTCACTTTTCACATTACAAAAGTGCTGTGGGCGAAGTTGAGGCATACAAGCCCTTTCTTCCACTTACTACTCGGCTGCGTACAGTTCAGTCAGACAAGACAAGATGAGATTAGTCGTTTGGCAGATTCACATAGTTGATGAACAGCACACACCGATGCAATGACTAATCGGTGTTTCATAGACTGTAATAGCAGATAATCGTCTTGTGGGCGCAGGGGCTTGGGGTGTAGTCCAGTTGAGAAGTGGGAACTGCGTTCCCTCTCACGTTTTAAGCATTGAAGGAAATAATTTATAATACAATCACCCACCAAAAGATAATTTATTTAATTTTTAAAAGCTATATTACTCCATCAAAAATGTTTTTAGCCCTTCTCTACTAAGTAAAGATTGAACAGCTGAAGTAAAGATTGAACTTAGAGTTGTCCAAATACTAGACCAGTATCATACATGGCGTCAATGTGATCAATATATCACTGCATTTAATACTTTGTTTAAAAAACACACCGATTTGTATGCAGTTGCAAGTTGTCATGCTGAGAAAATATAAGTATAGGTAATACATGTCTAGTGTCTGGGCGATCAAATATCTGCTGTTTAATATTTTGTGAAAGACGTTTCATTAGTGCTGACCAGCTGGTAATAGTTCACTAATGGTAATTTGATCTGGACAAACCCAACTAGATAACAGCTTAGCTTTTCATATTATTAATGAGCGTTTATGCGTGCAATGATTCACTTGCAACATTATCAGCTTAAACCAATGAGGTTAATGATTCAAAACCCGTTTAGGGCGACTCAATTTACCTCATTGGCGACAGTTGATACTGACGAGAACAAATAATTGCACGTACAGTGATATCACAAAGTCTAATAATTAGACTGTGGTGATATTCATTTTATTTTACGCTTGGCATTAGATAGATATTATTAATATTTCTTTGCCATCGTAACTTACTCTACGGTCATCAGAAATGATATCTATCTATCTAATGGCGAGCGTCAAATTAAATGAATGTCTTCGAGGCCAGTGAGCGAGCTGTGAGTTCATACAGCGCTGGTCGTAAAGTTGTTGTCTATAATTTAGATTGAATACGTTTAGTCACAGTTATTCACATAGTTACTTCGACGCCTAACACAACCTATCAGCATTGCATCAGTGTGTGCTCATACAAACTAGTGAATTCACGACTACCTGACTAATCCTCGTCTTGTCTCTGTCTTGACCAAATCCGGAGTACGCCCATCGAGGTGTGATTCACGTCAAGAAGTCAGTACTGTTTCTAGATGGGAGTTTTCATCCTTGTTCAGCACAAGGCAGTTGCTGATGTCTCTATCCCATTCCCGCACAGTGCGCATAGTCAGTACTGTGCATTGTTGCTTTCGCAATACCACAGTCCCAACAAACACGTTTGTGTAGTTTCTCTCAATGAAACTTGGCATCAATGCCCTCATATAAAAAATGCTGACTGACGAGTGAAGCATAGGGTTCTGTTACCTCTTACTTGTTTTTGTTAATCTATGTTTGAGGTTTCATAACATCCATCTTTGAGAGCCTCAGGTAAGAATAAAATGTATGTATACATAAAAATCGCAATCCAGAAGCTTCTCTCAAGGGTCGATTACATGTGGCGATTTTACTAGCTACTATCTGGCTTTTTGGGGAGGCCACCGTAGCGTCGACACGACGTAGCATCGACAACCTACAAATGCTTGACCTACAATAATGCTGAATCTTGCAGATTATTGCAGACTTTAAAATGGTCTTTTTGAAAGGTCTTTTAAAGACTTTTAAAGGTCTTTAAGACTCGAAAAAGTCTATAATAGATCGACGTTTGACGATTCTACGTCGTGTCGACGCTAACGTCTGTCGATGCTACGATGGCCTCCCCAAAAAGACTAAGACTTCAGACTTCTAAATTTTCATCATCGAACAGCATTTCATGACACAAAACATGGGCATCGTCATACCTGGAGCGAAAAATTATTATTTTGTAATTGAAAATAGAGGGGAATAAAAGTTTTTTTGAGTCGTGCTGAGTTTGCTCCATAACAGGGTCGGTTGCACAAAAGTTTATTAAAGTTAATCTTTGATTGCTGACAAAAATTAACAGTTCATTGGATATGAAGCATAATCACAGAAAACAGAAGAATATATCGGGTCTTTTGCAGAAGAACCCAACTTTTGTTGATGTTTCCACTACATAATTTAGAACCGATTACAAAAACATGAGACTATCTTCTAAGATAGTATCCTACTAGTACACTGTAATGCCAGCTGCTATGTTTTTCAAATAGACTGCACTACCTACTTGTTATCTGAATAAGCAAAAACTCAAAAATGAAATCTTAAATCTGGGGTAACTCAGCAAAAGACCAAATAATATATCTCTGAATTATCTGTGCCACAGAAACAGAACAATATCTCGGGTCATTTGCATAAGAACCCCACATTTTTTATTTCATTAGAAAACGAGAACCTACACGTATTTCAAAAACATCTTACTAGAAATACACTAATATCAGCTGTAATGATTCTCAACAAACATACCTTGTCATTTGATTTTGCCTGCCAGCACACCCTGCTGGGGCAAGACGAGGCGATTAGTCACAGTATTACATAGTTGCTTATGAAGCAGCACACACCTGATGCAAATGACTAATCGGTGTGCTGCTGATCTCATAAGCAAATCTATAAGTAAGCACTGTGACTAAACGTGACTAATCTCGTCTTGTCTTGACTAACCGGCGTACGCCTAGCCTTAGTGTGATAACCTGGCGTTCCTCTACAGGAGACCCAATATCTCTAAAATATCTGTGGCTTAAAGGAACTTGGGTTGAGTGAAATATAGGTGATACCAACGAGCTAGAATATAGTAAACCATATAGTATGGTTTACTATATTCTAGCATAGACAAACTATACACGAACTAGCACAGACAACTATACTGTTGTCTGTGATTCTAGCTTGTTGGGTGATACTCAACAGACCTTTGTGCAATTGCTGGTGCTGAGTAAAATATTAACAAGAAAAAATAATAAGTTCAATGAGAAGAATCAACCACACAACAGTAGCCATAAGTATACATATTTATTTATATAGATAACTTATCTGTAGGACAATAAATTTTCGGAATCTACTCAATTCCAATCAGTTTCCCAGTTGGTATATCGTCTTCAAGACTCTGTAACTCAGCGGCTGTTGTATTAGACGGCGACGGTTTCAAATCGACCAGCTCCGGTTTCAAATCAACACGCGACGGTTTCAAATCAACCGGTAACGGTTTCAAATCAACCGGCGACGGAGAATTTAGACTGAAATCAGCAAAATCCGTTGTCAAACTGGCCGAATTCAAATCGGGTATGAGCAGATCTTGACCGCTGAGATCGATGTCAGTGAAATGGCTAGTAGCCGGATCGGTGCAGCTGATAAGGTTATCAGTGGCAATCAGCTGTTCACCTCCGCCGTTCGTCACTTCTTTGCCGCTGTTCAGCAGGTCGACAATGTCGTCGGTCTCCTCTCTCGCTTCCTCTGCCGGCTGCAGCAGCTCGTCATCCTCGTCTTCGTCCTGCTAACAGAAAAAGGAAGAGGAAATTGAACATAAGATCAACAGTTCAAAGTTGATGAAACGTTCATTGAAGAAGAAGAAGAGGAGGAGGAGGAATAGAATAGAATAGAATAATCACTTTATTCACGCAGATAACAAAATAATAATTATGTTGCTTAAATTCTAGGTCATAAAAGTCGTTTCAATGAACGTCATTCAAAAATAATAATTACAGCATAAGATTAACTGAACAAAACATGGAGTAAGAGAGATTTTAAATGAAAATATATAGGTATAAATTTTAATTCAAGATTTTTGAATACAACTTAATACTATTATGATATATTTTATTTAAATGAATTCATTGGAAATATAAGTAATTGATTTTGTATCTACGTGAAATGGCGGAGTTTGGACATATAAATGTCCATTCTGGAGAAGGATGCAAGGACATCCTTCCCATCAACACTCAACTGTAAAATTATTCAGATAGCTGTAACTAAAAACTGAAATGAAAGTTATATATACTATGGGATATGAATAAAATAAGATGAATGATAAACAAGAGTAATGTACACTAAAAATGGAATTAATTAACAATAATTGTATACTTTAGATGAGAGAGAAAAAAAAAAGGAATCCCACTTCATATTTAATTAAAGTGTGAATTGGAAGTAAAAATACGATGCGAGATCAATAGAAGTAAGATCAATAGAGTCTATAAATTATGATATGAATGATAAACAAAAGTAATGAACGCTAATGATGAAGTAATTGAAAGATGATGAATAAAATGAAGAGTAATGATAATTTGAATTAAAATTAATGTACATTAAGCTAGATGTAATATTGGAACTAATACCTCGTCTGTTTGTTTTAGTAAGCTAGAACATAAAAATCTAAATATGAATAAAATAATATATACAACTATAAATAGGGGGGGGGGGGGGGGGAAGTTGTCATGCAGTTGCTCTAGGGTTGGACAGGCTCAGTCATTTTCTCAAAAAGGTGTTTTCTCAGTTTTAGGATGAAGCCCGCTCGGCTCTCGTGGGATCTAATAGTATTGGGGAGCATGTTCCAAGCACGACAAGCACTCACTAAGAATGATTTAGTGTAAATGGTGGTTCGATGATTGGGAATTCTTAAAGTATTTTCTCCGGTTCTAGTACGTGAAACGTCCAACCTTCTGCCTTCAGAAACAAATTTGAAATCATCTTTAAAATAATTCGGTTTACCATAAGTCAAAATATCTCTAACAAGTTTTACCATTCGGAAAAGTCCCTGTTCTGGTAGTTTTAGAGTTGAACTAGCAATGTGAGCTTGAGTAATCCGTTCATGACGTTGAAGAGAGTAAACAAAACGAAGACAGTAATTTTGACATCGCTGCAGTTTATCATTTAGAGTGACTTGCATGTCGTTAAGAACAGAATTGCAATAAATAAGTGAGGAAGATCAGAGATCTAACTAGCAATAATCTAATGTTCCTAGGAAGAATGTCATGCAATTTTTTAATGAGTGCATAGCTGAGAAGACTTTTTACATGTGCTATTAACTTGCTCTGACCAATCCAGAGTTTTGTTCATGATAATTCCAAGGTTTTTGACTGAGCTACAGTAAGGTATTTCATTGCTATCTACAGTGATTTTGTGGATTGAATTAAAGTCAATGTTGTTAATTATGCGTGAGTATCCAATAATAATAGGCTGCGTTTTGGTAGGATTGAGTTTGAGGCCATTTTTCCTAGTCCATTCAACTATTAACTTTATATCTTCATTCATTTTGTCTACGGTTCCATTGATTTCAAACATTGAACAGCTGGCATAGATTTGAAGGTCATCTGCATAGGTATGGAAGCTACAAAAGTTAATGACAGAGGAGAGGTCGTTTGCATACAGAGTGAACAGTAGGGGTCCTAGGATTGATCCCTGAGGGACACCTTGAATAACATGTATCCAATTTGACCTCTTACCACCAAGAGATACACATTGTTTTCTACCTGTTAGATAAGAATTGAACCATGTTAATACTCTATGATTAAAACCGAGAATAGCTAATTTGTTTAAGAGAACTTTATGGTCAACAGTGTCAAATGCTTTAGAAAAATCAAATAGGCTTAAAATAGTGCATTTTCTATGGTCCATAGCGAACCTTATGTCATCAGTAACACGCAGTAGAGCTGTCTCTGTTGAGTGAGATTTTCGAAATCCGGATTGAAAATTATGAAGTTTACTAGTATGCTCAATGAATTTTATAACTTGTGCATGAACAAGTCTTTCAAGTACTTTAGAAAGGGCGGGTAAGATACTGATTGGTCTAAGTTCTTCAACTTTTGTGGAGAGGCAACTTTTGTTCAATGGACGAACCAGAGCAAGCTTCCAATTTTCAGGAAAAATACCATCATCAAGAGATTTATTGAAGATTAATGTAATGATTGGAAGTACTACAAATAACATTTTCTTGATAAATTTTATTGAAATTTTATCGGCGCCAGTAGCATTACTACGAGTGTGTTGAATTGCTTTAAAAGTGTCTTGTTCTGAAATTGGACAAAAATTAAATTGATCATTAATGGTATGTTTGAGTTTCTTACTTGATGGCTGAGAAAGTTGATATGATTACTAATGGTCGTTTCGTCACGTGTTGAGTCGAGTGTGAGACAAAGTAGTCATTAATATCGTCTCCAATGGTAAGTCAATGTGAGTTTCAGGGATTTTTGTTTACCAATGCCAAATTCCTTTTATTCCACGCCACAATGATTGAGAATCTTGTCTATATTTTCTTGTCATGCGAATGAATTCAAGTACCTGATTTTTGAGTTTCTGCACCTGCTTTTACTTCTATTTCCCAGACTTCGATATTCAATTAAACTATTTTCGTCAAAATGTCCTTTTTAAATTTACTGGTAAGCTTTGTCTTTGTCCCATCATTTTAAGAATTTCGTCAGTCATCCATGGTACCTGTCGTTTCCTATTTATCCTTCTGGTCACGTAAGGTAGCACATGATTGTCATATAGATCAAGAGTAAAATTTTCTAAAAGTTGCAACCATTTCATCAAATCTGAGGACAAACCCTCAATTTGATGCCACGGAGAGTCTGCTACACAACAAGAAGGCAGCTTCGTCAAAGTGTTTGGAAGTCCCTGTATGTTATAAATTTTTGTTTTAAGTTTAGGTGGTCTGCAAGAGAGGGAGAGGAGGAAGAGGAAGAAGAAGAGAAAAAGGAAAAGAAAACGAAGTAACAAAGAGGAGGAGAAGAAGAAGAAGAAGAAGAGAAAGAAGTTGAAGAGCCGGAAGAGAAGGGAGAAGAAGGAGAGGAGGAGGAGGAGGAGGAGGAAGGAGAAGAAGAGGAAGAAGAAGAAGAGGAAGAGGGAGAAGAAGAAGAAGAAGAAGAAGGAAGGAGGAGGAAGAAGAAGAAGAAGAAGAAGAAAGAAGAAAAGGAAGAAGAAGAAAGGAAGAAGAAAAAGGTAGAAGAAGAGGAGGAAAGAACAAGACGAAGAAGAAGAAGAAGAAAAGGAAGAAGAAAAATGAAGAAGAAGAGGAGAAAGAAGAATGAGGAAGAAGAAGAAGAAAGAAGAAGAAGAGGAGGAAAAGAAGAAAGAAGAAGAAGAAGAAGAAAAATAAGAAGAGGGAGAAGAAGAAGTTGCTGTTAAATCATAATAATCAATTGAACCAAAATCCTAGGTTTGATTCTCGCCCGGGGAAAAGTTTTTTGTGCAGCAGCGTTCATCGAATTTCCTTACCAGCTATTATTCTGTTGTCAATATTTGCAGTAGCAAAAGTCTTCAGAATATTATATGGTATTAATTAGGATTTTCGTTCAATTAATTAGTCTATTATTATCATCACAATAATTATTCTTAACCCTTGTGCCATTTTCAAGATTTTCAAAAATGGACCAGCTTCACTGAAAACCATAAATAGCAGACAATATTCAAGATTTGATTAACCTGAACGATGGCCTGCGCGGTGCTATTGTACTGGAACGCGGTCTGCGTGAGGTCCATTTCAATGGGAAACAGACTGTTGCTTTTCAACACCTCGTGCGCGTCCTCATGAAAGGCAACAAGTCCCGCCACAAGTTTCTGCAGTTGCCAGCACACATGTTGCACGTGCTTGTTGTCCAACAGCTCCAGTTTGACGAGGACGTCGGAACGGAGGCGGGCGAAGCGAGCGCGCGCCTCTTGGCGGCATCGCAGCAGAAGTCTGGCGACCAGAAAAAAAAAATCAGATCGAATTTGAATTGAGATTTGAAGTGCATGATACAGAGTGGCGCATAAAGAACGGATGTTTTTCAAAGTGTTATAAGAAAGTTTATTTTAATCATACATTTATCTTCCTTACACCAAGTAAATAACCTAAGTAAATAATAATAATGAATTGATCGAGACCTACTGATCATAATATTCTGAAGACTTTTATTTGCATATTGACAGATTAACCAGCCAGGTTACAATGTCTCATTACCTTCCATCTGAGTAAATAATACTAAGTAAATAACCCAATTTGAGAATTTGTATTAAAAACTCCAAAACACTTGAGTATTTTTTCAAATTATATAGGAAAGATGGCGCCCTTAATGCGTTAATGCTCATCAAAAGCCTCAAATTGGTCCTTGACTTATGATACAGCAGCAATTCATTCATGTATTGCAGTATTCTAATCTTCAATTTAACGATATTTACGTCAGTGAAGTTGAATTTCAAGTAAAGAAGAATCACATGCCAATAAGCTCGACTTAAAACTCTGCTAAAGCTCCGTTGAACGACGATTGCAGATTTATTCTATTGAAAATATTGTTCAACAGCAAATATGCGATTTTTCAAGGTCAATTGCGCCATTGTTACTAAAACTGGATACTTGAACCTACAAAATGGTGTCGCTCTGCGGTCACAGAGAGAGCTCCACTCCATTGGTACTATCCTACTCAAATCCATTTGTTCTTTTTGCGCCACCCAGTACATAGGATAAAACTGGAGCTATTTCCGCAATTAGACGGATTTGAATTGGATTAGCACTCACCTGTACTCATAGTTGCCAGTTTCGACTCTGTAGAGAGGCTCTTGCAGAGCAGCATACCCGTACTCCTCGTCATCCTTCTCCTTCACTTTCAAACAATACGACAAGTACTCAAACTTCGTATCGGCATATTTCTTGATGGTCAGCTTTGTATCCGGAATAGCCTTGTTCAAGTATGTACCGAGATCAGCCAGTATCTGCAAATATACAGTTCAATTGATAATAATACATGTCCCAAATATATTTATTAGAAATATATCTATAATTTAAATTCTAGAAGGAAAACATTCCTACTTCCTACAGTCATAAAGCACCAGGAAGACCTCGAACTAGATGGTGGGACAGCGTAAGAGCAGATGTCAACCGAATGGGAACGACAATGGAAGAGGCACAAGTCCGAGAGAGATGGAGGGAAATTGTTGACGCGGCTAAAACCCTACTAGGGTATCAATGGCCATGGGAGTAAGTAAGTAAGTGAGTAAGTACAGTCATAAAGTTCCATGTTATTCTAGTAGCTTTCAAAGTTCATAGCTCGGATAGAAATTTAAATTCAAATTCTTCCTGAAAACAGCACTAACACATCGTCAAATATCACGAATTATTCTTTTAAATTCAAATTTGTGATATCTGACAATGTATAAAAGTGCTTTCATTATGTTCAAATATCATATCATCTCACCAGATACTGTGTCAGTCTTATAAGTCAAATTTTATCTTTGCCAAAATTTCCATATTAAAAAAAGATGCACTCATTGGAGTCTATTATAATGGGAAAATATACATTTTTTTCAAGAATTGGCATGAAATAAAAAGTTTCAATCAATTACAATGTAAAATGAAAAAGCATTGTTCTTTTAAAATTGAGTAAAACAGAAATTCATTGTGAAATGTTTCTGAATAATACAAGCCTCAATGTTTCTTACATGATACATTAGACATTTATTCAGTAATTTACACATAATACTAAATGAAAGGTTCAACAGGCTTAAACCCAAAACTGTCCCTCTTCAAATTTAGAAAAAAGTCCAAAATACATATACAAGTATTGCTTCACTTGTTTCAGAATGGAACAAATTTCATCAATCACTATAACTATAACAATGCATGATCGCATGTGTGATTGTATTATCGTTATTCCATGCTGAAAAATAAATTATTAATCGCAGTTCATGCAACCAACATTGAAGAGCAAATTTGCTAAATATGTATTATTGTTCCCTGTTAGTTTGTTAATTATCGAATAGCTGATTACAATATTAGTTTGTTAAGAGTTAGGCTGCTTTTTAATTATTACTTGTTATTGTATTTCGGAGGAGACGTTAAGCCGTCGGTCCCGGCTGCCTAAAAGGTAATTGTCTTATTCATCATTACCAATGCACAGGCCTAGAGCTCAAGTTGGCATCACCCTCAAAAAACGTTGATATAATATTGCTACTTTGTTCAACTTGAGAAAAGTTATTTGTCAATTTTTATTTGATTATAACAATGGTGCTTATCTCCCCTATGATTATAGTGGGCAGATCCAATCACAAGCTTCAAATAAAATTGAATTATCTCAAAATGTGAGGTAGAGAATAAAAAGTAAAAGCGTGTTAAAGAGTATAGAATCATATATAAGTAATAATAATTAATTGAACAAAATTCCTAATTAATAATGCTGTACCTATATAAAATGTTATAATTTCCACTTTCCTACAAAGTAGGCTACAAGTCTTGAATACAAGTACAAAAGTCTTCTATATTACAAGTCTTGAATGATTCTCTTGAGGCATGAATAATTTGAAAATTGCTCACTGGTTTCATGGCACGTAGATGCTTGATGCCCGATTTTTCCATTTGCCTGTGATAGTCTCCAAACTGTCTGAATGCCTCACTTGCTCTCGGCTGCGGCTCTCTCACTCCAATCTCGGCGAAAGCATCTCCAAATGCTGCGCAAGACAAAATAAAACTCAAAATAATTAAATAAATAGAATCCAAAAGTAGAGGAGTAGATGAGAAATATAGTAGAGAATCACAAACAATCTATCTTCTGTTTTGTAGTACCGTATCTTATTTGATACTGAATGGTTTGCAAATTTCTACCAATTATCCTAAGAATAAATGAATCAGCTTTATTGAAATTAGTGAACAAAATATTATTATTTATTATTAATTTATTATTATTTATTATTAATGATTATTATTTATTATTAATTTATTATTATTTATTGAACAAAAGCCTCCCACAACTTGCTATAGTGTTGACATCTTGTTGAAATTTGTCTCTATTCACATATTATTGTATATTACTGCTTACCTTTTTCGTCTATGTTAATATTCCTCTTTTCCTTTATTCTCTCTAACTTTCTAGTTTTCTTTCTATTGTTATTTTGTTGTAATTCTTCATCTAATTTCTAATTTTCATTCGATCATTATTTTGTTGTGATTCCCTACCTAATAAATCCAATGAGAACATTCCGGTTCTTACATACAGTTCTAATTCTATCTAAGAATTTCATTCATGAAGTAAGTTACTTGGTCTTATTCTCGATTGTGCAATTAAATTTGTGTTACCGTGTAATTTATTTATTGTTTATTGCTGAGATTACATTCATATGAAATTATGCCTGCATTTAAACATATGCAGTACAATACAAGACAAGATCAATGTATCAATAATGATATGAAAATTTTTACCTAAAAATTGTAGAAGTAGGCTACATACAATACATGATAAACTATTTGTACCATTACATATTATACAATAAAATATTAAATAAGTATATATAATTCTATATTTATACTAACGACGTTGAATACATCGCATTTTTAGTAAATCAATGAATGTAAGCCCCACAAAAGCAAAGCTTGTGTGTGGGAATTTTCGGTTTTAAAAATCATATTTCATAATGGCTTGAATTACAGTTCGAATAAAACTAGTTGTACCTTGGCCTGGTGCTCAAGAACCGCTCACTAGGAACGTTTTTGTCAGAAAGTCCCAAGGTTATTAGATATAAGGTTGAACCATTCCTAATGCTATTTGAATCCACAAGCTGTTGTAGTGGGGGGACTGATTCAGGTGACGTCATTTTGATAATTTATTCTGATAATATCAGCTGTTGATAATTGACTGATATTTGGTGGACCGCGAGTGTGACTTTACATGAATCAAGAAATCAGACTTCCCCCTCAACTTTGCGCCTTACACGTTACACCAGCGATGGTTCAACCTTCTCTCTAATAACCTTGATTCTTGAGCAACAGGCCACGGGACAACTAGTTTTATTCGAACTATAGTTAGGAGATTGTATCAAAAGTGAAAATTTATCCAACTATTAATAGCATCAGTTTGGCATTCTTTCTACTGGGAGGCAGAAGATGCAAACAAGCAGAATAGAACTAATTTGAAGAAGGAATTATTTGTATATAGCATGATCCAATTAACTTGTCAGAAATCAGCTGTTCCAGTAATAATTAAACAGTGATTTCGACACAATAATCAAAAGGCTTGAAAGTCTTAAAGACCTTTAAAGTCTTTAAAAGACCTTTTTACAGAAGACCTTTCAATGAATAACTTTTTAAAGACCTTTTCAATACTCTGCGAGATTCAGCATTTGTAGGTTAAGTATTGTGATCATATGCTCGTCGATCATATGTTTTATGACAATTTAAATGGATCCTGCTATAGTTTAACTTCGCAACTCACCCTTATAAACGTAGAGCAAGTTGAGCGTAGCCTTCATGACGCGCTTTGTGTGATCGACCAGGCCGCGGTACATGATCTCCTTCTCCTCCAGCTCCTCCAGCTTCTTGACGAGGGTGTCGTTGCAGAGGATCGCCCGCGACAGACCGAGCGCATCAGCCGTCGCCGCACTCATGTTCTCCACCAGCCGGTGTTTGGCCTTTTTCAGAACAATGTCCAGTGTTTTGCCCTGTTGCGGATCGGCGTGCAGTTTGTTGTACTTGATTTGAACTTCGTCCTGCAACAGGTGGTTGAAATAACAAGTGCTGTTGTTGTTGTTTGCAACAGGTGGTTGAAATAACAAGTGTTGTTGTTGTTGTTTGCAACAGGTGGTTGAAATAACAAGTGTTGTTGTTGTTGTTGTTTGCAACAGGTGGTTGAAATAACAAGTGTTGTTGTTTGCAACAGGTGGTTGAAATAACAAGTGTTGTTGTTGTTGTTTGCAACAGGTGGTTGAAATAACAAGTGTTGTTGTTTTTGTTTGCAACAGGTGGTTGAAATAACAAGTGTTGTTGTTGTTGTTTGCAACAGGTGGTTGAAATAACAAGTGTTGTTGTTTGCAACAGGTGGTTGAAATAACAAGTGTTGTTGTTGTTGTTGTTTGCAACAGGTGGTTGAAATAACAAGTGTTGTTGTTGTTTGCAACAGGTGGTTGAAATAAGTGTTGTTGTTGTTGTTGTTTGTAACAGGTGGCTGAAATAACAAGTATTGTTGTTGTTGTTGTTGTTTGCAACAGGTGGTTGAAACAAGTGTTATTGTTGTTGTTGTAAACAGGTGGTTGAAATAACAAGTGTTGTTGTTTGCAACAGGTGGTTTTGAAATAACAAGTGTTGTTGTTGTTGTTTGCAACGGGTGGTTGAAATAACAAGTGTTGTTGTTGTTTGCAACAGGTGGTTGAAATAACAAGTGTTGTTGTTGTTTGCAACAGGTGGTTGAAATAACAAGTGTTGTTGTTGTTTGCAACAGGTGGTTGGAATAACAAGTGTTGTTGTTGTTTGCAAAAGGTGGTTGGAATAACAAGTGTTGTTGTTGTTTGCAACAGGTGGTTGAAATAACAAGTGTTGTTGTTGTTGTTGGTGTTGTTGTTGTTTTGCAACAGGTGGTTGAAATTAACAAGTGTTGTTGTTGTTTTTGTTGTTGTTGTTGGTGTTGTAAAAAAAGTAACAAACAAGTAGACTATGTACACGCATCATATCATGCGCTGATTAACAAGAAGTAGGCTACCCGTATTTAAAAACGAATAATGTAGATAGTGCAGGGTGATTCAGATAAGTCAGAACTCAATAATATTGAATGAATGATAAAATGTTTTATTCATTTGTTTTTATTTAATGTTTTATTTATATTTTCTACATTATTGGAAGCATACTTTTCAGTAAATTTTGTAACATTTTACTGAAAAGTATGCTTCCAGTAATAATGCGACTCTCTGCTCTTGCGTAAGCATCGTGAAGGACTGACAACAATATTCGCTCTCTGCCTGACACCAGCGCTTGTGGAGGAGGGTGAGTGCATGGAGTGGGATAATATCGATAACATATTATGTTATCGATGGTCAAAGCTCTCTGACAAAACAAACAAACAAAAGAAACTCTTATAATTGTTCAACTGAACAGCATAACTAGTTACAGTTCTGACGTATCTGAATCACCCTGTATAATAGTACATACTTGTGTATGACGATTGTCGAAAAGGTGGATTAAGGTTCATCCATTAGAATGCGAATATTAAAAAAATTAAAAGTAATAATGCCTGACCTTGCAAGCCTGTATCATCTTGGCGACTTCCACTTTGGTTTTTCCCTTGACTGATGCCCCGTTCACGCCAACCAGCTCATCTCCACTCTCCAGTGTACCCTCCTTGGCTGCTGGTGTGTTGTCGAATACCTGACAAAATGAATAATTGTTCAATTCAATTCATGAATTGTACATCATTTTTGGACTCGCAGATTTACAGTAAGATACACAAATGAACCTTCAACTGCAGTATTTGATCTAAATTTAAGATATAAATTGTATTGAGCTTATGCCTATTGATTGTTCCCACATTATCGTGTGTCGAATTCCTGACAAAATGAAAATCAATTCATGGATTGTACATAGATTTTGGACTCAGTGAGGTGAGGACTATTATTTGAGATAGAAACCTCTTTGGACGAATGCCTCTGTCTGTACTAAGATATAAAGATGACGAAAGATAGAAGAATCTTCATAATAATTAATTGAACTAAATTCCTAATTGATGCAATATAATATTCTGAAGACTTCCGCTACTGCAAATATTGACAACAGAATAATAGGTAGTAAGGAAATTCGATGGACGCTGCTGCACAAAACATTTTCCTTCGAGATTCACAAGTTTATAATTTTTGTGTCTGATTTGAGTAGCCTCTATAGAAATGGTTAAAGTGTAAATTGGCCTGTCATTTGTTGGAAGGTCATCATTCAGAGGACATCCGATGCCTCATCTTATTATAAGATGATACTTCTACTACTAGTGATACTTCTATATTGATAGATGATACTTCTAGACTACTACTGAGACATGTTAAAATCAATTTATTATTGAGTTGTTCAATGTCAATTGTGTTCTATTAATATTATGTTCTATGTACGGCATATCATGTGTACCGTACCCTACTATAGAATGAATATACAGCAAATGATGACTACGATATTCATAAGACAAAAGAGAGAGAGAGATGGAAAGAGAGTCCAAACCTACCTGAACAATGTAAAGACAAGGACAGAGTGGAGCACCTCCTCCAATACTAATGCCAATAAGATTGGTTGAATCCTTCTTTATTGTCACGATTCCAGAAGTAATTGTCATACCCCTGTGACAGAGAAACATTTTTTCAATATTTAATTAATAATTAGGCCAACAGATATGCACAGGTTTAATATGTAAAAAACAGATAGCACAGTTTAATATGTAGAAAACAGATAGCACAGTTTAATACTGTATATAGAACACATCACTCTTTGTACAGAAATAAGAGTCTGTACACTTGAACAGACAAGTAATAAGATTACAATTCAAATAAAAGAATTAAATGACAAGACTTGAAATTGTTAAACAAATTCAGTGCGTTGATAAAATTACAAGAGGGAAAGTACACATCACTAGGGTGTAGAGCGTCTAAAAGATGTTTCTAAATACTTATTCAGATTTATTAATTAAATACACAAATAAGCAGAGCAACAATACAATTGCCATGCGCAACAACTGTAGCAGAACACACTAAAGATTTATGAAAAAATTGAAAAGTTTCAATCCGTGCACAATGTATAGCCACACTCAAGCTGTGTTTAGCAGAGCATTGTGCTGTGAATATCAGGCTAATTAATACATTGAATGCTTCATACAAATAACAAGCAAGCTAAGAATGCAGTGGGATTATAATATTGTAGATACGACGGCAATGGTAGCTTACAACACAAAATAATGATTTGAAGATCCCATTAATAGGTAGCAGGGAATACATAGAAAAGTATTGCATACTTCACCTACAGAGAGTGTATAGTAGTAAGAGTAGTGTAGTTAGTATACTATACACTCTCTGTAACTTCACCAATAGATTTTTGAGGTTTCTACAATATTATCTTAGTGCTTAAGGTACAAAGTAGTTAGTAATACAGAGAATGTATACTTATACAGTTTGATTATAATACAGTATTATAATATTATTAACTAGAATGTAGGCTATAAATACCGTATACAGAATGATTGTATAATCTATTTAGTTAATATCTACTATTATCGTATTCATGGTATGCCTAGACTTTAATTACCTGTGAGAACTGACTCTCAATCTGAATCCAACCAAATAAATTAATGCTGTTTTCCATGACGAAATACTTGTAGAAAATACTATTGAAGTAACTACTGGTAGGCTAATTCACTGTACATAATTAATGTTTTTACTCACATTATTGAACTCAATTGGAATGCATTTCACTCCTGATGAGTCCAATTCAATTTTGATTGAGTCTCATTCCAATTGAGTCCAATAATGTAAGTAAAAACATTAATTACTTAGGCTAGGCGTACACCGGTTAGTCAAGACAAGACAAGACGAGATTAGTCACGTTTAGTCACAGTAATTCACATACTTGCTTATGAAGCAGCACACACCGATGCAATGACTCGGTGTGTGTTGCCTCATAAGCAAGTATGTGAATTACTGTGACTAAACGTGACTAATCTCGTCTTGTCTTGTCTTGACTAACCAGTGTACGCCTTGCCTTACAGTCAAATAGGTACCAGTCGTTGCTTTAATAGTATAATAAAATTGTTTCTAGAAATAAAAAGTTGATAGCTTAGATTTGAGGCTTTTTCTATTTGAATAAGAAATTATTCAAAACCGACTTGAAGAAGGATCACACTTATTATTACTGTGGTTTTAACATGAAAACTTTGTAAACTTACTAAATTCAATAAGTTAATAGACCTCAAAGTCCATTATAAAGTAAGTTTTCTATTTAAGATTCCATTATATCTACAATTTTAGCGAGGTACCGTATTCTTTATTTTTCTATACATAATTTGCTTTTTTTGCTTCAACTAATATTTAAAGGAATAGCCCAGATTTTGAGGCTTTTACCATTGGAATAATACCCAAGAAGTAATTCAAAAAATAGTTGGAAAAAGACCATACTCATTATTACCGTACATAGGTGTGTTACATGGAGATGGCGAACTTAGAAAAGTGAGTTAAGTGATAAGTTAAGAATAACATATACATTTTTTCGAACATATTTTTATGAATTTTGTAGAACTAACACATTTTAAAGCTTTGGAATAAATTAGTTTGATAAATAATCTAGGAGATGAATGCACTTGATACAAGTACCGGTAATTATTTTAATTTGCAGTGCATGTGCATGAAGACTGCTCCTATATTAAAAGCTTATGGTCTGAAGAAAACAATATACGAAGCATCGTATATCCTAAGGCTAGGTGAATACCGGTTAGTCAAGACAAGACAAGACGACATTAGTCACGATTAGTCACAGTAATTCACATAGCTGCTTATGAAGCAGCACACACCGATGCAATGACTAATCGGTGTGTGTTGCTTCATGAGCATCTATGTGAAGTACTGTGACTAAACGTGACTAATCTCGTCTTGTCTTGTCTTGACTAACCGGTGTACGCCTAGCCTTATGGTGACAGAGCCATGTCTAATAAGTAATAAGAGAACCTGGAAATCTAGAGGATCTTAAAAATACGTTAGCTTATTGTTAAAAACTAGCAAAATAAAGCCAAATCAAATGTTAATGTGTTAATACTACATATTGTAATATTTAAATTATTTTTATTACTATAAGCAAACAGTGAAAATTTCTCTACAGAGTGCAGCACACATCACAGGGTGTATCTATGGACAATATCTATAGATATATTCCGCCTGCAACAGAAAGAAAATTGTAAAATTACATAAAAAATTGTAGAAAAAAAACTTATATCCTGATAAGCACACTATTTGCGAAAAAGAAGCTGTAACATTGAAGTGCTGTAAATCCTCGAATCAGTTATTAATTATTTACCTATAAATATACCCAAATATATACGAGTAAAAACAAATAATTCAACATTAAATCTGTATTTTGACATACATTAACTATAATATGAATTTAAAATATATAAAAAGAAAACCAAAATAGTAAATTGAATACCCATAATCTCAATTGACATAATTATAGAAAGGCCAGACTACGGCGGAACTGTTGAGACAGATGTCTCTTCAAATTACCTATAGGTAATAAAATGCTTGATTCAAAACTATTTTATTTTTGTTATTTTTTCTACAATCTATAATTTCGGCTTTTTACAATTTTTTCATTACTATTTTACATTTCTACCTAAACTTCCCTGTGTGATGATATTTGTATCCAGTACAATGAATAAATAAAATGAATGTTGAATTATAACGGTTCAGCTTGGAATAAACCACTGTATACTCATTTACATGTGACATCATTGTTTATTCCTTTAGTCGCTTTAGAAATACAGTATGGTAGGCCTTCCATTGGCATTGGCAGTATATGGTAGGTATTTCATTATTGAGATTGATGAAAGTCTAGTAGAGTATTGAATCAAATTTATGTTTTTATAAAAATATGAGCGTTATGCAGTATCCAATCAAATGATAAAAATTTAGTCAAGTTTTGGAACAATAATTTCATTTAGATTTTCAGATAAGTATAATTTGAAAATTACTTTGCAATAAATAGGTAGTCAAGTTTTTGAACAATAAATTCATTCAGATTTTCAGATTAAAATTACAGAATGATTCAAAAAGAATACCACAACTTCAGAAAATGTGTATTCGATGAAATAACCAGAATAGAACCTTCTGTTATACATTCATTACAAAGAGTATTTAAAAAAGTTTATTTTCACTCACAAACAAGTGCAGAGATGTTCACATCCCCACCAGACACTCGAGCAATATCAACCCAAAAACCTCCTTCAAACTCGTTCCACACTCTCTGTAGCATATGAGGCGTAACAGTTTGGATAGATGCTGTTATTTCTTGTTTCAAATCATCATTGGTGGATGGATATTCTTGATTCGTAACAAGAAATAACAGCAGCTTATCAAAGACTTTTCGAGTGAAAAAGACTCCTTTAAATACTCTTTGTGTTGATGCAGAACCGGAGGTTCTATTATGTTTCTTTCATTGAATACACTTCAATAGTCAATAGTCATTCTACTTCCACCAAAAGCAATTAAGAGTTGAATTGAGAAAATCAACAATTAAAAGTGAAAATGCAGTGAGTGTAATAAAGTAATAACGATCTCAGGTGCTGAAATATGGCTAATAAAATGGTTCCAAAAAAAGTACAGTAGAGTCTCTATAATCCGGCCATTCAATACACCGGCACATCCAGTAATCCGGCACTGTGTCAGTAAATTTTCATGTCGCTAGACTGTAGTTTGCTGTTTCATATCACAGTTTCTTTTTCATAATAATACAGTAAAGGTAAACAAAATTGCATTAGGCCTATACTGTACAGAAATTCAAACGTTTGTTATCTTAGTTTTCGTAAGCAATAAACATGTTGTTTATTGTGAAACTACTTGATTTTGTGATGCATTTCCACTAATGCGGCATTTTCATTAATCCGACCCTACTAATCGTCCCCACATAGGACCGAATTAACGAGATCCAACTGTACTCTCTAACTTATATTATTGAATTATTGATATCATCATCCATGGACCTGATAATAGATTTTACAAGTTTATAGCCCAACATATTTTTTGCGTTGAAGGGTAAGAAAGTACGAAAATGTGGTATCTGATGATAATAATATATTCGAGTAGAAACGGAAGGCAGAAAATATTTAATAATTTCATTGAAAACTTAAAAATTTCGCATGATTTGCAATTGTTTCACTTACATTTCGAGAACATCGTCTTCGTCTTCTTCTTTTCTTTCCTTTTTCTTCTTTAGCAGAGATTCCTTTTCCTCTTCTTCGGCTGCTGCATTATTAGCCGATGTTGTTTCAACTTTTGGCGGTCTTAAACTTAACACATTTTCAAATGCAATAACAAATTTCTTTCAATAGAAGCAATAAAAAATACATTAGAATGGAAAACTGTCATTTGATTTCAATCTATCATCAGAAGAAAATATTTGAAAGAGTTATTTGTATTTGTAATACAAATTGGGTGGTTCGGAACCCACCTAAATCTAGCGGTCCACTCATTTTTAATCATTATCTTTACCGGTACCATTATACCCACGCACAAGACAAGAGTTGATAAGAGTATAGATAGAGGAGTATATCAGATTAATTTAATTTGACGCTTGGCATTAGATAGATAAAATATCTTATAATATTTCTTGACGTTGCTGATGACCGTAGAGTACGATGGTGAAGAAATAATACATATATATCTCTCTATCTATCTAATGCCAAGCGTCAAATTAAATTAATCTGATTATACAAAATTATTGTAGTAGAGCTATACTATACAACTATTATAGTTCAGGAGTATATTGTATATTTCTTCATCACCCTCAGTATAGAGTCAAAGTCATAATATTTCTTTATTAGCCTACTTACTTCTCTTGTATTTTTCATTGAACAAAAAATTAACAATTTCGAATTAATTCAACATGAAGTCAATTCACTAACATAATTGGATTCTAAACTTCAAGTATGAGCGTGAATTAAATTTAACCGGCGATGAATGTCGTCATCTAACAGAAAAATAATTTCATTTGTTAAATTACGTCATTTTATAAATGTTGAAATTTATTGTTTTTGAAAGCATTATCGAGAACTAACGAGAACAAAAAATTCTATATTCACGTTGACATATTTCTAATCTGACTAATATAATACTGCCCGACTCTAAGCTCCGTGTCCCTGGGAGGAATGCAATACGTCATCGCAAAATGGTTTTTGTGGTGTATTTTAAAGCACTCTTCGTCTCTCCTCTTCAGCCGCCAGGGACACGGAGCTTAGACTCGGGAAATAAAGGCTACACTATCATTTTCAGAATAGATTTATTAATAGATTGCTAAAACACTATTTTCAAATACTGTTACTGTACTATAATAATTTATAGAGGACAACAGTTTGTTTTCCCAAGATAGTATCGTACTGTATAGCAAGATTCTTTTAAATTGTCAGAAACAGCTGATTGATGTACACTCGTTCACTAACGTTAAATCAGCTCTTTTCTGACAAGTTAAAAGAATCCTGCTCTACTTAGAATATAATAATTAATGTAGGTATTCATGATCAACAGAATTCTCCATTTGGTGATAAATTTCACCAGCAAGTGATAGCAGCTACAGTGAACGACTTAGAAAAATGATGTATAATCAGATTCATTTAATTAGACGCTTGGCATTAGATAGATGGATATTATTTCTTTGCCATCGTACTCTACGGTCATCAGCAACGTCAAGAAATAATACCTCTCTATCTATCTAATACCAAGCGTCAAATTGAACAAATCTGATTATATTTATTGTAAGATTATAACTTGATCAGTGATTGTATTTAGGCTCAACACGCATTGTTAAATGTCTACGGTGAATGATCTTGGGGTAAGTGGGCAAATAGAAGCGCTAAATGACTCAATTGTGTATTATCTACACCATAAAGAAGTACATGGAAGTAAGTCAAATAACACTATTCATTTGAAAAAATGAATACTCTCAAATATTTATGAAACGAAGCCGCAAAAGTCATTAGGCTAATTTACTGTGATTTACGTGCTTCAGCCCTATAGGTTTATATACAGAGTGTCCTAGAACTCTCTGAGAATACTTCGGGGAGTTGTAATCATAAAAATAAATAGAAAAGACCCTATAAAAATTCTGAGTTCAATCTTGGTAAAAGATAACAGATTCATCAATGTTTTACAATTCTAAAGGTTTACGTAGTGGATTAATTAGGTAAATGGAATTGATAAGGTTTTATTTTTCATTTTGTACTTCAATTCCAATTTTTTGTAATTCCAATGAAACCAGTATAACAATAATTGTGAGTGCATTAGAATAACAGACCAAACAAGCTAAATATCTATTTTCTTAATTTAAAAAATCACAATAAGTTATCAAGTACCGGTGTACACTATGCACTAACAACTATTTCTAATTGAAGATGTTTTTCTATTCAGAAGATGAAAGGTCGAGTCACCCAATACCCTAAAAGCTTACCCAAACCTCAGAAATCAAAAGTAAAATTTGAACTATTTATGTTGAAAAAATTTAGAAAGTAAAGAAGTTTTGGGCGACTGCCTGTTTCTCCCCCTATTTGTATTTGTTTGATTGGTCCAATAAAAGGAGTCAAAACAGACACCAATAATACGTTTGATAAATCGTTGTTTTTATTAATAAAATATACCATATTTATTCTTTTGGAATCTTGAGAAAAATTTGAATGGAAATCAACACGATTTTCAAATTGAAATACATAGAAATCTATAAATTTCGTAAAAAATCTACAATTTTATATACTTTTTATACATGTAACAGAGCATTTTCAGAACTTTTTGAATGAACGTTTATATTGTACATCACCTGGAATTAGTATTCTCGGAGAGCTAAGAGACACCAAGGTTATTAGAGAAACTTTCTAATAATCTTGAAGAGACACAATGTAAATTATACAATATAATACAGGGTTAGTGCTATTAATGCGGATAGAGTTGTGTATCCATACTTCTTTCTATTTAAAAAACACTTTCAAGTAGAAATAACTTGATTTTCACTTACATAGTGCTTAGTACTTACTATGTAACTGAAAATCAAGTTATTTCTACTTAAAAGTGTTTTTAAAATACGGATAGAATTGATCCAATGGTGATAGATCTTGAATTATTGTGAATTGAAGCATAATGTACGGTACTCCTATTTTAGTAGATTCGAATAGGATTTTATAAATGTTGTTATTACTATAGTACGCCTACTGGATACTGTAGAAGAAATACATGGCACAATAAAAAATTTTTTAAATGGTGGGACTTGAAGCAGCAACTTTCACGCTGAGGATAGGTAGACTACCACATGTTTCTAAACCCCCATTTCCATCACAACAAATCCTGGCAACATGTTGCAAACAAAAAATAAGCTCTTTCAATTCATTGCTTGCAACAATACAAATTTGTTGTAATGGAAACAGATCCTTAAATAGTGTCCAACAGTGAAACAGCATAGATGAGTAAGTTTCATAGAGGTGACTACAACTGTACTTGGGAAGCACCACTCTATTATATCTAGCCAACAATGGTACTCACTTGAAACCTCTGATGTTCACATTAACATCTAGAGCTGCACCCTCGCCATCTTTCTCAGACAGAGCTGCACTGAACAATTCATGCATTCAAATATAAAACAAAAATTGTCTTTCTTTAAAATCATAGTTTTTTTTAACATACAAGAAGGGTATTTCAGTGATGTATCTATTCCTTCTTCAAAATCATATTAAATTTTCCCTCTTTCTTTCTCACCAAAGTTTATGTCTAATATTAATGACGGTAATAAAAATATTGACAAATTGATTGTTGTAAATTATAACAGATTATACTGGTAAAATAATAACAATATACAAAGCACATCATAAATAAATGAACAAGTAACTACAAGCCACCATCAATTTATTAGATCTATAATACAATAATGTGCACAAAGCATACAAAGTGACAAGCAACATTGAAAAATAAAAAGTTTACAAATTTGCTACAAAAAACCAGTAAGCACAGTAAGTACAATAGAAATTTGTGAAATAGGAAAGAATTACACAAAATAAGGAAGAAATTACACAGAATTTACCACCAAAAAGCATGAAAAATGTAAATAAAAAAGAACTAAACATACAGTCTATCTTCAGTGAAAGTGTCTGGACTAAAAACATAGTCATTGGATACAGGTGCCGTGGTAGCTATATCGAGTAAAGTGTAGTTGTATTCTGACCACATTTTTCAATTTTCTTTCTCAAAATATTGTCTATCTCACACTGAAAAAATGTTTTCCAAGTTGAATAAGTTTCTATCTACTGGCGACCCACACTATATGCCTCCTTCATTCAATGTAATACTGAAAAAAAATAAACAAAACTATACAAACAGAAAAAAATATTTCAAACAAAAACATGCAAGGGACTGGGACAGGATTAATAAAAACCCTAATTTATATTTCCAAGTTGAATGAGATAAAATTAGAGAATAGAAAGATTGTGATGCAAGATTTTCTCTTCAAATACTGATGAGTTATTGAAACAACTCAATGTTTTGGCCACCATACCATAAACATCCAGAAATTCAATTACAAGAGAAGAAACAGAAGAATTCTCTTTGGTGTGAGGTGGGAACAGTGAATTGTGGTGTTCCCCAGGGCTCTGTGTTGTGGCCTTTGCTGTTTTTAATAATGCAAAATAATGTTCCTCTTTTCAGAGACAGGACAATTATGTGCTATGCTGACATCTCACTCTTGGATTCCTGTGGGGACATGACTGACCTTAGCAGAGAGAAGTGGAGGCTTTTGCAGACTGGTTCTGGGCTTATAGATTTCTCCTCAATTGTGAGAAGACCCAGTCCATAGTGTTTGGAAACAGAAATGGTAAGCAATATGATTTTTCCTCAGTGAAATTCTTGGGCTTTACTCTGGATTGGAAACTTGCCTGGGGTGAGCATATACAGGGTGTCTGCTGCAGGCTGAATAGGGTGCTGTTCTTGGTCAGGGGTCTGAGTAGCTGTATTCCAGAGGGCCATCTCTGCATGTGATACTTTAATTTATTTAAAAGTGTAATGGCTTATGGTATATGAATTACAGAGTGCCATCTCCTCAAGTGCTACTTTGCTTTCTTCCAAAGTGTAATGGCTTATGGTATCACATTGTGGGGAGGTGTCACTGAGCTTGAATAAATACAGCTGATACAAAAGAAGTTCATTAGAATTTTGTTTGGTGATGATTACCTGGCAAATTGTGAACCTTCATTTGAGAAGGGAGGAATTCTTACAGTCTATAACATCCACATCTTCAGGTCTGCTATAAGAGCTTTTTATGGCATGTATACCATGAGCATGGCACTAGAAACAGGCTTAGGCTGGGCCTTCCATTCTGTATATTGGCAAGGACTCCAAGCGGCTTTATTCTCCAGCCAAAATCTTGAATAAATTACTTGTTTTAGCTAGGCGTCTGCCTGAGACTGTCCTGAAGAGGAGACTGAGGACATTTCTGCAGGATAATTCCTTCTACTAACTAAAATAATTCTTTGAGTTATAATGCACAAATATAGACTAAATTAGGTAGTTACTTTGCCATAGCAATGTCAATGTGTTGCTCTAACACTTTCTGCAAGGATGTTTGAATAAGTGTGTAATGTTTTAGTGTTGATTTGATTGTTTGACCATACTTTTTTGACTTGCCATTAATGTCTTAACCAAGTGGTATGACCATATATAATAAAAAAAAGCATTAGGCTATTTTTGATATTATTAACAGTTTTCAGTGGGATATTTCCTACCTATTTGAGAATCCACTACCTACATGGTACCAGCATTGTACAGAATAGGCTAAACTATTGAGTTTTTTTTTTTGTGTAATAATGGGATAAATAAAAAGGGGAGAGGTATAACAAAAGAAAAATAAGCAAAGTTCTTCTAAAAGCTAACTGATTGAATGTAACTTACATATAGAAACAAGATGCCAATATATTTGATAAAAGAGAGCGTGCTATGGAAAATTAAATGTATTCTAATTCATGCACAAAGAATTGACGAATCTATGCAAGATTTGCAAGTCTACAATAATAATAAATCTGCAAGCAAACAGCGGTTTGAGCTACTATGATAGAAAGAATTGCGCGTTAGAATGCTTACATTTTGTCTTCCTCAAAGAAATACTCATCATCAAACTCGATCATTATGCTTGATGTTTGAAAAAGGATGTACTGACTAAATTCCAAAAGAATTCACGATAAATATGGCAAGATATCTAATTGGAACATTCCTCTCTTATCACAGACGACACGATTACATACTCACAGCTGATCAGTGAAGTGGTTGGTAGGAATGCTATATAGATTGCGTCGTTGTTGAAGGGTTGCACAAAAAGTTGAGAAGGATTTCAGAATAATACATCAATTATGAAAGTTTAAATCAATTCAATATAACCAACAATGAAATTTATCAATTATAGGAGTGGGTATCCTCTTCTTGCACATAAAAATGTTACTGTACCCCAGCTGGTCCAGTGAGCAGTCAAAACTTGAACCTCTAGATTACAGTTCAGTCTGAAGATGGTCAATCTCGTTCTTTTTTCCGACAAGTAGCAAACATTCTCTGGACACGTTCATCGCAGATATTTTTTTAACACCGAACAATGATATTTATTGCCAATCAAGTGATTTTTCAAAGAGCAGACAGAAAATGTTCAAGATTATAGAATTTAGAACAATATACATTGAGGTGGAAGGAAATGAGATATTGAAAATAATTTGTTTAAAATATAAATAATAATGAATATGAATAATATTTCTTCAATTGATTATTTTTATATATTATTGTTAAGAAAATAAAAATGTAAAAATGGAACCTTATTGTTTTGAAAAATTATCTTCCATTATTATTGGTTCCTGGAGGTGACAGTTGTTGGGGTGATACTTTGATGCGAGCGTGAGAGGTGACAGTTTGCCGTGTATAGCAGGATTCAATTAACTTGTCATAAGTCAGCTGATCGACGAGCATATCAGCTGACTTATGACAAGTTAATTGAATCCTGCTGTACGTGATGACAAACCGGCACCTACGTGTACAGAAGGTGACGGGTTGTCGAGAGGACACCTTGACGGCATAGGTAAATTTTAAATGGTGACGGGTTGTCGCCTGTTGCCAAAATGCCGAGGTGACGGATTATCGATTGACATCTCGAGCTGAACTAATAGAACGCTCGTTCCTTTTTTCAACACACTTCATTCATTTTTTGGATCCGTTCGTTCTAGATTGACACACTTCCAGATTTCTGTTCAGTTCAGTTCAATTCAGTCGGTCTGTTGCTGGTAGTAGGCGTAGTTTGTATTTTCGGTGTTTTTAGTGAAAAATCTTTTGCGTGTAAATAAATTGAAGATTCAAGTAATCATCTTCAACATATTAATCGGTATATTACATTTTGTGCCGGTAATGGAGTATCAGTTCCGGTGAAAGTGGTGTTTTGTTTTATCTTTCGTGTGCAAAATAATGGTGCATATTATCATGATGTGAACTCAGTTTTCGTGGTTGTGATTTTCAATCATTTGGATACCTAAATAAAGGTAACAATTACATTAACATTCTAGGAATTAAATCTGTAAATAAAATCGCAATTCATCATTAATTTGCAAAATGTCAATGCAATGTCTGAATTAAAACAAATTGTTGATTGAGTTCGACTCGGCATTTTCGAAGTGTATGACTAGTTACGCCCTTCAATTTCAATATTAATCTCCAATATATGTGGGAAATACTATCAGAATTGATGAATGGGATTGATTTGGAGATAATTATGCATTTCACTTTTCACCAAGTTGATGATTTAGCGCTTTCTAATGATTGTTTACATTCTGACTATAGTACAACTAACCTTGTTGTGACACCTAGTTCCTTCTTATCAGAAACGCTACTCTACTTTCAGCTTTGACATATTTACATGAATTATCATGTATCTGATGTTTTGATTCTTTTTTATTAATAATATATGTATAATTCAATTGTAATGGATCTAGGCAAACCTAACCTATTCTTAAACTTAACCTTAACCCTTGTCAAAATCTCTTGTCCTTGAGCAATAAGTTTGTTCAACGCTCTAATCTGTAACAGCACACTGAATTACAGAGTAACAGCGAAATTAAGGATGACTATGATTAACTTGAAATCAGTACACTGTTCATCAGATTCTGGTTGTTTATTATTATCTTACCTTATCTTATCTTATCTTACATCAATCAAATTAAATATTTATTAATAATAATAATAATAATTCCGTGTAACCTGGCTGGCTCAGGTCTGGTGTCAGAGTTTTCAGGTCACTATTTATTAAAGATCCTTATTTATCTGTTTGTGTGGTAGTGAAGGTGATATTGTGGTAGTCATCCATAATTAATAAAAATACTTGAATTTTTCTAAACAACAAACTCATTAAAACTTCCAAGCTACCGGTTTTGGTTGCTACACCATTATCAATCTGGTAAAACTGAAACGATATCTCGAAGTTTATTAAATTTATGGTTTAGACAACCTCAAGTATTTTTAATATACTTTTTACTTCTTTGGTCCTCCCAACAGTCTGGATGTCCGGGGAGTCGTCTCCAGGACCATATAGTATCCTAACATTCAATACATCATATTTTTTATGCTTAGAATAGCTAGTATTTAGGTTAGTAGCTAAATAATTACGTCCATAATGGGGATCACAAACAGTTAGTCCGCTGGGGCACGTTAAAGGTAAATAAGGTCTACCACATGGCAAAAATCTAGTAAATAAATAGGAGATTATCACACTGTTTTCCAAAACAGCATAGCAGACAGAGCCCTGGCCAACAGTGACTTGAGACCTGAGGCCCTTCACACACTAAAAATACAACATTGACAATACTGTTGTGACTTCTGACATAAATAGGGGCCAGCCTGATGTGTTCTTATGAGTCCTGCTCAATCTCTGGTTGGGTACATGCAGAACTGAGTCTACCCCTAGTCTCATAGGTGGTAGCCTGTTAGTGCAAGACAAGACGACATTTAAGAAGCAACCCTACATTTGCATGTGATCTGCAAAGTGCATGGAGAACGTAGAGGGAGAAGACTGTGAGGATCCTCTCTCTAATAAAGAGAGTAAGACAGTGGGCAAATCTACCAGCCTCGCAGATTATCCTCAGAGTCCTCTTCTTGGTTACACAGGACTCGAACCACATCTGTGGCTCCACCCACAGAGAGGGAGGCCGTACAAAATCACACTCTGTAAAAAGCCAAAATAACATATTTGTGATTTATACACTGTATTTAAGCGGGAAAACCTCCCTGCTCAACCTGGAACAGGCAGCCTCAATGTGTTAACTCCATGACAGCTTCCTGTCGAGGATAAACCCGAACAACTTGATCGGGGCAATGTTGTCATCCTCATTTCTTAGACAGAACTCAATGGACTGAGTTTTGTCTTCGTTGAGGAGGAAGCGATTAGCATAAAAATATTTGGAATATTACAATCAATATTTTATTCTACCATTATCGAGTTCTGTTAGGTCTAGATAGTTTTATAAATTACTTTATGTAATTACTTTTATTTAATTACTCTAAATTAAACTATCATAATTACTTTATGACCTTATATGATCTTATATACATTATCATAGGCTATTATAATCTTAAATCATAATTTATGTATTTATCGCAATCATTTTTATATATTGAACAATTGAACATACAGGGTGCGGCAAAATAACCTCCCTGTTTTTAAATGATAAAATGATTTTCAAACTCATTTTCCTTCAAAAACCAAATTTATTTATTTTAACTTATTCTATAACATGGGAAGTTTTTTCTACTTTGTTTTAAAAAGGATATCAGATAAGTGGTGGCCGTGGTTATCGATACAATTTTGCAAGCGAATTCTAAAACTGGCATGGACTCTCTCGAGCATGGCTTGAGGTATGCGCTGAACTTCTTCTGTGGGGTTACCTAAAGGCCGAGGTGTTTAAACATCGCCCCCGGAATCTGCAAGATTGAAGCGAGGAATATACCTCAAGCCATGCTCGAGAGAGTCCATGCCAGTTTTAGAATTCGCTTGCAAAATTGTATTCATAACCACGGCCACCAATAATTATTATCTGATATCCATTTTAAAACAAAGTGGAAAAAACTTCCCATGTTATAGAATAAGTTGAAATGAATAAATTTGGTTTTTGAAAAAATGTGTTTTTTATAATCATTTGAAAGTAGGGAGGTTATCTTGCCGCACCCTGTATTATAATTGTATATTATTATCTTGATTATCATAATATTAGATAATATGGAATATTAAATTTTCAACTTTTATGTTCATGTAGTAGGACCCTCCTCACTATTTCTATACAAGCTGTCCCGGCGAACTTCGTATCGCACTCTTCCCCCCCCCCCCAAAGTCCCCCCTCTTCTCCTCACAAATGTCCCCCTTTCATGCCACCCCTCAAAAAATGTCATCCCCCAAATGCCCCCAATTCATTCCCCCCCCAAATGTCACCCCAACATATCCCTCTTCATGTCAACCCCCTCTTCCCACCAATTATTTTTTTTTTCTATTTTGTATTTTTTTTCATTAAAATTTATTTTTTTCTTTTTATTTTTTTCGTTTATTCTTCAATTTTATTATTTGAAACGATAGAACATGTATTATACGAACGATAACTCATTCTTAATTATTGATGATTCTAGCGTAAAAAATAATTAGAGCAGAAAACCTAGTGCAAAAAAAATGGTTCGAGCAGATCGAACCCCAACATCTTCCGAAGCTATCAACTGAGCCACTGCAGCTTGAGATATCACTGCTATTTTTTCTGGTCTTGAATCACGATCATCTTTCCGTTCTTCGGTAGCCGGCAATTTCAAAACGTCTGTGAAATGTTTGATAGGTTAGGTCATTAATGTACTAATTATTTATTAATTATAAAGGGATTTTCTTATATTTTAATTCATATTATGTTAACCAGTGCTGTAACAATTCAAACTAATCCAAAATCATCTAAATCGGTTCAGCCGTTCTCCAGTTATAAGCGAGCGTACAGACACCAACTCTCTTTTATTAATATAGAAGATTAGAACAAAATAATATAGCCTAAATCTATTAAAATTTCAAACTCCTCAAAAAATGAAGTATTGATTGTAATATTTCAAATATTTTTGACGTAGGCTACAGTTTTTATCTAAACTAGGATTAGATTAAAAGATAATCCTAGTAGCAGTAATATTTTTCTATTAATTTATTTTCCATAAATCAGCTCATCAATATGTAGATAACTTTAAAGCCCTACTGATTTCAAGTCCTACAAATTTTCTTTGAAAACTTTGAAACTTTTCTATAATTCTTGATCTAAATACATCAAATAAGACTTTTTTCAATTTTCCTCCAATCAGCTCAAGTAGCTTATACAAAAAAATTTTATCCCCATTGGAACTCGTTGTGCCTACTAGAAAATTTTAGAATTTTTCAGTTCATTTCTTACCTATAATATCATTTTCCTTATCACCGGCTCAATGCCGATTGTAAATTACTCTTCCGTGTTGTCAGTTAGGCCTAATTGAACGATTTGGCGTAAACAAGTCTACTAGTAGAGACCTACTGAAATTGCTGGCACACAATAATTTTATTTGAAACATTCAAGGTCATCCCGCTGTTTTTATTACAAGCTTGTTTAATCTTTCATTTGTTGTTGTAAATAGACCAGTTTGCTGTAGAGGTCAGCCACCTCTGAAATTGATTGCTGTTGACAAATTGAATTGGGTGATGATAACTTGACAGCTATTAAAGATTTGGAGTCTTATCATAGTTTAATATTGAAAATTTCATCACACTTCAGGTATCCACACACTAGACATCGACTGTTATTATGCAGCAAATCATGATGAGGATGCCTAGTGTAAAGAAATTTAATGAAAAATTTGATCGTATCCTATTCACCCGATATTCACCCATCCTATTCAGTCTATTTGGTGTTGCAAGCCGTTTGTGAATATGTATAATTATTAATAAATAACTTGGTCGAAAAATAGGTAATAAATCTTTGAGTAGTTGTGAAGGTGATATTGTGGTAGTTATCCATAATAAATGAAAAGACAAGATGTTGTCAAACCACTGATTTATTAGAAAATCGAGATACCGGTTTCGGTTGTTACACCATTATCAAGAGTTTACCAGAGATTGATAATGGTGTAACAACCGAAACCGGTATCTCGATTTCTAATAAATCAGTGGTTTGACAACATCTTGTCTTTTCATTTATTTTTTATTAGGTAATAAATGATAGATTTAAAGAATAAATAATCTTTCATAAAGGTACTTTGTAAATTAAGGTACACAGATAACTTTTTTGGTTAGTAGTGAAGGTGATCCATGGTTGTTATCCATTACTTTTATTCATTATTACGCAAATAAAGCAAACAGAATTTCCCACGCACGTTGGTACAAGTCATAGACTTATGTGGGAATCATAAGCGAAAATCGTGTTCATGTGGTAAGAAATATATTCACATGTTTTATATATATCATGGAAAGTACTAAAAGCTATTCTGAATAATAACTAATTTAGGTGATAGAATAAGAATACAATAATCAAGAATACTATATAACCATATAAATTAATACTATATACTGTAATATAATATATATAATATAATATATAATATATATATATAATATAATTAATACAACCATATAAATTTATTGTTGTATGAATTCATCATTATTGTATTGCTAAAAACTCCATTCATTGGAACTTCTTTGTTTCAATTCATTTTTGTTGAGTATTTCTTGATCTTGTAAAACTTCAGCTTTCGCCCCTAGCATTCTATTATAATAAAATCTTCAGAGTTTTTTGAAATATCTTTTCGCATTACACCTCTCTTCATTCAATAGGTCCCAATTTCCAATTTATTAACTCTTATATTAATACTCAGTTCAATTTACTCTTAAATCGACACATTTTTTTGTGTTGGATAGAGAATATAGCCTACATAAACCAATAATTAATTATTCACCTCATTTCCATGACTGCAAGATTTAGGCTAGGCGTACACCGTTAGTCAAGACAAGACAAGATTAGTCTCGTTTAGTCACAATAATTCACATAGTTGCTTATGAAGCAGCACACACCGATACAATGACTAATAGGTGTGTGTTGCTTCATAAGCAACTATGTGAAGTACTGTGACTAAACGTGACTATTCTCGTCTTGTCTTGTCTTGACTAACCGGTGTACGCCTAGCCTAATAAGGTCAGACCTAGACACGGAAACGAACGAACGAACCTCATTACCCACGCACAAGTCTCAGACTCATCGCCGCACCATTCTCAGCCGAAAAACAACTCTGCTAGACGACACACCTGGTATTGGTATTTTCAATCTGTATCGAACATGTTGTCATTCACAAAATTTTGATTTCATTCAGTTGTTACATTGGAGGGAGGCAGACTTTTTGAACAGAACAGAACACTAATCAATGAAAACATTCAAGCCCTGCTATTGGACCAGGTCTGCTATGAATGGAAGAAGAGTGACTGAGAGGGATGAAAGAAAGAGAGAGTGAAAGGGGAGTGAGAAAGTGGGAGAGAGCATGAGAGAATCGTTTAATCCATTATTCCTGAACATGTCAACTTTTCTCGGGTTCTGCCTTGCTGCTTGTCAGCTGATATCAATGCTGCTGCTACTGAGTCCATTTAATAGAATGGCCTGATTGAATTCTTTATTCGGATTGATTGGAATATTGTAAGTGCTGCCTGAATCTTTGATCGCGAATGATGGTAGTGAATTTGTGATGGAAATTTTGAGAGAGGAATTTGATTGAGGTATTGAATTAATAAAACATGTCTTTATTCATTTAAATGAATGAATTGTTGGCTGCCGATGTCTCTAAATAACTATATAGCAGGTTTCTTTTAAATTGTCAGAAACAGCTGATTGATGTACGCTAGTTCACTGACGTTAAATCAGCTGTTTTCTGACAATTTAAAAGAATCCTGCAAGTACAATAATTCAATATTGTGTCAATTACACTGGAAATAAGTGCAGTGACATTCATTTAATTTGACGCTTGGCATTAGATAGATATCATTTCTTGACGTTGCTGTTGACCGTAGAGTACGTTGGCAAAGAAATAATATCTCTCTATCTATCTAATGCCAAGCGTAAAATTGATTGAATATCACTGTAACAATAATAAGTTTCAGCATTTTTTAAAAAAATCATTCATTCATAATAATTTTTTTTTGCTAGGGATGATGTCCACTTAAGCTCTAAGCTTATGCTTAGGGTAATGGGAAGGATGATGATGAGAGATGAATGGACCTACAGCTTTAGGTGGGTTCCGAACCACCGGGAAGCGATTTTGAAGCTAATAAATTTGAGAATTTAGAGGAGCCGGTCACCGTTCCAACGGGAGTGGTAGGCGCTGTCTCTTATCTAATCTCACCGATTAGACTCGCCTCTGCCACTTGGGATAACCGCTTCCCCGAATTGTAAGAAGAAAATTGTTTAGATACTTTTCCGGCCGTTTGTATCACGTCTTTTGACGGAGCTAGGAATTTTGAAGCTTTGGTCATAGACTAACTATATATATGTGTTGTGCTTAAATATATATGTTGTCTGTGCTTTGGTTCAATCAAATGCCGTCATTTAACAGGGGTTGAATTCGATTGGTTTCCTTGATTTCGGCCGAAAGAAAAACCAATTGACGTTTTTAATTTAACATTTTTTTGTGCTTGTTTGTAAGGTATCAAGTTCAACTCTTGTCAATACTTTCATTCATGTAAACACTGATATATACTACTCTCAAAGTATAATGATCTTGTCAGCATAATTAACCTGAAGGAATTAACAATAGAACCGTTAACCTAAATTTGTTTGAAATTAGCCTCAATATTGTCTCACTGAGTGTTCGTTTCTGATGCCAAGTCTCATTTAATTTATCAGATGAATCGTTAGTGAATGATTTTAATGGTTTTTTGGCTGATTGTCAAATTCATTTTTAGAAACTAGAATGATTATAATTTTGAAATTTTTGAATTTTAATTTGTTGAAATCGATCATTTGTTGTGGGAGCTCACAGTTATTGTGTGAGCAAAATGTTTCTGGATATGTTAACTAAACAAGTGTCTCATACATGTATCCGAGTACATGTTCTCACCAAATGCCTTGAAAATCCACATGAAGCCTTTAAACCACTGCCACTGGTAGGCAATAGTAGGTTAGCGTTCTTGTAGTGGGTTATTGAACTTCAAAATTTGCATTTTTTGAATGAGAAGACCCATTACTTTCAATGAGGAATTACTTACTGTACGTACGAGGTACAATACTGCGGTACGATACTAAATACATATTATTGTACATGAACTATTCTAACTTGTAAGCCGCTTTTGTTTGTAATTCTACTCCAAATTTTTGTGTTTTCAAATTATCATAAGTTTCTAAAAAGAGATAGACCTGTTGATGTCACCACTATTTCCATTCCTCTTCTGAAGACTCTTGTAGCCTACGGAATCAAATTCTCTAATAACATTCAATCATAGATAACAGATTAGAACTACTATAGTCCGATTCACGTCAAGAAGTCAGTATTGTTTATATGAGGAGCATTGATGCCAAGTTTCATTGAGAGAGAAAGAGAAAACTGCACCAAACCTGTTTGTTGGGATTGTGCGACAACAATGCACAGTGCGGCAACTATGCACAGTGCGAATAGGATAGAGACATCAGCAACCGCCTTGTGCTGAACAAGGATAGCAAACTTCCATCTAAGCAATGCTGACTTTTTGACGTGAATCGCACTTATATCTCCTCTATGATTCAATAGAGTAACCTAGAATTGAAATGCTGACTCAAGAACCATACACTAGTCATGCATATTACGGCTTGGTGTTATAACCGTGCATGTCTAGTGTTTTGATACCTGTCAAGAAATCTCACCAAAATACAAGGTAATTGGACGGAATTTCATAAAAAATTAGATCGTTCAGAAAAACCTTTTTAAGTTTTGTACTCCAATCTAACCTGCTTTCTGTAATATTTTCTGGAAAAAGGTAAGTACCCCTGGTGGCTGTTGATACTGCAATTTTTGTACTGGGTCGTGTAATTTATTACAAAAATTTAGCATAATTTTCCTAGTTTTTACAATTTTAAAGACATTAAAAAAGCTCAAATGACACAAGGTAGGCAACAACAATACTGCTTATCAGTCTGTAATGAAACTAATGTAGCTTGAACTGTTGGCATAAATTTCTGCTTATCTCCAACCAGAATTGTCTTACTTTGTTATAATTCTAAGTTACTTTTTGTCTACTTTATCTTCTATTATGTCTTGCCGACTTGCTATTGTCTTATTTAGGCTATCATTTTTTGCTTTGTCTACTTGTTATTGGTTTTTCAATATTCTGTTCAGCTTAGTCTTAATCAGAGATGAGAATGATATAAATAATTATTATCGTAATGTCCTAAAGCAGTCTAGGCTCTGGCTTCTTCATGTACAAACTTTATGTACAAAGTTCTATTCTAGGTTTAATTTTGTTCTACATGTTCGTAATGCTAGCTTTTCATATCAGGAAAAAAGGGCAATTAGAAGTGAAGATGAGAAAACACTTGTTGACTCGCTTTTTAATTGGCTGGAAAACTGATGTCAGACTGGGAAATTGGAAGAGAGAAAAACTTTCTCATGGAAAATTCCAGTTCTCTTCCAGCGTTCCACTAAAGATGGTTGCGATATCAATGCTAGCGAAAGGAATAATTTATTGGTAAAAAACATGAAAATGTCTCAACAACCTTTTAACCAGTTCATGATGAAAAATACAATATTAGACTAGTCTATCAAATAATAGAAAACACTTTTTGAAATTGTCAAATGCTACACAATTCTATAAACACAATTGTATTTATTCATAAGGTATTGTGTTTATTAAAGTGGAGTTTGACAATTTCAAAAATTGTTTTCTATTATGGTAAGAAAGATTCCACAACATCAATATTTGTTATAAAAATTTTATTAATATCAAGAACAATAATATTCTAAGAATCGTAATACAAGACACAGACAAGTTTAAAATAGTGTTTACTAGGCTGTGCATTTGGGAACCTTTTTTCTGGTATTATTTATCAAAGTTTTACGATTTGGTTACTATCAAGCCATCAATATCAAATAAACTTAAAATTTGAGCATACATGCTATCAAACAATACAACATTTATCAAAGTATCAACTTTTGAAAATAACGAATATTCTTCCCATTTGAATAGAAAATTGAGTTATTTTTGAAGAACATTATTTTCGAAAATAATTTTTGTCAAATTTCATATTTTGAGAAATTTGTTATTTTATTTGATTGACAATATCTTTAAGCTTGTATCAAATTTTAAGTTTATTTGATTTTGATGGCTTGATAGTATGCAAATCGTAAAACTTTGAAAAATATTACCAGGATATAATATTTGGATTATAAGTTCCAAATATGCTGATGCATAGCCTACATAAAACAAGTCATCTATACTTTTTCCATAATATATTATGCACTGAGTAGATCCGCTTTGAAATTTAGTTAATTGCTAGCTGGCTTACCACACAACGTAACCGGTGTAATTACATTTCCTTTCAATGTAAATTAGAGCACGACCTGATGATGGTTACTCAAGCTTCTTCCTTGTGATTGTTGTCGAAAAGATTCGGTTCCTTTTTGCTAAATCAGTGTTATTTGTCTCTAAAAATGATCAGTTATCTGTCTTGAAAAATTTCAATTACAGTATTAAATAGTAAAACATAATTATGTAAAATTATATCGTGTAGAGGTACAAAATCCTCTTCAGAAATATTTCTATTTCCTTAAAATTGGAAAATTTGACCGATAATGATTGAAACTGAATATAATTATTGAAATGATTCAATTATTAGATTGTATCAATATTTCTATTTTATTTCATTATTTCAAAAATGTTTGTTTTTTATTTTATACATCTGTAATAATAATTGCTGTAAATTCATAATAGTTTTTCCAATATTCATTTTTTTAGTCAAAAATTATTGTTTTATGATATTATTGGTTTGTATCATTTGTTTACTTTGGCAATAAAACATTTATTCATATTCATATTGTATACAAAATGTAATAATACACTCATAGCTACCATTCAATTATCCTTCAAAAATATAATAATGCATTGTATACCATAACAGGCATTAAGAAAATAGAGAAAGAAATGCAAGATCATTTATTTATTTATCAATGGAAATAACAACGGGTCGCCTCAAATCTGTCTTCATTACAGTTTAAAAATACAACAGAGCATTGTAAAAATACAAGAGAATAGAAAACATACAATGAATTCGAATACGTATGAAAAATGCAATAAAAATTAATAAAAATACGAGTTCACCCCGTGCAGCGCAAAGTGCCTCTCACTTGAATTTTCTAAAATTTTTAGTAGAATCATCATCCATGAAAACCCGTGCTTCAACCATTTGTTTTTGAATATTGTCTTATCATTCAATAATTGAAGAACACTTCAACGATCCATTTGAAACCGTTGAAAGCTAATGAATTTCACTTCAAATCGTGAACTACAACTAATTATTCTGTGTTATCTATTTGGAAGTTGTTAATTGATTGTCTAATTCGGGTTAATCAATTAGTTGGTGATCGTAGACAGACGTGAAGCTTATCACACTGAAAAATGACGAAATTAATTTGTAATATTCCGCCTACACACTTCACTTGCATCATTTTTTGGTTGAAGTGCAAAGTGCTATACTATCGAAGTGAACCCAACCTATTTCAAAATTATCATTGATTGTGTGGAAACTAAAAAGATATAATTTAATTGATATATTTCGTGAACAGGTTGAGGGAGAGAGAGAGAAAAAGAAAGGGTGAGAGAAGTCTATCAATAGATAAGTTAGAGGAATCATAGAGAAAGCAAACGTCAAGGCGTATATTATATTATTATGTATTATTATGTATTTGTACTACCAATTGTAAAAATGCAGTGAAATAAACGAATTATTATTATTATTATTATATGTGCTGCATAAGGCTAGGCGTACACCGGTTAGTCAAGACAAGACAAGATGAGATTAGTCACGTTTAGTCACAGTAATTCACATAGTTGCTTATGAAGCAGCACACACCGATGCAATGACTAATCGGTGTGTGCTGCTTCATAAGCAACTATGTGAAGTACTGTGACTAATCTCGTCTTGTCTTGTCTTGACTAACCGGTGTACGCCTAGCCTAAATATACTATACTGCATACTCTACGACGGAATGTGCTGCATAATTAGGCCTAAATCAAACATAAACTGCTTAAATCCGAATATGGCTCCCATCCCTTAAATCGTGCACCTTCAACAGGCATTTCATCATAATTTCGAATTCTTAAAATTTTTAATTTCACATAATATATCAAGCGGTCTGTACATGCACGTATTTGCATGATCTTATTTTATTCAATAAAATGAAAGTGCTTCAAAATTTGTACAAAATATTTCAAAAGTCTTGTAAAGTATGGAACAAGATTTGAAGCTCTTTTCTTTCATTTTACAAATCCTATGTATTGAATGAAACAACTAATCGTGTACCTCTTTGATCGCCTTTGAATATTAATAGCATCTTCTATCTTCTATCTATATTAATAAAAGAGAGTTGGTGTCTGTACGCTCGCTTATATCTCGAGAACGGCTGAACCGATTTAGATGATTTTGGATTCGTTTGAATTTTTACAGCACTGGTTAACATAATATGTATTAAAATATAAGAAAATCCCTTTATAATTAATAAATAGTTATTACATTAATGACATAACCTATCAAATATTTCACACAGCTACGTTCAAACTTGCCGGCACGAACGTGTACCTACAACGGAAAGATGATCGCAATTCAAGATCAGATAAATTAGCGAGCCTATTCTAAGTCCCCGTGGCTCAGTGCAAGAGTCTCTGCTTAATAATCTAGAGGTTGCGGGTTCAAACCCCGCTCTGGACCGTTTTTTTTTGCTCTAGGTTTTCTACTCTTAATTATTTTTTACGCTACAATCATCGTTCGTATCATGCATGTTTTATTGTTTCTAATAATAAAATTGAAGAACGGAAATAAAATTAAAAAATAAATAAAATAATTTAAAATATAAAAAATTAAAAAGAAAGAAATAAATATGAAAAAAAATTCTTTAAATTAGAATAGGACTGATAAAAAATTGAAGAACGGGAATAAAATAAAAAAAAAAAAATAAAATAAAATCAATTAAAATGAAAAATTTAAAATAAATTAATAAATATGAAAAAAATTCTTTTAATTAGAATAGGACTGATAAAAATTGAAGAAAGGGAATAAAATTAAAAAATATAGGCTAAATTAAAAAAATTGAAAAGAAAGAATTAAATAAATAAATAAATATAAAAAATAATTGGAGGAGGAAGACATTTGATGGGAAAGTTGACATGAAGAGGGATATGTGGGGTGACATTTGGGTAATGGAGGGGGGCATTTGTGGGATGACATTTTTTTGGGGGTGGCATGAAGGGGGGACATTTGTGGGGAGAAGAGGGGGGACATTTGGGGGGGGGGGGGAAGAGTGCGATACGAAGTTCGCCGGGACAGCTTGTTACATATAAATATAATTCTTTCCTTGAAAAGCTTCATTATTTGTTTCATAAGAATTTGAATCAAATAAATAATGAATAACTTGCTTCAAAATTATAGAGGAATCTCAACCTTATAAAAGAAACAGATTAACATGATTGTGTTCATGTAGCAATAGTTGTTGTTTATAGGAGCAATATATACAACATACAATCTATCTATACATATATAATACAATTTATAAAATATTTCCTATTTTTCTCTGCTATTTTTCTTTCCTATCAATATTTCTTCCTATTTACGTTCTGTTTTTCTGCTTTATCCCCTTCTCTTACATACGTTTCTCTTATGTCTTTCTCTCTTCCTTGAACTTCTGCTCCTGTCCACTTCAATATCTATCTTCTTCTCCTCCCCCTTCCTTCTTCTTTATCTCCTTCTTCTTCTTTATCTCCTCCTTCTTCTGCCTCTTCTCTGTATACTCCTCCTTCTTCTCTTTTCCCCACCCACCTTGACTGCTAGGCACTTCTCAGATTATTGTCTATTAATAGATTCAGCATTTACACTCACACACTCATTAATAATCCATGTGCTGCCGAACTAGACAAAAACTAGCTGCCTTTTTTGGATAATTGTTCTGTTTTTCAGCCACTTATGGCATCATTTGTTTTCTGAATCTTTTTACATGACTAGGATAGCATGTTTTGCGTAGTTGACATGAAAATTATCATCGTAAATAATTGAGGCTGATGTTTGGGAAGAGATGTTTTGTGGTCCTTGAGTTTGAAGCTATGAATTTGAAAGCTTGAAGTTTATTTATTTATTATGGATTGTATTAGAACATAGTTATTTCCTATTGATTATATTGGAGAGGTAATTCTCCTAATATTGAAGGAATGTCCAATGAAAAAAATTTATTTCATCCCTTTTTGCCTTCATTTGCTTCAATCTTGATGTGTAGTTCCAATTTTCCCAGAAAATGAATAAATAGACTATTAGGCTACGCTGCTCAAGTAGCCTAATAAAAGCTGACGCTCAATTTTTTTCTATACTTTTCCTATTCCCCGAATGAGGCTTAAGCCAGATGTATTGCTTGAGCAGCGTTGGGGAAAGCGGCCCTCAATCAATCAAACTACATCAAGCTGGTAAAAGAATGGATATGATACTTTGAAATTGTTGCTTTTTTATGAACCATTATTCATATTAATTAGTAATATTCATTTTTAACAGTGATAATCTGATAGCCAGTTCCATTAACTGTTATCTATAAACCTGTTAGATTAACATTTATATCAATAATATCAGTTTTCATTTGAGTATTAATAGTAATATTAGCTTTCATTTGTAATATTTACAGTAATAATTAGGTATTACAGATGATGAATGCTCTACTCAAATAAATGCTGATATTGTTGATATTAATGTTAATTAAATAATTATTGCAATAAGAACTTGCAAAATTGTTTTGTAGCTTATTCCAAGTCATGAAGTCAATCCACTGTGTAAGATGTGCTTTTTTTCTTGTATGTTCATTTTGCTATGGCACTTGGGGCCTGTAAAATATAAAAGTGGCGAACTCACATGAAAATTGCAATGTTAGGTTTTACTTCAATAGGTATTCATAGTGTATGAGAATTAACTACACAATATTGACAAGCTGCGTCATAGTGAATTTGAAATTGAATTTAACATAGAAAATTACATTACTTAGCCTACAATAAAATACAGTAAAGTTACAGAGAATGAATTCTAAAACAAATTTTAAAACGTTGTAATGAGGTATTTGTCAATCGAGGTGCCTTGACAAAATGTATCAACCTAATAATAGGTTTCTAGTTGTATAAATAAATCTTGCCTTGGCAAAATGTATCATATATGGTACATATATCACATATATGGACCAATATATGTCCATATAATAAGAATGAATTGTTAATGAATTAATGATGTTTTGTTTAGCCTGTTATTTTACTTTTCTTGTTGACTTTTTTATGCATTTTGTAAAATGTTACAACAATAAATGAATTTGAATTTATCAACTTAATACTAGGTTTCTAGTTGTATAAACAAGTCTTGCCAGGGTAAGTCCTTAATATTGTTCTCATTCAAACTGAAAAATTAATAGATTATTCAAGAATTTTCTTGGAAATCAATGCCCAAATAGGCACACTGTCTTTTTACCCAGTATTGAGAATTTGCGTGGCTCTTCTTCACTTGCCACAATATATAGAAAAGCGAGTACTCAGTGCGGGGAACGGGGCACTGTGTTTATTTTGATCTCATTCAGATTCATCTCTCTGTCTTTCTCTTTCCTCTCTTCATTCAGCTCTTTCCTCTTTATCTAGTAGCGCGCGCGTGTTTATATTTAGCGCACCGCAGAAGCGAAATAAAAGGGGAAGCAAACTGGTAGACATATCCTGCCTATCTCCCTTTTCTTCTCTTCCTCCTTCTTTCTCTATCCATCCTCTCTCTTCCTCTCGTTCTTGTTGGGGGAAATTTTCAAAGAGGAAGCAGCCTCCCTACAAGAGATGAATGCTGCTTCCTATGTTAGTGAATGGGTGACTTTGATGCACACCGATAAAATCATGCTTATGAGTTTTGACATGAATATTTATGACATGTCTGTGTCATAGAGTGAAAATTGGATGCATGCTGCTTTTTTGTAATAATTCACTTGAAAATTGTAAAATGGACTATGTTTTTACCATATGCTGATATTTTGTAAGAACCCAATCTGTCAACCAGCATTATCTTCCTTGATAGAGTGTTCATACTTGGCTGTTCTTTATAATATTATCATAGACTAACTGTACTATTAGACTAACTATCATAGACTATATTATTAGCGTATGCCATAACTGGTGGGGAGTCCCATAAGGAAGTTCCACCGGCAAAATAACCTCAATGTTCCTCGATGGGAAATTGTTGTAGTTCTATAGTTCTATAGACTATAGTGTTGTCTGTGATATTATCAAATTTTCAAGATCCTCGCTCCAAGTTATTGGATTTGTTCTGTCTTCACACTCACTTTTACATTATTTTCCACTGAACAATATCAATTAACTAGTGAAGCAGTACCGGTATTTATTTATTAATAAATAAATAAAATTAATAATTATTGTTTAGAATATATAATTATAGTAATACATTCTTTCTTTCATTATAATGAATCTTTAACAATTCCAGTCCTTGAAAAAATAGTTCAAATTCAAATTCATTTATTTCCAGCAATATATCACATATTTACAATATTATGGACAAATTATGAAATAACACTCACATGGACACGCAGGTCTGTTCGTGAGTTGTTTGAGTTCTTAATAAATAACTTGAATATTGCAACTTAATTGAAAGTTCTTGAGAAGAGAGTAGGCTATAGGTACATAATATATATTCAAATAATTAAATGAAATGTAATGTGTATGTAATTAAATATGTATAATTAAATGAAATATATATTTGAGTAGTAAAATTTAATGAGAATTGAATTATAATATATTTACTAAATTCAAAGATTCAAGAATACTAACACATTCAGAATGATAAAGTTCACTATGTTAATTTCAATAAAGAAAAAACCTGTATAGTATTTATTACATACAATTAAGTACCGGTATCTCAGAGCGGGTTCACACGAACGGTTTTTGGGTTACTAAAGGCCGGTTTCTCCAACGTCGATTAAACCAATTTTTAGTTTAAACTTGGGGTTTTACCACTCACTAGAAACGTTTTTGTCAGAAAGTTCGATGTCCGAACAGCTGACCATTTGAGGCTAACATTGAATCAAATGATCAGCTGTTCGGACATCGGACTTTCTGACAAAAACGTTTCTAGTGAGTGGTAAAACCCCAAGTTTAAACTGAAAATTGGTTTAATCGACGTTGGAGAAACCGGCCCTGAGAAACAAACATATTTTTTCTGTAAATACAATTACTTTCTGAGAAATTTGTACAATATTACTTTTTGTGTAGTAGTGAGTTTACTTGTAGTCTGCGAGTTTACCAGAGATTGACAATGGTGTAACAACCGAAACCGGTACCTCTTTAATAAGTTTGTGGTTTAGACAACTTCAATTCTTTTTATTCAGTAAAAATTGTACATTTATTATTAATTTAATTTATATATTGTACTAACTGTTTGCTTCGTTCACAGCGATGCAGCACTTTTTGTGTAGTAGTGAGTTTACTTGACTGCGAGTTTACCATACCAGAGATTGACAATGGTGTAACAACCGAAACCGGTACCTCTTTAATAAGTTTGCGGTTTAGACAACTTCAATTCTTTTTATCCAGTAAAAATTGTACATTTATTATTAATTTAATTTATATATTGTACTAATTGTTTGCTTTGTTCACAGCTTACACGTAGTCTGCGAGTTTACCAGAGATTGACAATGGTGTAACAACCGAAACCGGTACCTCTTTAATAAGTTTCTGGTTTAGACAACTTCAATTGTTTTTATTCAGTAAAAATTGTACATTTATTATTAATTTAATTTATATATTGTACTAATTGTTTGCTTTGTTCACAGCTTACACGTAGTCTGCGAGTTTACCAGAGTTTTGACAATGGTGTGACAACCGAAACCGGTGTCTCGTTATTTTTATAAGTTTGTGGTTTAGACAACTTCAATTGTTTTTATCCAGTAAAATTGTACATTTGTTATAAATTTAATGTAGGCTATATAGTACTAATTGTTTGCTTTGTTCTGTGTGGCACAGCGATGCAGCGGGGTCGTGTCGGTGGAGGGGGAGGGGGTGGAGGCGGGTACGACGGCAAGATAGCCGGCCTCTACGACCTGGAGTCGACGTTGGGCCGCGGCCATTTTGCCGTCGTGAAGCTGGCGCGTCACGTGTTCACCGGCGAGAAGGTCGCCGTCAAGGTCATCGACAAGAGCAAACTCGACGAGGTGTCCAGGGCGCATCTGTTTCAGGAGGTGGGGTGATAGCTGCTATCATTTAGTTATAGCAGGATCCTTTTAACTTGTCATAAATCAGCTGATCCAGTAATAATTAAACAGTGATTTCGACACAATAATCAAAAGGCTTGAAAGTCTAAAGAACCTTTAAAGTCTTTAATAGACCTTTTTAAAGAAGACCTTTCAAAGAATAACTTTTTAAAAGACCTTTTCAATAATCTGCGAGATTCAGCATTTGTAGGTTAAGTATTGTGATCATATGCTCGTCGATCAGCTGATTTATGACAAGTCAATTGGATCCTGCTATAGTTATAGCAGGATTATTTCAACTTGTTGGAAAACAGCTGATTTAACGTTAGTGTAAACGAGCGTACATCAATCAGCTGTTTTCTGACAATTTAAAAGAATCCTGCTATAGTAATAGTTATAGCAGGATTCTTTTAACTTGTCAGAAAACAGCTGATTTAACGTTAGTGTAAACGAGCGTACATCAATCAGCTGTTTTCTGACAATTTAAAAGAATCCTGCTATAGTAATAGTTATAGAAGGATTCTTTTAACTTGTCAGAAAACAGCTGATTCGACGTTAGTAAACAAACTTCAATCAGCTGTTTTCTGACAATTTAAAAGAATCCTGCTATAGTAATTTACTGTGTTTCCTCTTATCAACGAAGTGATAGTGCAGTAGACAAAGTCTCAGTAGACAAATCAGGAGATATAGTTTTTTTTGAGGGTGATGCCCACATGAGCTCTAGGCTTGTGCGTGGGTAATGAGAGGGGTGATGATGAGAGATGACAACTGTTTTTAGGCAGTCGGGACCGACGGCTTTTCGTCTCCTCCGAAAGACGGGAGTGGCCGTTTCTGTCAAAATCCGTTCCGGCAACTGTATTCGATCTTGGAACCTCTGGATTATTTGACAGGCGCTTATCGCCCTCGGCTACGGACCACTCCAAGTGCATGCTCAAGAGTGACAATACACTCAGATTAATTTAATTTGACGCTTGGCATTTGATAGATAGAGAGATATTATTTCTTGACGTTGCTGATGACCGTAGAGTACGATGGCAAAGAAATAATACTTCTCTATCTATCTTTCTATCTAATGCCAAGCGTCAAATTGAATGAATCTGAGAGTACATATGATGAGGTGTGTAATTGAATGTATAAGGCTAGGCGTACACCGGTTAGTCAAGACAAGACGAGATTAGTCACGTTTAGTCACAGTACTTCACATAGGCCTAGTTGCTTATGAAGCAACACACACCGATTAGTCATTGCATCAGTGTGTGCTGCTTCATAAGCAACTATGTGAATTACGGTGACTAAACATGACTAATCTTGTCTTGTCTTGACTAACCGGTGTACGCCTAGCTTAAATCACCTGTTACAGTACTAAAGATGCATTTAATATTTGGATACACTAATGAGAACTTAAACCACTTGTGAGATACTTAAAATAGTCGCTACGCTTGTATTTTAACCTTATATCTCACTCTTATAACTCTATAACCTTATAACTCTTCCCGAAACATTCGAAGCGTTCGTTCCCTAGGATTAGTCACTATTCGGTGAAAAAATAAAAACAAAATTTTGTCTATTCCACAGTATTTATTAATTAGAATACCATACTCGAGTTTCAATTGGATCCAATTCAGTTTAGGCTCAATTGGATCCAATTCAGTTTAGGCTCAACCACTGAAGATGATGCCGTGAGCATTGAAACTCGAGTATGGTTTTCTAATTAATAAATACTGTGGAATAGACAAAATTTTGTTTTTATTCTTTCACCGGATATTGAGAAGTTCCACAACATTTCTGAACAAAGTGTGTGTTTTAGTCACTATGCTAGTCATTTGTTATGATTAGAGCCCGGATGTTAGGCAAAATGCCTTAATTCTGCCTATTCTGCCTTTTCTAGATGTTAGTGCCTATTTCAATATCAATTGCTTATTTCATCCTATTTTATATGTTTTGCCTACAAGATTAACAATTTTTTTGAATTTACCAATTTGAAATATTCAAAAATCCATGAATTAACATAATTAATTTTTTCAAACGAAAGTTTTGTAAGAATAAAGCTAATATTCAATGTATTATTTTTTGAAGGTAACCCTTTTATTAAATCTAGCTTCAGTTCAAATACAATAGTGTCCTTCAGATATGCATCAGTAACAACAGTTGATGTAGAAAGGTCTTTTTAGTCAAAATACTTCAAGAAATACATTAATCATATGCAACCAGTGGAATATAAGTTTCTAAATTTTCTTGTACTATTTTTTTCATATAACTGTATAGGATTCCTATAATGGGAATAGGACTACACTATGCCTTTTTTCGATTTTAAAGTGCCTTTTTGCCTGCCTATTTCAAGTATTATAACTGCCTGAACATCCGGGCTCTAGTTATGATTTATGTTGTGTTGTATCTGCCAGGTACGCTGCATGAAACTGGTCCAGCATCCCAACGTGGTTCGCCTATACGAAGTGATCGACACACAGACCAAACTGTACCTGATTCTGGAGCTGGGCGACGGTGGCGACCTCTACGACTACATAATGCGCCACGAGGCCGGTCTCAGCGAACAGGTGGCCAGGGACTATTTCAGTCAGATAGTGCGGGCCATCGCCTACTGCCATCGCCTGCATGTGGTGCACCGAGACCTCAAACCGGAGAACGTTGTGTTTTTCGAGCGGCTCGGCGTGGTCAAGCTCACTGATTTCGGGTGAGTAGAGATATCCTAGAAAACAGGAGAAAGGTGATAGAAGGTTGGGGAAAGGTGATAGAAGGTTAGAGAGTTCGGTACGAAATATACACAAGCAGGTGTGAAGTAGAATAGAATAGAATATTCACTTTATTCATGTAGATTACAAAGTATGTCGCTTAATTCTAGGCCATGATAGTTATTACAATGAACGTCTTTTAAAAATAGTAGTTACAGTATCGTATTCACTGAACAAAACATGAGATAAGGGAGATTTCAAATGAAAATAGATAGGTGTAAGTTCAATTCTAGATTGTTGAAGTCGACTTGGGTTCTAGTTAATGATATATTTTATTGTGAAATGAACGTCATTGAAAGTAAAACTAATTGCAACATGGTTTTGCATCTACACGGAAATGGCGGAGTTTGGACATATAAATGTCCATTCTTGGAGAAGGATATGCAAGGACATCCTTCCCATCAACACTCAACCGAAACAGAGATATCCTGAAAACATTAGAAAGGTGATAGAAGGTTAGAGAGTTCGGTACGAAATATAACAAGCAGGTGTGAAGTACAGAGACTATAATTAAAATAAATTAAATAATAATTAGTATAACTGTATATGGTGTGGTCAAGCTCACTGATTTCGGGTGAGTATTGTGCCAGAGATATCCTGGAAAACTTTAGAAATGTGATAGAAGGTTGGAGAAAGGTGATAGAAGTTTAGACAGTACGGTACAAAAGGTACACAAGCAGGTGTGAAGTACAGGGTCTATGATTAAAATAAATTGAATAATAATTAGTATATACTGTATCAAATAGACTGTATAAGGCTAGGCGTACACCGGTTAGTCAAGACAAGACAAGACGAGATTAGTCACAGTACTTCACATAGTTGCTTATGAAGCAACACACTCCGATTAGTCATTGCATCGGTGTGAGCTTGCTTCATAAGCAGCTATGTGAAGTACTGTGACTAAACGTGACTAATATCGTCTTGTCTTGTCTTGACTAACCGGTGTACGCCCAGCCTAATGATCACAGTCTGGTCATTGGATGTCACACGTTTGATTAGTTAGCTCGGACAAATCCACCATTATTTTGCCAATTCCTATAAAATTGATTGATTCCTATAAGATTTTTTGCCAAGGTTCATCAGTACTTTCAAATCTCTTCGAATATTTTACTAGACTTTCAAAGCCTTTTGTCCATCATCGTACAAGATTATTGGATGTGAAATTTGAGCGTGTTTACTGCTCTACCAAAAACAGTCCCAAAGTTAATTTCAAATTATCTCAATCAACAAATCGTTAGTATGATTTATACAGGCGACTTTAGAAATCGAACAAAATTGTTGATGATCCTTAATAAAACGTTGTTTCTTCCCATGGACAAGATCTAAATAGATTTATCTTGTTTCGAGGATCCGCATTAACTTGTTGAACAAAATTGATGGTTATATTGTTACATGGATTTCATCATTTTTGAATACAATTTCTAGTTTAAATCATCACTTGTTCAATTTTCAAGTAGATCAAACTACTCGTGAACTATGTATCTACTAGAAACTGTTCAGTAACTCATGAACATAGTAGAAAGTAACATAGTAGTATTAACTCGTGAACACATAGAACAAGTAATGATTGTTAATTATTAAAAAACCATGCTACTTATTTATTAATTTATTCAGTTCCAACGGCATACACCAACTACAGAAAATACAAAACGTTGAAAGTACATACAAAATTTAAATGATTGAAAGAAAAACATTAATAAAAAATAGATCAAGTTATAAATATAAGAAAAAACAATAACGAAACAGTAAAATCACAAATACAACAAGAGATATCTATGAAATCAAGTTACAAAAACAATAAAAACAAGTATATCGTAATAAATTAGAAGCAACTTTAAATATAAATGATACAAGGATTATACTGGAATGATTGACCGTCTGAATGTTAGTTGAGTAATGTAATGTTGATCTTTTCACAGGTTTAGTAATAGATTCTATCCGGGCCAGAAACTAGAAACCTCCTGTGGATCACTAGCCTACTCTGCGCCCGAAATTCTATTAGGAGACTCGTACGACGCACCCGCAGTTGGTGAGTTCAAATTAATAAAATTATATTATTTTAAATTAATGTATCATTTTACACTCATTAGTTATTGAGTTGCCAATTGCATATGCCACTAGATGTAGTAGTAATAGTATAGATTTGTTTGTTTGTCAATGACTCAACACTCCCAACAGCCCTATGTGGGCTTAGGCCTACCAGCTGGTTGCCAGTTTCACATCCACTCGACTGAATCAGCAGAGGTGAATGATCATTGACCAGAAAAGATGTAACGTGTGGTTAGCACATTGACATCTCAACCATAAGCTGGTCTTCGCAACCCAGTGATGGGAACAATGCACTGCTGGATAACATTGTGTTAAGCAGCTATACAGGGTGTTTCAGAACTCCCTACCAATATTCAAGGGCATTGTTCCTGGGTAAAAACCATATCTAAATATCATATTTAAATTGTCCGGAAGTCCTTAGTTACTCACACAGCTGCCATTTTGTTTTTTTTTGTGTATGCAATGGTTGTGTTTTAGCGTTTAAACGACTCTTGAGATAGTTTAAAATAACTCGCGGCGATGCCGCTCGTATTTTAACCACGGTATCTTACTCGTCGTTTAAACGCTTACATAATACAACCATTGCATAAACTACTATTAATGTACAATAGGCTATTAACATAAAATTTCTGACAAAGTGTTTGGTGGAATGCTGTAATATTTGACTACATCTTGGTGTTTTCATTAGAATAAAATGTTTTTTTTTTATTGTGATGAGAGATGGCGACTGTTTTTAGGCAGTCGGGACCGACGGCTTTTCGTCTCCTCCGAAAGACGGGAGTGGCCGTTTTTGTCATAATCCGTTCCCTCAACTGTATTCGATCTTGGAACCTTTGGATTGTCAGACCGGCGCTTATCGCCCTCGGCTACGGGCCACTCAAAATAACTTCGAAATAACTCGGGGCGTTGCCGCTCGTATTTTAACCACGGTATCTCACTCGTCGTTTAAAGGCTCTCATAATACAACCATTGCATAAACTACTATTAATGTACAGTATTACAATGAAATTTCTGACACAGTGTTTGGTGGGATGCTGTAATATTTGACTACATCTTAGTGGTTTCATTAGAATAAAATGTTATTTCTGTAAAATTCGACTAATTTTTTTCAGTAGATTTCTGAATTTCGTTGTTGTTAATTGCAGACGTTTGGTCACTGGGCGTTATACTTTACATGCTGGTGTGTGGGCAGGCGCCGTTTCAGGAGGCCAATGACAGCGAAACGCTCACCATGATAATGGACTGCAAGTACTCCATTCCGAGCCATGTGTCTGAGCCCTGTCGCAGGTAGCAATGCTATAGCACGATCCTTTTAACTTGTCAGAAATCAGCTGTATCGGTAATAATTAAACAGTGATTTTGACACAATAATCAAAAGGCTTAAAAGTCTTAAAGACCTTTAAAGTCTTTAAAAGACCTTTTTAAAGAAGACCTTCCAAAGAATAACTTTTTAAAAGAGCTTTTCAATAATCTGCGAGATTCAGCATTTGTAGGTTAAGTATTGTACTGGTGGCCGAGTAAAACATATGTTTTCTGACAAGTTGAAAGGATCCTGCTATAGATTATCGATAATATAATAAATATTCATCTAATCAATCTATCAATATCATTTATTCAATAATTTACAAAGGAGAGTACAACAGGCTCATGCCCAATACTGATGCTCTTTCAATTTATACAAACAGTCCAAATTTAGGACTGTTGAATTTCATAGATTTCATGCAATTTTGACTTTGGTCACAGATAAGGTAGTAATCCTTAAGGTAGTAATCCACAGATAAGGTAGTAATCCACAGATTATACCTTATCTGTGCTTTGGTTATTCGACTTGCTTTTCCTTCTCATAAACTCTTGTTGTTCTTTTATCTTATCTCATTCTTCTCCTGCTTCTTCTTGTTCTTCTTCTTCTTGTTCTTCTTCTTCTTCTTCTTCTTCTTCTTCTTCTTCTTCTTCTTTTTCTTCTTCTTCTTCTTCTTCTTCTTCTTCTTCTTTTCTTTTCTTCTTCTTCTTCTTGTTCTTCTTCCTCCTTTTCTTCTTCTTCTTTTTCTTTTCTTCTTCTTCTTCTTCTTCTTCTTCTTCTTCTTCTTCCTCCTTTTCTTCTTCTTCTTTTCTTTTTCTTCTTCTTCTTATTCCTTTTCTTCTTCCTCCTCTTCTTATTTTACTTCTTCTCCTCCCCCTTCTCCTGCTCCCTCTCCTCCTTCTATTCACCCCCTCCTTCTTCCCTCAACCTCCTCTGTGTTATTCTCTTCACCCTCCTCCTCCTCCAACTCCTCAATCAATAATTTACAAAGCAGAGTACAACAGGCTCATGTCCTAAACTGTTCCTGTTACAATTTTTTCTAACAGTACGAATTATCAAACATTTGTTGTGTGCGATGTGATGTGGTATTTCTCCATAATGAGAGAAAAAGACACAGTGATATTGTCAAAACACTTATAGGCATATTCATTCAATTTGGCGGATGGCGAATAACTTTCGTTTAAAATTTCTATGGTAAAGGATGATGTTTTGTTGAATTGTTTTCACATAAATACTGTATATAACATGTTAAAACTTATTTAAATAGTAAATCAACAGAACATCACCCTTTATCATAGAAAATTTCAAATTAAAGTTATTCACCATCCGCCAAATTGAATAAATTTACCTATATTTATTATGAATTGAACTTCTGAATTTTTGGATCCATGACGAACTGCGAAGTTAACACTATTGTTTCCACACTAGAATTGACGACATGCAGTCAAATTTTACTGTAAATAACATAAATGTTACTCACAGGACTGTCCAGTTATGTTATTTATGTTATTTACAGTAAAATTTGACTGCATGTCGTCAATTCTAGTGTGGAAACAATAGTATGAATTGAACATTATATTAAATATTGATAAGTGGTTTGACAATATATATAACAGGATCCTTTTAACTTGTCATAAAACATATATATGATCGACGAGCATATGATCACAATACTTAACCTACAAATGCTGAATCTCGCAGATTATTGAAAAGGTCTTTTAAAAAGTTATTCTTAGAAAGGTCTTCTTTAAAAAGGCTTTTAAAGACTTTCAAGGTCTTTAAGACTTATAAGTCTTTTGATTATTGTGTCGAAGTCACTGTTTAATTATTACCAAAACAGCTGATTTCTGACAAGTTAGATGGATCGTGCTATATGTGTATTTCTCTTTCAATGGTCCAAATTATTCCAGATTTAAATTTTTTGAATTGGCATTTCGTGTGTGTGTTCAGGTTAATATCGCGCATGCTGGTGCGTGAGCCGGAGAAGCGTGCCACGCTGAACGAGATCACCGACGACCCGTGGCTGGCCGCGGGGGGGGAGGAGGGAGACGGCGTAGTGGGGGGTGGTGGGGGGGCGGAGCTGGCTATGCCCCTCGTGTCGCGGCATCACCTGTCCGACGACGAGCACGCTCTCATTGTACAGAAAATGATCAACGGAAAGATCGCCACCAAAGAACAAGTGCTTGAGTGAGTTGTTGTTGTTGTTTTCACATTAATTATACCGTTTGAATTCTATTAGATCCCAAAAAGTAGATACAAACAGAAAACTGTTCAAATTCAGTTCATTTATTGATACAAGTTTTCAAATTATTATACCGCTTGAATTCTATTAGATCCCAAAAAGTAGATGCAAACAGAAAATTGTACAAATTCAATTCATTAATTGATACAAACACAAATTATTGATGTATGATTTGGAGAAAAACAGCAGGCTCAGCCCAAAAAGTAGATACAAACAGAAAACTGTACAAATTCAATTCATTTATTAATACAAACACAAATTATTATTGATGTATGATTTGGGAGAAAAACAGCAGGCTCAGCCCAAAGCGGTTACTCTGCCGAATCTTGATATATAATTTATTCGAAAATAAGGTCAAGTTTAACCATACAAAGCATGAGGGATTGGCCACATACGCCTATGCTTTGCTTCACTTTTTTCACTTACTCGCATAGTATATCTATATTTTTGTTTGTCAATGGCTCAACAGCCCTATGTGGGCTTAGGCATACCAGCTGGTTGCCAGTTTCACATCCACTTGACTGAATCAGCAGAGGTGAATGATCATTAACCAGAAAAGATGTAACGTGTGGTTAGCACATTGACATCTCAACCATAAGCTACGTAGTCTTCGCAACCCAGTGATGGGAACAAAGCACTGCTGGATAACATTGTGTTAAGCAGCTATACATATAGTGCAATGCACCAATTTAATATGCCTCCAAATATAGGGAGTGACTGACTAGCGTTTCTAACGATTAGCCAGGCTCCCAATGGAGGGTTAATAGAACAGATGTTTGTGCTTAATTTCTAAAATTAGTTTGAGTTCTATTAGATCCCAAAAAGTAGATGCAAACAGAAAACTGTACAAATTTAATTCATTTATTGATACAAACACAAATTATTGATGTATGATTTGGGAGAAAAACAACAGGATCAGCCCAAAGCGGTTACTCTCCCGAATCTTGATAAATAATGTATTCGAAAATAAGGTCAAGTTAAACCATACAAAGCATAAGATCCTGGCCACATACGCCTATGCTTTGCTTCACATTACTTCACTTACTCGCATAGTATATCTATATACCATACGATATATTTATATACTATGCGAGTAAGTGAAGTGAAGCAAAGCATAGGTGTATGTGGCCAGGCCCTAAAGGTTGAATACAAACCATACTTTAAAAATGAAGAATAGATTAATTTATAAAATTGGTTTCATAATATTGGTCGGTTCCAATTTATATTTGCTGGTTCGTATAACTTATATAAATAAAATTAATAATTTATTTCTCTGCAGAAAAAGTACAGTAATTCAAACTTAAATATAGAGAAAAGCAAAATGATTCCAAAGTACAACTAGAAAAAATAATTGCAAATATACTACTATAAAACGAAACATACCTATGCTATACACTGAAAATCAATCCTGACAAAAATTTAATTAAAAATTCCTGACCCAGTTTAAGAGTTTATAATTGTGTATGAGTTATATAATTATATCGTTAAACTATAGCTGGTAATATAAATAGCTGGTTATTATATAGGTTCGTATATATTTGCTGACCGGAAAAAAACTAATAAGATTTCAGTTTAGTTCAGGAAGATCTTGTATAATACATATATAGCCTAATTCATTATAATATAATATTTAATACATATATTTCTGTGTAATACATACCTTTTAACTTATGTCAGGGTGCATTCACAAAAGATTAATTCAATTTTAAATTTGATTTGTTTTTGCAGAGCACTGGACAAAAACGAGTACAATCACATAACAGCGACTTACTTTCTGCTGGCGGAAAGGAAGCTCAGATCGCACGAACAGCCCAAAGCTCAACCGAAATCGGCCGGGTAAGACTGAATTACTCCTAAAATGTGCTAAAAATATTTTAAAATTAACTGAAATTGTTTTCTAACAGATATTTTCAGGAAAACAGAATTTTCAAAGTGTTCTCCTCTAATGAACAACAAATGTATATTTCCTCCACAAATGTGTATTTTCTAATCGATTTTCAACATAAATTTTCTTCAATGTAAATGTTAATAATTAATTGAACGAAATTCCTATTTAATGCCGTATAATACTCTGCAGACTTCTGCTACTGCAAATATTGACAACAGAATAATAGCTAGTAAGGAAATTCGATAAGGAAAAAAGTTTTTTGTGCAGCAGCATTCATCGAATTTCCTTACTAGCTATTATTCTGTTGTCAATATTTGCAGTAGCAGAAGTCTTCAGAGTATTATGATGGCATTAAATAGGAATTTCGTTCAATTAATTATTATGATTCAAAAGCAATTGAATAGTTGCAATATCTCATTTCCTTCCATCTTCAATGTAAATGTATTTCTCTGAATACTGTTGAATAGAGTTGTTAATGTTTGTTGTTTACTGTTTGTCACACTCACTTGAACAAGCAAAAGCCTGGTATTCAGCTAACTCTCTTATTGTCAATGAAAGTAAAACTGAAAAAATTATATTCACTCTTAAACCAGTAAATGATATAGATTCCTCATGTTTGAAACCTGTTAAGCTTTTAGGAATATATTTAGATAGTAAGCTGTGTTGGGATACACATGTCGATAATCTTTGTAAAAAGCTTTCTAGAGTAATTTTCCTTTTGAGGAAACTAAGAAACTGTGTAAATCATGAGGTATTGATCACAACATATTTTGGCCTCTTCCATATTCATCTATGTTATTGTGCTCGTCTTTGGGGAAATTCCAGTGCATTCATATGGCAAAAACGAGCACTCAGAACAATATGTAATATAAACGATGATGTATCCTGTAGAAATTACTTCACTAATCTAAAAATAATGACTTTGGCATGTATATTCATCTTTCAAAACTTAATCTTTGTAAAAGAAAATCTAAGTAAGTTCACTACTAATGACAATGTGCATACTTTTTATACTAGGCATAGGTATGACTTGGTAACACCTAATGTTAGATTAAGTAAGACGTTGAAAAGCCACAGATATTTACAGTGCAAACTGTTCAACAAGTTGCCTTTATCTGTCAGACTGATGCCTGTGACCCTTTTCAAGAGAACTGTTGCTGAGTGGCTGAAAGCTAGAGGTTTTTACTCAACAAATGAGTATTTTATTAATAATGATTTTGAAAGTTTGAAATGACTGAATTGTATGTGACAATGCCTATTGTAAATCTGTTTTATTTTATGGCTAATAAAAATCTTGAATCTTGAATGTTACGCAGACGGGTGCCAACGTTGAGAGTAGACTCTTGTGGAGAGAACGAGACTGTACCAGCTGGCAAAACCAATCAAACGCTGCTCTCCATGTCACGAACGCCTGGCGATATCGCTCCTGTAAGTGAATTTATTCCAATCTTAATTTAAATTAGGGAAATTATCCAACAAGATACACCCGAAATTGAAATAGTAGACAGAGATCGTTTAATAGAATATTGAGAAAAGAAGTTTCTGTATTCGATTCGATGAAGATGCTGTGCTAGGTTTTAGAGTATAGCAGGATTCTTTTAAATTGTCAGAAAACAGCTGATTGATGTACGCTCGTTTACTAACGTTAAATCTGTTCTCTGACAAGTTAAATGGATCCTGCTATACTGCTGTGTGTCATTTGAACTCGATTGTCAATTGTCATCATGACAGGATTGGCTAAGAATTGTCTTAAGGCCCCTTTCCACGGTCAAATTCCGTTCAATTGTATTGCTTCAAATTGATAATATGTGACAAATGAGAACATTACATTGTCTAGACACCTGTAGAATACAATGAAATAAAGTTGACATATGTATATAAAACACTAAGAGCCGGTTCATGAGCTCGGGACTTAGCTAAGTCCTAGACTAAAACGGGTGGCCACCGTAGCATCGACAAACGTTAGCCTCGAAACTATGTACTAAGTGCTCTCTATGCTGCTAACCCACTAACCTGTCGAGACGAACGTTTGTCGATGCTACGGTGGCCACCCGTTTTAGTATAGGACTTAGCTTATTCCCGAGCTCATGAACCGGCCCTAAGAAGATCATTTCTCCTCTAAACTAATTCGTTCTTCTGTTTAAACGTTTTGTTCTTCTGTTTTTACAGCAATAGTACATGATAAAATAAAGTTGTGGAGAAAGTGCAGTATATGGGCTTCTGTCAATAAATTGTTATCTTCAATCTAATCAGCTGAACTGTTTAACACAGAAGCCCATATACTGCACTCCTATAGCAGGATCCAATTAACTTGTCATAAATCAACTGATCCTGTAATAATTAAACAGTGATTTCGACACAATAATCAAAAGGCTTGAAAGTCTTAAAGACCTTTAAAGTCTTTAAAAGACCTTTTTATAGAAGACCTTTCAAAGAATAACTTTTTAAAAGACCTTTTTGAATAATCTGCGAGATTCAGCATTAAATTTTGTAGGTTAAGTATTGTGATCATATGCTCGTCAATCATATGTTTTATGACAAGTTAAATGGATCCTGCTATACTTCTTGGCAAGAAATTGTAATCTTCAATCTAAACAGCTGAATAACTGTTTACACAGAAGCCCATAGATAGAGAGATAATTGCCCATTGGGCCGTATGAATAAAGTTGAGCATTTGCTTATACTTCTAAAATATTGAGCAAGATGAATCAGCTGATGAAAAATCTTTGAAATAGGTAAGCATTTGCTCCAGATTTCAGAAGCATGAGGTAAGAGTATACGGTAAAGATTATTCATATAAAAATGAGCAAATGCTTGTGGTTCTACCTAATGCTCAGAAGCAAAACCTTATGCTTCATGCTCGTGCTTATGAGCATATGCTCAGTTTTTATTCATACGGCCTATTATTTCTTTGCCATCGTACTCTACGGTCATCAGCAACGTCAAGAAATAATATCTATATCTATCCATTCATATCTATCTAATCCCAAGCGTAAAATTAAATGAATCTGATTATAAGTCCCTTCCTTCTCTGTTATAAACTGTTTTGTTCTTCTGTTTAAACCTTATGTTTTGTATGTGTGTGTGTTGGTGCAGCGCGCGCGCAAATGCAGCATAGTGACAGAGGAGTGCGACGACGAGGACGAGGAGGAGGAGGAGTGCGGAGTGGGAGTGGGGGGCGTGGGCGATCACTCGCACTCGTCGGCGCACTCGCTCTCGCTCAACCGGCGCGGCTCGCGGTCCGAGGGCAAGCTGCACTTGGCCGTGCAGGAGTTGAGACGCGAGGCGGCGCTGGCTGTCCCGATCAACGTTATCAGTGAGGTGAGACATTGACAAGCAAAAGATAATTAGGAAACCATCACAGTTTCTTGGACATGGAAGGAAATACAGTGTTCGATCAAAACAAAATAATACAAAGTTCTTACCATGATTATTTACTATGTATTAGTCATTTGTATATGTATAATTTGTTTTTAATTTAAATTTTTAGAAATAAAGCAATAAGTAAGTTATTTATATCAAAATGACGAGGAAAATGTCTGCCTTTCTATCGGTATCTGAATATTCTTATACGACCTATAGTTTTTTTTCTAATTATTAATGAATATGTTCGTCAATGTCGAGCCATTTCAACCAGAAAACATGAAATTTTCGACATGGTAGAAATTTTTTTGGTTCAAAAGATACGTGGGTGGTGAAAGCGAGAAAGTTGTTCAGAATTTATTGAAATATTATCTTTCCAAATAACAAAAGTAGTCGGAAGAACGTAGTTTGGCCTCTCAGGAGTTTTAAAGTAAAGGGGGGCCGCTGCATGTTCTAAATTGTAATGCTAATGCCCGGTTTTTCAGTCGTTCAATAAACTTATTGAATCAATAACTTTTTTTGCATTTGAAAACACATAGTTATTGATTCAATAGTGCTATTGGATCTATAAAATGTCTATTGAGCGACTGAAAAACCGGGCATAAATGCTGAAAATTTACAACCTTTTTGACTCAAATACTCTTGTAAATAATTATTGAGCTGCAGGCAGCTCATGATCATAGAAAAGTCTGTTTTGCAACACTGCTCGGATTATCCGACGCAGCGTTGTCATACTTATACTATTCGTCCACAATCATATGATTGCAATCACTGAGTTTCCATGCGTTCTGTCTCATGTCTGAATAGTAGCTGGTATTCATTGCATGCGGCGGCAATCCATGTAGCCGCTCCCCTTACTTTGAAACTCCTGAGAGGCATCTTTCGTCCACTTCTGACATTTGGAAAAATAATTTCAATTAATTTGTAAACCTATTATCAGTCAACTTCAAAGATTCACCGATGACAGGCAGATCAAAAAATTTATTTCATACCTGGTTTCTTTCTAAGGCTAGGCGTACACCGGTTAGTCAAGACAAGACGAGATTAGTCACGTTTAGTCACAGTAATTGACGTAGTTGCTTATGAAGCAGCTCACACCGATGAAATGACTAATCGGAGTGTGTTGCTTCATAAGCAACTATGTGAAGTACTGTGACTAAACGTGACTAATCTCGCCTTGTCTTGTCTTGACTAACCGGTGTACGCCTAGCCTTATAGTAGTTACTTTTATAATAATCTTATCTTCTTTGCACTGCATTTTCATTTCTAATTATTAAATTCTCATATTATGGACATATCTTCAAATCATTTTATATATCTTTAGTTTGTAGCTTCAAATATTATATTAGGCCCAAGTTTGTTATTGGACTAGAAGACAAATGTAATTCAAATTCAAATTTATCAATACAACAAAATAAAAATTATTTTCAAATGTGTGTTTCCCCATACGATATCCTGCTTGGGAACACTTCTATATAGTATTAATAAACTGTAAAGCTTATTGAAGAATCGTAATTATGTAGAATCTGCCGTTCATACTATATATTATATTATATTTTTATGGTCTTAGTGAGATTTTAGTCTTCCATAATTTCATTTGTACTCTATCAAATATTTTCTCCATATTGTTTTATCTTACTTTTTAAGTTATTGTACTTGAGTAATTTTTGGAAGACTAATGCCCGGGTTTTCAGTCGTTCAATAAACTTATTGAATCAATAACTTTTTTTTTGCATTTGAAAACACATGGTTATTGATTCAATAGTGCTATTGGATCCATAAACTGTCTATTGAGCGACTGAAAACTGGGCATAAGACACATAATCGCACAGAACAGAACGTCAAGACATTTTGACTGACAGTGTGATATAAGAAATGAATATCAAGATGAAATAGTAAAGTTTAAGAGCTGGTTTAGTAGTTAACATGTGATTTTATCATATCACACTGTCAGTCAAAATTTTTTGACGTTCTGTTCTGTTCGATTATATATGTACGGCTGGCCTAAGAATTGATTGATATTTTTGAAAACTTTCAGAGATTCTATTCTGTTTGTGTTTGCTTTTGACAGGCGTCGACCGCACCGGAACCGCTCAGTCCAGCGTCAAGCGTCCACAAAATGGCGTCTGCGGCGGCGGCGGCGGCCAGCGTTAAATCGGCGTCGGGGGGCGCCAGGACGCTGCCCGCACCCCTGGCCACGGCGCTCAGTTCACCGCAGCTGGGCGTCGCGATGCCGCCACCCAAAGACGCCTCCGCCACCATCAAGGAGATCGGACTCAAGGTGAGCTGTGCTGCCTTTTTTACGCCAGGTTTAAATTAAATGTATACAGGGTGTCCCAAAAAATAGAATAGAATAAATTTATGAATGCAAAACATATGTTTGCCTATCTTGAACGTTCTCAAATTTACTACTGTAAATCATATTTTCACATTCATGAAATTCATCAATTGGTTGTTCCATCCAATAATAAATTGAGAACGTTCGAGTGACAAAGATAGGCAAACATATGTTTTGCATTCATAAATTTATTCTCATGTCTCACTGCTGAAGAAATGAAGAAACGCAGAAGTGGTGATCTTCAAATAGCCACATCTCGGTTATTTATCATCCGATTCTTAAAAATCATATACTATTTTATTCAAAATAAAATTCTCTACATTTTTGTATTCATACGTTTCATCGTAAAAAGCAATATTTCTCCAGTAAAATCGAATTGAAAAGTTTAGTCGGCCGCCATTTTGGAAAAAACAGATATTGAAATTTATTGATATATGTATTTTGTAAATCACACCTTTAATTATACCCCTACCAAATTTCATGAGAAAATCTTGTTTTTTCAACGAGATATATGATGAAAAATATTAAAAACACAAAATGGCGGATTACAGGTAAACTAAGGAGAAATCAGCATTTTGCCAACGACATTTTCTGTTTGTTTTGACTTGTAGAATACCGTGGTAGTACTTGCGTCACTATTTTTTGGGACACCCTGTAGTCCTTCTAAGGACTGTAAGGGCCGGTTCATGAGCTCGGGATTTAGCTAAGTCCTAGACTAAAACGGGTGGCCACTGTAGCATCGACAAACGTTAGCCTCGATACTATGTACTAAGGGCTCTCTATGCTGCTAACCCACTAACCTGACGAGACGTGCTAACGGTAGCCACCCGTTTTAGTCTAGGACTTGGCTAAATCCCGAGCTCATGAACCGGCCCTAAATGTATAACTTTATGGACTTCAATGTAAAGCGAGAAATTACCTCCTACATGAGTTGTGGTGGCTTGATTCCCTCTCAATCATTCTTTATAAAGTCAGTCGAAAAAGAGGTGAGAGCAACTAACCTACACAGCATTGAATGAGCGTTGATCTATTAGGTCTGAGAGAAATTGCTTCCAACATGAGTTGTAGAGTAGGCTGGCTCCCCCTCCACCATACCTCATGTACGTCCTATCCTTACCTCATTCCCCATCAGCAGGCCCGATTGGTTTAAAAATTTAAGAAAAGGGAGAGTAGGAAAAGTGTTCGCCGTACTGTAAGTAGTATTTTCCTATTTTTTCAATTGTAGTGGAGAAACCTAATGCTCTACCGCACTGTATCCGGAGCTATCCGGGGAATTAACATCACGATATTTAATTCTAGTGTTGATTCCAAGCATACATAACTGTGGTTGCTTTCTCCCTTCTTTCCACTGTATTTTCTTAGCTTCCAAATAAAGCCATCTGATGAAGGGAAAGCCGGGCCTGGATCAGGATATAGTCGTCTTACACAAGAAACCCATTTCATACTTACCCTAAGGACCAATAGTAAAATAGTAATTATTTTTAGTTCCTAGGTAGTAAAAGTAAATCCATAAAGGCGCTTATTGACAGGGAAAGTAGAGAGAGAAAGTAACTTCCAGCAAGTACTTGCCTCTTCAACTTACCCTTTACTTTCCCTGTCTATAAGGGTACTCTCCACTTCAGAGAAAGCAATCACTTTCTGGAAGTAAAATCAAACTTGTTTGTTTTTACTTGCCACTCCAAGGAAAGTAGAGGGTCACGTGATCACTTTTTCCCACTTTCAGCCAGTAGAGCAGAAGAAACGCATCGTTTTATTAATCAGATGATTTGTGGAAATAATAACATGTATTGAGAAAAACGTTAAAAAGTAAAGAAGAGAAGGCAAGTTACTTTCCAGCAAGTACTTTCCCTGTATAAGTAGAAAGTACTGCAAATAAGTAGAAAGTGACGTAATGGCAAGTACTTCTAGAAAGTAACTTGCTCTCTCTACTTTCCCTATCAATAATGTTTTATTGATACTACTTTCCCTATTTTCATGTTATTATTGTATGTATTGATGTATGTAATGTTGATGTAAATTTGTTTTAATGTTGTGTGTGAAATAAATAAATTGAAAAAATTGAATTGAATTGAAATTGAATAAGCACCTTAAGAATATCGTGAGTAGACATAGAGTAGATCTCAATTATTGTGAGGAATAAAGAAATTGAATTGAGTGTATTCTATTGTTTTTGTGTTCTGTGCAATTCTGTTTCTCATACGTGTTTGTCTCCCCCGGTGGGCGGCAGGACATAGCCGAAGACAGTACAAAGGTGACTTCGCCGCGCGCTGGCTTCGTGGGCTACGAGCAGCGTCGCGGCAAGTTCCGCAAGACGCGGACGGCGTCGTGCAGTTCGTCGGACGCCAGCGACGAGGACTCGGAGGGCCGCAAGAAGCGCACCAACAAGTCGCAACTGCATCGCAGTCGCGATTTTCAGGTGAGTGGTTCAGAGGAAAATGTCGGTTGAGAGTGTACTGGCTATTTATAATAATAATAATAATAATAATAATAATAATAATAATAATAATAATAATTCGTTTATTTCACTGCATTTTTACAATTGGTAATACAAATACATACATTAAGCATAATGATTGAACATTACAATTGGTAACACAAATACATACCTTAAGCATAATAATTGAACATAGATAATAATATTAAGCATGTAACAGAAAATAATTAACCACAGTGCATCCCTCTTTAGGCTAAACCTGTGTTGAGGGATGTCTCGCTCTAATTGAGTCAACTTGATTATAATACAATAACAATTTTGAGGGATCAAACAATAAAGTAAATTTTATACAATAATCAGTGTGCTTTTCACAAGATGGGATTATGAATCTTTAACAATAAATTACCCAGAAAAAAATAAGTAAAAAAAAACAAGCCTAGATTTGAATGAAGACAGCTTCTTGCCAGCTGTCTAGTCAAATCATGCAGGAGAATCGACTGCGATGCTTGGAAAAGGCAGCACAGGAAGCTTGATGTTGCCGATTTCTGGTGGAGAGCATAAAATTTTCGATTTTCAACTTTAACTCGCTTTACCGGTTCCATATCTGATAACAGCTCAAAATCTCGCTGCCGCCTAATTTCGTGGCCGCTACTATGGATAATATTCAAGATAATTAGGATTTTGACAGTCCCTAGTCTCTATATCATGGACATTTATATTTTCAAACTTCGCCGTTTCATGTAAATGAATCTCAGTTTGGCAACATTATCACAATGCATCTAGTTCTTGTAATGTTATAATTATTAGCTTAAATTTTATAGAATTAATAGAATAATATTACTTACACTTATACATCTTTTGTGATCTAGAACCGGAGCAGTTATATTTTGTTATATACATGAATAAAGAAATCTTAACTTATCATCTGACAATCTTCATTTTTTTCAACAAACATTTCAGTTAAGAAAATATTTCTTTGAGAAAATACACCCCTCTAGCTGATAGCTACTTGATGGCCATTGAAGTACTACATAATTAAATTCAAAATTTATCAAATGTCTTTGATATTTCATCATCCAATGACCTCCTGTACAAGGGGTGTAAGGATTTGTCATGGTATTTCTGAAACTAATAGGCCTGCGTGTCGTTTGTATGATAGATTTAGAGTCCATTGTTTAAGCTTGTGCTGGTGAAGTGATCATATTCTTCTAGATCTTATTTGAAATTGAAATTGATTTATTTCTTATTCGTTTACAATATACATTTATTTATTTCTAGCATTTAAATAGTAGTTTAAGCTTGTAGATAAACTACTATTATGAAATTGCGTCTGATTTGAACATATTTCCGATTCCTTTTTCCAGGATCCTGGCGGAAGCGGCGGTGGTGGTGAAGGAGGGGGAGGAGGAGGCAACAGTGGTGGGGGAAACAATAACGGAGGGGGATCTTTGGGAGGTAGCGGTTCGGAAAACATACCGCCCGACGCGGCTGGAGGGGAAAGGGAAGCCGGCCAGGAGAATGGAGGAGGAGGGGGAAGGAGGCAGTGCTTCAATGGAGGTGGAGGTGGTGGAGGGGGAAGGCATCGGAGGGGTAGAGGAGGGGAAACGCGGCTGCGCGAGAGCCAATCGCTTAACAGGATCACGGAAGTTCAGGAGGCGCCAGAGCCCCAAGCTCCGCCCACTCAGGCGCAGGCTCCCCCCAAGGCCCCGCCTCCTTCCCCCACTCCCGGCGCTGGTGAGGTGCTGGCAACCAATCGCAATGCGGCGGCTACAGGCGGCAAGCGCAGCAGCGCGCTTATTGGTCGCTACCTCAATCTGCAACGAAAGCTGTGCGGCATGCCGTTGTGGGGAGGGGGTAAACAGCAGGCTCAACGGTTGTGTAAAGGTTAGTCACAGATATTTTCATGGAATTCATATGATTCATCTATCTACGATCATTTTATAACGTAATTATGACAGTTTCACAATTGATGTCATAACAGCTAACTTTTGATTTTTAGAAAATTTATAAGATCCATCAATCTACGACCATGATATAACTTGAATATTAAAATTTGAATTTATTTCTCGTACAACAAATACAATATTAATTTTCAGTTAACAAAAGAGAAATTATTGATCACATTACAGTTTCACAATTAATGCCAAAACATCTGCCTTTTTAAAATTAATTTTCAAATCCGTATTGTAATGAGGCTTTTTCAATACAGCTTCCACATTATGAAATAGAATCTAGACCAAACAGAATCCAGCATCGAAATCAGTTCCGTTTCGAAGAACTGGAATGAAACTAAACTTGCAGCTGATTCGATCAAACCGTAATTGCGTTTGTTTAGCTGTCCTAAACAGTCAACATTGAGATGAAACATGATCGTTTGAATCGAGGATATTTTAGATTACAGAGAGTGTATAGTAAATATTACTATACACTCTCTGTAGTTTAGATTGATAATGTTGATATCATTGTTTTGTTTGTTTGGTTTTTTCTTGGTTGTATAAAAAATGGTGTATGCAACTATTGTAATTGGCCTTTAATTCTCTCGTGATATATTAAAAACACTTGATGAATCTCGTGTTTTTAGTCTCATCTCACTTGTGCTTTAAAGACTCTCTTATTACAATCTTTGCATAAACCACCATAGTTTAAGACACTTCTAAATTATTTCCTTCATGTTGATAACATTGTAACAGTGTTTATTCCATTACTTAGAACGGTTTCTGATTTGGTTTGTTAGGTGGATCTGTGGGGGGCGTTGGGGGCGGCCATAATGTGGCGGCACAACAGGCGGCGGCGGCAGTGGCCGTGGCCGCCTCCATTGGCATGTGCCACCTCCACATTGGCACCACAACCGACAAGTGCTGCCATCTATGCTGACAACAACACACTGGTCAGTAGTGCAACCGAATTGCTTCCTCACTTCAATTATCCAATGATTTATTCCAGCCAAAAAATACATAAATTACAGCAGGTTTCTTTTAACTTGTCAGAAAACAGCTGATTTAACGTTAGTAAAGGAGCCTACATCAAACAGCTGTTTTCTGACAATTTAAAAGATTCCTGCTATACATTATAGCAGGTTTATTTTAACTTGTCAGAAAACAGCTGATTTAACGTTAGTAAAGGAGCCTACATCAAACAGCTGTTTTCTGACAATTTAAAAGAATCCTGCTATACATTAGGCAATGCCATTATTACAAAATGTAAATGTTCTCATAACAAAATAACAACTGAGTACAAAATACAACAGAGTATCCAAGGACCCGATATTGTAGTGTACAGATTAACAGAAAAAACAGGACAGTACTTTCAAGAATTGCCATTTTAGAATAGTAGCTATTTTCTGCAATTGAGAGAAACGTTTCAATAGTTGGATTACTTTCATAAAATTAGAATAGGCTATTGTAATAAATAATAAACATAATGAATAATTTCAAATCATCAATAATGAATTTATTACAATAAAAAATGTATGGATAATTGATTAAAACTTGAAATTTGTTAGCAAAAAAATCTGCCCCGGATGGGACTCGAACCAGCATCTCGGAATTGAATCTGGCTTCAAAGACGAGATCGTAGCCTTTACCAACTGCGCCATATAGGCATTGGGACGTGAGGCTGAAATTTTAGTAGTTCAATGTCATTATACTTCTCTGTAACATGTATTTGAAATGCAGTACCTATTTTTTGCTTGTAACTTTTTTTAAATTCAACCCTCAATATTCAAAATCAATAGGCTTCTTACTTCATCTATGAAGATATTATATTCCAAATCTCAAAAGTGTACGATCTTCCGTTCGTTAGTTATCGTGCGGACAGACGGACACCAGTATAGCAGGATCCATTTAACTTGTCAGAGAACAGCTGATTGATGTATGCTCGTTTACTAACGTTAAATCAGCTGTTCTCTGACAAGTTAAATGGATCCTGCTATACGATCGCATTAAGAACCCTATCGGGTCCTTAATAATGGCAATGCCTAATGTACTGTATGTATTTATTGGCGGAAATAAAATGATTCAATGATTTAATCATTGAATCATTGAAGCACTGATAAATATACATGTTGAAAAATGTCATTACCTTCCTTTTTTATCTGTAGTGATGCCCACATAAGCTCTTAGCTTGTGCGTGGGTAATGGGAGGGATGATGATGAGAGATGAGTGGACCATACAGCTTTAGGTGGGTTCCGAACTTGCATCTGGATAAACAGTGGCTTCCAATGATCTCTCCATCTAGCCCTTACTTTACTGTTGATTACTCAATATAATAACTTATTTAATTATTTATTTTGTTTAATAACTTATTTTTTGCAGGTGAGCGGTAAAACTTTGCATAATCCCATCCCCAAACTGCAGGCAGTGAGGGGAGGGGAGGGGGTTAATATCCCCCTCTTAGTGGCTGACCGCTCAGAGACCAGAAGAAACAACAAAATTGAATTTTCCAATGCAAAAAAATTGAAATTAATCTTAAAATATAAGCACTGTCTTACCAACCGCCATACTCTATTCTTAAGATATATTGTAATTTATTGTAAAAAATAATAATTATTGGTAAATATTGTATTTGTTACTACTTTGATAAAAATAACTATTGTAGTCCTACTAATATCGAGTTTTACTTGTAAATTTTATTTGATCTTATTTCAGATATTATTTTTATGTGTTTATTAATTTTAAATGTCAAATCTGAATAATGCTAATCTGGTCTACTGATATTATTATTGTTTTACTTTGGTAACAAGTTGTTTTATCCTTTTTGTGTTGTGAAACCTGAACTTTTGGTCAAACTCAATTTAATTTTATTCTATTGCTCGAGCTGTTATTCCCAAAATTATAATTAATTGTCAAGTACATTAATTTTATCAAGAGATTCTTAATAAATTTTCGCTAATGCGCAATTTTCATACTAGGGGTACATTCTTATATTGCCACAAATTTATAATCTTATGTTAATATTTTTCATTAAATCTTTTATTGTTATCAATTGTATTATACATTTGAATTATTGAGAATGTAGTGTCTTCCAATTCATCACTCAAATTATTTCAATAAGAAAATTTTCTACTAAATATATTTTTAACCATAAAAATAGGTGTTCTATCCCAATAAATTATCAGTTAGTAACTTGACTTTCATTTGAAATGAATCATGCTGAGTATAATGCTTTTTCAATGCCTGCCTATCAATGCAACTTGTATTAAGTTCTTACAATTTTTTTTTATTATTCTATATTGTTTACTCTCTATTTAAAACCCCATAACAAGGGGGCCCATATAACAAGGGGAAAATTGGCTTGAGAAATCTACAATTACAAAAACTGAAACAATGTTAGGAACCTTTCTATAAATAAAAATGTATACACAGCTATAAATAATAATTCATTGTTATACGATTAGACAAAAAAAATTGTAAAAAGGTTTGTGACCAAGAGTTCAGTGTAAAATACATTACTAACCATTCTATCACATCACAGTTTTATTTTGGAAAACACATTAAGCTAAAAAGCGTATTACGGAATGCTTTTTTGAATTTTATAACATCTTCGGTATTTAATACCGATATTCCAGTTATTTTAAAATTTGATTTTAAACTTCAATACTGTGCTGAAAAACTATATATAAAAGTATATTATTATTTATTTATTGTCATGTTAATATTGTTTTAAGGGGTTATCTTATTCAAGAAGTTTCTGCTATATAGTATCATTCAGTTTTTCTTTCTGTTTCCATATCAATTTATAACTAGTATCCTTGTATCTCAGTGTTTTATCCAATTCAACTATATATTTACTTTTAATTGTTTTAAAAAATCATCTAATTTTGAATTTGATGTTTTGAATGCTTTAACTATCCAATATTGTTCGTTAAGTCATAATAGCAACAGTAATGTTTTATCAATATAACAATAGTTGATATTTTTATATTTATTGCAATAATTATGTCATTATTATCACTTCCATCTTATTATATTTTACATACGGTGTTCTAGGAAACCAATATTTTAATAAAATCTGAATTTTCAAAGTTTGTACGTGTTGCTCGCTATAATGTTCTCAATTTTGAATAGTATTTTTCGCCAGGTTTTTTCTGGACAGTTTATTCAAAAGTTTACAATTTTTTTTCTATTATAAACCTAAAAATATCTGGACGTTTCGACATGTTTATTAATGATATTACAGTCACTATTTCATTTAGGCTACAGACTTATTAAGCGTTTGTCTCAACGTTTAATGAACTGTTAAATTTACATGTTAATTGAAGGCTTTACTGTTGTTAAATTTACAGGTTAATTGAAGGTTTTACTACTTCTTCTATGATAATTATTACAGATACTAATTGGATATTTTCCTATATCTTTCGTAAATTACTACTTTCATACATCAATGTTTCTTATATTCAACTATATTTTTATTAAGTGAAGGAAAATTAATACTAGTCTGACTACCTTTCTTGGTTCATACTTTTGAAAATTCCATTTTTTTTCAAATATATGTCGAGAAAATAATGGTACACAATATTCTGCTTCAGTTCCTAAGTTACTAAAATGGGATAAATTTTCTATTCATGCTTTTCAAAGTTGACATTTACTCTAAGTCAAGAAAAAACTATTGGATATTCTCTTTTTGGATTTTATATTATTTTCGTATCACTTGTTAAATGTCTTCATAGCAATTAAGTACTGTTGCCTATACTTCTTTTCTTTCTACATTATTTCTATCCTTGAACCTAATTCATAAAATTTTAGAATTTCAGCAAAACATACTAAGAAGTTTATTGCAGTAGGCTGCGCTATAAATGTCAAGTATGTTCGCCTTTTCCTGTTCTACTGGACTCCTAAATTCTCATGAAACATGTTCAATTTCATCAATGTGCGCTACTTTTGGTTTCAAATTTTCTTTCAACTCTATTTTAAACAAATCATCTATCCCACAGATTTATTGTATTCATACACGGAAGTACTTGATACTGTAATAATAATTAATTGGTACAATTCCTTGTACAACTTCAAATTGTACAATCTGGAGTTCTTTACAAAAAAACTTCTTGGTTTCAAGTACAGGCTGTATAATAAATATACTGTATTATTATATATACCATATTATACAGTCTCTGCAGTTTCAAGTTCATTATTTATTTAGCGTATGGCTTTTGTCGGTGGGGAGACCGGAAGGTTGTTCCACCTCGCCGTGATAACCTAATTCCACTTAGGTTGTAGTTTCATCCACTTTTCAGAATGATTTCGAATTTTGAAGAAGAAGAAGTAGTAGTAGGAGGAGAAGAAGAAAGAGAGGTTGAAGAAAGAAGAGAAGGAGAAAAAGAAGAAAATGAAAAGTTGAAGAGGGAGGAGAAGATAATGAAGAAGAAGAAGAAGTAGTAGTAGTAGGAGGAGGAGAAGAAGAAAGAGAGGTTGAAGAAAAAAGAGAAGGAGAAAAAGAAGAAAATGAAAAGTTGAAGAGGGAGGAGAAGAAGATAATGAAGAAGAAGAAGTAGTAGTAGGAGGAGAAGAGAGGTTGAAGAAAGAAGAGAAGGAGAAAAGAAGAAAATGAAAAGTTGAAGAGGGAGGAGAAGAAGATAATGAAGAAGAATAAGGAGTAGTAGTAGGAGGAGAAGAAGAAAGAGAGGTTGAAGAAAGAAGAGAAGGAGAAAAAGAAGAAAATGAAAAGTTGAAGAGGGAGGAGAAGAAGATAATGAAGAAGAAGAAGAAGTAGTAGTAGGAGGAGAAGAAGAAAGAGAGGTTGAAGAAAGAAGAGAATGAGAAAAAGAAGAAAATGAAAAGTTGAAGAGGGAGGAGGAGAAGAAGATAATGAGGAAGAATAAGTGAAATAAGAGGCGTGTTACCTGCGCAGACTATTCTCGACCAGGCCCTGTCCACACAGGGAGACGCGCGAAGTGACACTGTGCACCAGTCGCGTCAAACAGAGCTCGGTGGTTGAGGCCGGACGAGCTGTTGCTAGTCGACGTGCCTGCGGCCCATCCACGTGCCGCCACCCAACTCCACCTCGCTAGTCTTAGGCTGCCAGTTCCATTTTCCACTAGTCTTCATGCCGTTTAAAGTAGTTTATCTGCACACTACATTGCGGCTGTTCACAATCGGATGCTAGGTGCAAGAACCCGCAACTCATCTGAGGAGTTCAAGTTCATTTAATCATCAAATCAAATCATTTATTCATCCTTGAAACAAAATAATAACATAAGAAACTTAAAAAGTGTAAAAATTACAACTAAAAAAATAATTAATAATATAATATGAAACTTAAGAAGCATAAAAATTACAACTGAAAAATAACAGAATTAATAATATAATACATATAAGAATAAAATAGGTTTTTTTTAGTTTTTTAGTAAATGGAAGAGCTTACATGGGCAAAAATTGCCTGTGCGTAAGCTCGAGTTGAGTTGTACATTAAATAACATTAAGAGATTTGAAGGATTTCGAATAAAGTAGGTAATGAAACAAAAATGAAGAAAAATACTAATGATAAAATAAAGATAACTATAGCAATAAGAAAAACGGCGAAGTAAATGTAAATTATTATTTTGAAGTTATAAAAGAGAATAAAACTTATTTGAATGAGATGAAAGCCTGTTCCGAGCACCAGAAGGATATTTAATGTATATCATATTTTTTAATTCATATTTTTAATGTTTTTATTTTTTAATTCATATTTTTAATGTTTTTTTTTCTCTCTCCAGTACGTGCTTTTGACAATTACTCGCCTTCCTTCCACTGTAGTGTAGTTAATATTTTACAAGAGAATATGAATAATATGTAATAAACCTCTGAGTTTATATAGCATCTGCCGCCCATGAACATGTTCTATCTTTATCAATAAAACAATGTAAATCTATTCATAACAATATTGTATAACTTCCAGAATGTGTAAGAGTGTATTCAGCGAGCGTTTCTAAACTTGTACTGTATTTTATAAGACGGAAATCAGATACTGAATTTTTCTATCAATGATTGTAATTTAAGCGTATCACGGTTGTTACTATAATGTGTCAAATTTGCTTAGAATCATGTAGGTATCACGTTTGATACAAATCTACCATCGTCATCACCTCTGAATGTATCCTGTATAGGCTATTCCTTATAGCTCTTGCTAAATACAGTATTACTATATATTTTCAAGCGAAGTGTGTATAGAATATCTTAGATAATCAGACTGTTATTGTTAGCTATGTTGTTGAAATTATTTGTTTATTTATTTTCAATAATACTTGTAATAAAACGAAGTAATTGTTGGATAAGAGATGGTTTTCGTTCATTTTGAAACCTTTTCCTCTACGAATTTCAGATTATTTCAGCGAAATCAACGCATTTCGAATATAGAGTTAAAAGACGTGTAATGAGAAATAAGAAGTACTGAAGTAATAAGACTTGTGGATAATTAGAGTGTTAATTTATAGCTCATTCACTTTGCTAAGGTATCTGAACTGAAATTAATTAATTATTGACATTACAGCTTTTTAAAGATTCCATATGAGTAGCCTAATTACTGAGGCTAAAATAAAAATGACGGAGGGAGGTAGTGTTGGAGTCGAGAGACAATCCATGGGGTACCGCCACAGATCACCTCTGTCCTGCCAACCAAACAGTATTCCCAATTTTAAATGATAATTTTGAAAAAATATGACTCGCAAAGCTTGCTTCAGAGTATGCATCAAAACAGTATGAACAGTATGCTTCAGAGTGCCTCCATGGAGTTAACAGAACAAAACATTCAATTAGGTTTGAAAATAGGATAGAAATGTGGAAATTATATGAAATCGAATGATAAAAAAGACGAAATGAAATCACCCAGATTACTAGATCTAACAATCTAATAAGCTTGCGAGTCCATTGCTTCGCCATAGCCTTGTTAGCCGCAGTCACTGTATGGTACGCTCACCGTCCGGGGACATCTCAAAACTTGATATTTAGTCGAAAGATGTCACCAAACCGAGGGCACCCATGACGTACGTTGCCCGGCCCACACGCGGTGTGGTACCAGCAAGGTTCATACAGAAAAATGTTACTCTTCTGTTGTACCTTGCCGGACCATCACCATTCGAGGACGTAAGGCTTGTGGGCCACGGGAATACTCTTCACTGCTACACACCCTATGACGGAGGGCGGTAGTGTTGGAGTCGAGAGACAATCCATGGTGTACCTCCACAGATCACCTCTCTCCTGCCAACCAAACAGTATTCCCAATTTGGAATAGAAATTTTGAGAAAATTAAACATACTTCCGCTGGGTCTTCTGCGGTACAAGAAGGATGGAGTCTACCTATTAGAGCACTTTCCAGTAACTCTCAAAAACAGACCTTATTCAACAACAACTCTCCCCCTCACCACCTAACAACAACGTTGAAAAAAACCAGAAAAGTCAAACCCCCTCCCACCAAGAATACTAAACATCATAAAAGGCTCCAGAGGAACAGAACCTCTCAGATGCCTCTCAAGATGTAATCGAAATTAGTGTCCCATCCTTCTTGCACCGCAGAAAACCTAGAGAAAGTATTTTCTAAAAACATTATCAACTTGAAAAAAGACTTGTAAGTTATAAGAAAGATTTCGCGAGTAAAATAATTATTATATTGATGAAACAATTTAAACTGGTAGAGCTAGTGAAGCTAGCCTACCGTTGCAATCACAGAATAATAATAGTTTTTTTATTATTGTTCTGTTCACTCTCAACTTGTTTTTATACAACACAGAAATCTTAATTAGAAGTGAAAATAATTACTCACGTGAGTGGAGCGCTTTCGGACTCTAAGTTGTCTGTCAACGCGAGGTTTTGAAGTTTCATAAATATTATTGAAGAGTACCATACCGTATATTTCTGTGAACGCTGCTCTAACCTTGTATATGCAGTAGAATTCATTTTCGCAGTAAATTAAGTTCATTATTCACTCTCATGAAAGTTCTGAAACTTGATAATCTGGAAGAATACTCACAATTAGATCAACTGTATGATAAAACCAGAACAATTTAATGGAATAATGTATCTGAATAATAATGAATCATGCTACATACGATAAGGAGAGAAACATAACTTCTGAGAATTCTAACCAAGATGCACATACCTAATGGCACTTATAAAACGAACATATAAATAAAAATACCATGCTACACAGATACTACAATTACTACAATACAGCTGTGGATGCAACACATTACATTTAATGCATGCACACACTAAACAATGTAAAAAGTGCCATGGACTTGGAGCTGATCAAGAAGAGGAGCTGGAATACTGTATCTTTAATCTGAAACATACTTAGGAGGCAAAAGAGGAATTAAGTACAATTTTTAAAACAAAATTGGAAAGTTGATCAGTAACTTATCACTAAGCATAATACATAATTTGCACTCCTGAACCGCCAGGAGTGGCCCTAAACTGAAATTCATGACTTGAATAAATAATCAATTTAAATCAATAACTACACCTCTCAGCGTGTGTGAGAGAGTGCCCTAAGCTACTGCGTTCTCCTAGCATGTGTAGGAGAGCGTCTTATGAAATGAGAAACTCTATAAATTCTCAAAAATAATGCATCTGTGAGAGTTCTGAAGTCTCAACGACACAAACTAATATAATATGTGCTAGGAACGTATCCTTGAACTATAAATTAATTCAAAAATAATTGTAAGGCCAGGAGTAACCCGGATCAAAATTAATTATAGCTAATTCAAATATTGTAAAACATTTCATGACTAACTGCATCTCTCAGCGTGTGTAAGAGAATGCCCTACTTTACTGCACTTATCTAGCATGTGTAGATATGTGTATTCTTAAATAAAATAGATGAATGCTCTAATAAATAATAATAACTAATCCATAATAATAATTATTATTACGATATGCACCTCTCAGCGTGTGTGAGAGAGTGTCTTAAACCATCGCCTTTTCTAGCATGTGTGAAAAGTACTCAATCAAGGATATTTTGAGTTACTACTCAAAAATATTTCTGACTTTTAGGATTCTATTGTGAGTTTATAACTCATAATAAAATCATTGATATAGCATGCAAGTTAATACTTATTACTAAGGTTGGAAATGAAATCTGTCCCAAAGCTATCATCAAGAATAGCTTTCACCCCCTTCCATGCCAACCAGCAAAGGCTGGAGGCAATAATACTACGATCAAAAAATTTAAATTAATAATTGAAAAGATAATATAAATCAACAAATTGTATTCATACCCCCTCTCCCTATGCCCAAAACCCATTGCTGAAGGCCTACTATCTAATATTTACAATCCCCAGTCTCATAACAGATCTCATCAGGCTTCAGAGTAATAGTTACTACCTCGTCATAAAGTTGATGCTGGACTGAGCCCGCAATCATAGTGACAACGCTGTAGAACTACCACACAGAGCACTGACTGAGAAAGCGATACATGACTGAATTCTGTAAATATCCTACAGGGACCCTGACATCTCAATCCCTATTTATGGTTGTTATCTTGCACCATATCCTTTTGCAAGCCATGAAACAGTACCACATACACCATCGCTGCGGATGGTGGGAAAATGATTCAGTCACATTCACTATGGTGTGCTGCTCTAAAAGCTCCCAACCAAAAGTGTTTAGACAACACGCCCAACACAAAACTCGCTTGATGGCGTGGTACTGCCTGGATTGAGCGGGAATATGTCACATGACTAACAACCACAAACATCCCACCCCCTATACCCCTATCTATTCCAGGAGAATGTTAGCAAGTTCTAGCCTAACTCTTCAACTTGTAATTTGAAAGAAGGATACCTCATACCAAAATCTCTCATCCACATCTTGATGATCCACAGCATAGACTCGACAATTCCATCAGTACGATTGTTGTGATTTCTAGTATAGAAATGCGCTTCATTGAAATTGGTGTATTCCCATAAATACTTCTTGTTTTACTGAACCATTCATGTATATCCTGTTGAGAAAAACACAAATATCAGTATATAGGCCAATATATTATTTTATAATAATATAATTACAAATATTAATCAAGACCCTAACTGAAGGAGATTAATAAAAGTAGAGAATTTCTACTTTCAAATAGAACATACAGATCCAATAGTTTATGAATAGTTGATTGGTATTTGAGAGGTGAATATTCTAAATACATGTATGTAAAAAGACTAAGTTTTAAAATAGGCGAGAAATTGGTAAAAAATAATTACCCAACAGATTGGCGATTCATCAAAGTGTGGTTGGTAGGTGGTTTCAACTATGCCAGTCAAGTTATCAATTATCAACGCTGCTCCAACCTTGTATATGTAGAAGCAGTAGACTTCATTTTCCCAGTAAATTAAAATCATTATTCCAGAACACTCTTATGAAAATGGAAACTGAAACATGGTAATCTGGAAGAAATAATCTCAATTAGAACAACTGGGTAATAAAACCAATACAATAGTATACTGTATAATGTATCTGAATAATAATGAATCATGCTACATACGATAAGGAGAGAAACATAACTTCTAAGAATTCTTACCAAGATGCACATACCTAATGGCACATTCAAAACAAACATATAAATGATAATACTACGCTACAAAGTTACTACAACACAGCTGTGGATGCAACACATTACATTCAATGCATGCACACACTACACAATGTAAAAAGTGCCATGGACTTGGAGCTGATCAAGAAGAGGAGCTGGAATACTGTATCTTTAATCTGAAACATACTTAGGAGGCAAAAGAGGAATTAAGTACAATTTTTAAAACAAAATTGGAAAGTTGATCAGTAACTTATCACTAAGCATAATACATAATTTGCACTCCTGAACCGCCAGGAGTGGCCCTAAACTGAAATTCATGACTTGAATAAATAATCAATTTAAATCAATAACTACACCTCTCAGCGTGTGTGAGAGAGTGCCCTAAGCTACTGCGTTCTCCTAGCATGTGTGGGAGGCGTCTTATGAAATGAGAATTTTATAAATTCTCAAAAATATAATGCATCTGTGAGAGTTCTGAAGTCTCAACGACACAAACTAATATAATATGTGCTAGGAACGTATCCTTGAACTATAAATTAATTCAAAAATAATTGTAAGGCCAGGAGTAACCCGGATCAAAATTAATTATAGCTAATTCAAATATTGTAAAACATTTCATGACTAACTGCATCTCTCAGCGTGTATAAGAGAATGCCCTACTTTACTGCACTTATCTAGCATGTGTAGATATGTGTATTCTTAAATAAAATAGATGAATGCTCTAATAAATAATAATAACTAATCCATAATAATAATTATTATTACGATATGCACCTCTCAGCGTGTGTGAGAGAGTGTCTTAAACCATCGCCTTTTCTAGCATGTGTAGAAAAGTACTCAATCAAGGATATTTTGAGTTACTACTCAAAAATATTTCTGACTTTTAGGATTCTATTGTGAGTTTATAACTCATAATAAAATCATTGATATAGCATGCAAGTTAATACTTATTACTAAGGTTGGAAATGAAATCTGTCCCAAAGCTATCATCAAGAATAGCTTTCACCCCCTTACCCATGCCAACCAGCAAAGGCTGGAGGCAATAATACTACGATCATGAAAATTTAAATTAATAATTGAAAAGATAATATAAATCAACAAATTGTATTCATACCCCCTCTCCCTATGCCCAAAACCCATTGCTGAAGGCCTACTATCTAATATTTACAATCCCCAGTCTCATAACAGATCTCATCAGGCTTCAGAGTAATAGTTACTACCTCGTCATAAAGTTGATGCTGGACTGAGCCCGCAATCATAGTGACAACGCTGTAGAACTACCACACAGAGCACTGACTGAGAAAGCGATACATGACTGAATTCTGTAAATATCCTACAGGGACCCTGACATCTCAATCCCTATTTATGGTTGTTATCTTGCACCATATCCTTTTGCAAGCCATGAAACAGTACCACATACACCATCGCTGCGGATGGTGGGAAAATGATTCAGTCACATTCACTATGGTGTGCTGCTATAAAGCTCCCAACCAAAAGTGTTTAGACAACACGCCCAACACAAAACTCGCTTGATGGCGTGGTACTGCCTGGATTGAGCGGGAATATGTCACATGACTAACAACCACAAACATCCCACCCCCTATACCCCTATCTATTCCAGGAGAATGTTAGCAAGTTCTAGCCTAACTCTTAAACTTGTAATTTGAAAAGGATACCTCATACCAAAATCTCTCATCCACATCTTGATAATCCACAGCATAGACTCGACAATTCCATCAGTACGATTGTTGTGGTTTCTAGTATAGAAATGCGCTTCATTGAAATTGGTGTATACTTCTTGTTTTACTGAACCATTCATGTATATCCTGTTGAGAAAAACACAAATATCAGTATATAGGCCAATATATTATTTTATAATAATATAATTACAAATATTAATCAAGACCCTAACTGAAGGAGATTAATAAAAGTAGAGAATTTCTACTTTCAAATAGAACATACAGATCCAATAGTTTATGAATAGTTGATTGGTATTTGAGAGGTGAATATTCTAAATACATGTATGTAAAAAGACTAAGTTTTAAAATAGGCGAGAAATTGGTAAAAAATAATTACCCAACAGATTGGCGATTCATCAAAGTGTGGTTGGTAGGTGGTTTCAACTATGCCAGTCAAGTTATCAATTATCAACGCTGCTCCAACCTTGTATATGTAGAAGCAGTAGACTTCATTTTCCCAGTAAATTAAAATCATTATTCCAGAACACTCTTATGAAAATGGAAACTGAAACATGGTAATCTGGAAGAAATAATCTCAATTAGAACAACTGGGTAATAAAACCAATACAATAGTATACTGTATAATGTATCTGAATAATAATGGATCATGCTACACACGCTAAGGTGAAAAACATAACTTCTAAGAATTCTTACCAAGATGCACATACCTAATGGCACATTCAAAACAAACATATAAATGATAATACTACGCTACAAAGTTACTACAACACAGCTGTGGATGCAACACATTACATTCAATGCATGCACACACTACACAATGTAAAAGTGCCATGGACTTGGAGCTGATCAAGAAGAGGAGCTGGAATACTGTATCTTTAATCTGAAACATACTTAGGAGGCAAAGAGGAATTAAGTACAATTTTAAAACAAAATTGGAAAGTTGATCAGTAACTTATCACTAAGCATAATACATAATTTGCACTCCTGAACCGCCAGGAGTGGCCCTAAACTGAAATTCATGACTTGAATAAATAATCAATTTAAATCAATAACTACACCTCTCAGCGTGTGTGAGAGAGTGCCCTAAGCTACTGCGTTCTCCTAGCATGTGTAGGAGAGCGTCTTATGAAATGAGAATTTTTATAAATTCTCAAAAATATAATGCATCTGTGAGAGTTCTGAAGTCTCAACGACACAAACTAATATAATATGTGCTAGGAACGTATCCTTGAACTATAAATTAATTCAAAAATAATTGTAAGGCCAGGAGTAACCCGGATCAAAATTAATTATAGCTAATTCAAATATTGTAAAACATTTCATGACTAACTGCATCTCTCAGCGTGTATAAGAGAATGCCCTACTTTACTGCACTTATCTAGCATGTGTAGATATGTGTATTCTTAAATAAAATAGATGAATGCTCTAATAAATAATAATAACTAATCCATAATAATAATTATTATTACGATATGCACCTCTCAGCGTGTGTGAGAGAGTGTCTTAAACCATCGCCTTTTCTAGCATGTGTAGAAAAGTACTCAATCAAGGATATTTTGAGTTACTACTCAAAAATATTTCTGACTTTTAGGATTCTATTGTGAGTTTATAACTCATAATAAAATCATTGATATAGCATGCAAGTTAATACTTATTACTAAGGTTGGAAATGAAATCTGTCCCAAAGCTATCATCAAGAATAGCTTTCACCCCCCTTCCCATGCCAACCAGCAAAGGCTGGAGGCAATAATACTACGATCGTGAAAAATTTAAATTGAAAAAATAATATAAATCATCAAATTGTATTCATACCCCCTCTCCCTAAGCCCAAACCCCATTGCTGAAGGCCTACTATCTAATATTTACAATCCCCAGTCTCATAACAGATCTCATCAGGCTTCAGAGTAATAGTTACTACCTCGTCATAAAGTTGATGCTGGACTGAGCCCGCAATCATAGTGACAACGCTGTAGAACTACCACACAGAGCACTGACTGAGAAAGCGATACATGACTGAATTCTGTAAATATCCTACAGGGACCCTGACATCTCAATCCCTATTTATGGTTGTTATCTTGCACCATATCCTTTTGCAAGCCATGAAACAGTACCACATACACCATCGCTGCGGATGGTGGGAAAATGATTCAGTCACATTCACTATGGTGTGCTGCTATGAAAGCTCCCAACCAAAAAGTGTTTAGACAACACGCCCAACACAAAACTCGCTTGATGGCGTGGTACTGCCTGGATTGAGCGGGAATATGTCACATGACTAACAACCACAAACATCCCACCCCCTATACCCCTATCTATTCCAGGAGAATGTTAGCAAGTTCTAGCCTAACTCTTCAACTTGTAATTTGAAAGAAGGATACCTCATACCAAAATCTCTCATCCACATCTTGATGATCCACAGCATAGACTCGACAATTCCATCAGTACGATTGTTGTGATTTCTAGTATAGAAATGCGCTTCATTGAAATTGGTGTATTCCCATAAATACTTCTTGTTTTACTGAACCATTCATGTATATCCTGTTGAGAAAAACACAAATATCAGTATATAGGCCAATATATTATTTTATAATAATATAATTACAAATATTAATCAAGACCCTAACTGAAGGAGATTAATAAAAGTAGAGAATTTCTACTTTCAAATAGAACATACAGATCCAATAGTTTATGAATAGTTGATTGGTATTTGAGAGGTGAATATTCTAAATACATGTATGTAAAAAGACTAAGTTTTAAAATAGGCGAGAAATTGGTAAAAAATAATTACCCAACAGATTGGCGATTCATCAAAGTGTGGTTGGTAGGTGGTTTCAACTATGCCAGTCAAGTTATCAATTATCAACGCTGCTCCAACCTTGTATATGTAGAAGCAGTAGACTTCATTTTCCCAGTAAATTAAAATCATTATTCCAGAACACTCTTATGAAAATGGAAACTGAAACATGGTAATCTGGAAGAAATAATCTCAATTAGAACAACTGGGTAATAAAACCAATACAATAGTATACTGTATAATGTATCTGAATAATAATGGATCATGCTACACACGATAAGGTGGAAAGATAACTTCTAAGAATTCTTACCAAGATGCACATACCTAATGGCACATTCAAAACAAACATATAAATGATAATACTACGCTACAAAGTTACTACAACACAGCTGTGGATGCAACACATTACATTCAATGCATGCACACACTACACAATGTAAAAAGTGCCATGGACTTGGAGCTGATCAAGAAGAGGAGCTGGAATACTGTATCTTTAATCTGAAACATACTTAGGAGGCAAAAGAGGAATTAAGTACAATTTTTAAAACAAAATTGGAAAGTTGATCAGTAACTTATCACTAAGCATAATACATAATTTGCACTCCTGAACCGCCAGGAGTGGCCCTAAACTGAAATTCATGACTTGAATAAATAATCAATTTAAATCAATAACTACACCTCTCAGCGTGTGTGAGAGAGTGCCCTAAGCTACTGCGTTCTCCTAGCATGTGTAGGAGAGCGTCTTATGAAATGAGAATTTTTATAAATTCTCAAAAATATAATGCATCTGTGAGAGTTCTGAAGTCTCAACGACACAAACTAATATAATATGTGCTAGGAACGTATCCTTGAACTATAAATTAATTCAAAAATAATTGTAAGGCCAGGAGTAACCCGGATCAAAATTAATTATAGCTAATTCAAATATTGTAAAACATTTCATGACTAACTGCATCTCTCAGCGTGTGTAAGAGAATGCCCTACTTTACTGCACTTATCTAGCATGTGTAGATATGTGTATTCTTAAATAAAATAGATGAATGCTCTAATAAATAATAATAATTATTATTACGATATGCACCTCTCAGCGTGTGTGAGAGAGTGTCTTAAACCATCGCCTTTTCTAGCATGTGTAGAAAAGTACTCAATCAAGGATATTTTGAGTTACTACTCAAAAATATTTCTGACTTTTAGGATTCTATTGTGAGTTTATAACTCATAATAAAATCATTGATATAGCATGCAAGTTAATACTTATTACTAAGGTTGGAAATGAAATCTGTCCCAAAGCTATCATCAAGAATAGCTTTCACCCCCCTTCCCATGCCAACCAGCAAAGGCTGGAGGCAATAATACTACGATCAAAAAATTTAAATTAATAATTGAAAAGATAATATAAATCAACAAATTGTATTCATACCCCTCTCCTATGCCCAAAACCCATTGCTGAAGGCCTACTATCTAATATTTACAATCTGTCTCATAACAGATCTCATCAGGCTTCAGAGTAATAGTTACTACCTCGTCATAAAGTTGATGCTGGACTGAGCCCGCAATCATAGTGACAACGCTGTAGAACTACCACACAGAGCACTGACTGAGAAAGCGATACATGACTGAATTCTGTAAATATCCTACAGGGACCCTGACATCTCAATCCCTATTTATGGTTGTTATCTTGCACCATATCCTTTTGCAAGCCATGAAACAGTACCACATACACCATCGCTGCGGATGGTGGGAAAATGATTCAGTCACATTCACTATGGTGTGCTGCTATAAAAGCTCCCAACCAAAAAGTGTTTAGACAACACGCCCAACACAAAACTCGCTTGATGGCGTGGTACTGCCTGGATTGAGCGGGAATATGTCACATGACTAACAACCACAAACATCCCACCCCCTATACCCCTATCTATTCCAGGAGAATGTTAGCAAGTTCTAGCCTAACTCTTCAACTTGTAATTTGAAAGAAGGATACCTCATACCAAAATCACCGATCCACGTCTTGACAATCCATAGACTTGACTATTTCCACATCTTGACAATCCATAGACTTCATTGTTTCCAGTAAGATTTTTCTGGTTTCCAGTAGCAACGCTCTTCATTGGTATTGATGTATTGTAGGTATGACAGTACCGGTATTCTCATAAATATTATTTGTTTGAGTGGTCAATACATACAACCTGTAGGGAAAAACAAAACTAATATTATTACATAGGCCAATAAAAATCTTATTTGTTAATGATATCTATAATTCCAACAATCAGCAATTATGTAAAAAACATAATATAAAATATTTAAAATACTAATTGAAGAATATCAAGTAACAAATTGGCAAAATTTGTGGTTGGTTAAAGCTTGCACCTTGCAACTATGCCAAGTTTCCAATACACCTCACTTCAGTAGGCTACCAAGAAATAAGTACTTTTCGGCGTAACTTAAGTTTACTGGCCAAGTTAGCTGGAGAAAAATTTATAGGTTTTCAAATTTCTTGAAAGAAAAATAAATTATTGTAGCTGATTATCCAATAACATTATCAAGGATAACCCTCCATTATCTATGTTTAAAGTGGCTTCTTAAATGTTTTCATGATGAGATTTCTTTTGTAAGATAATTTTGAAGAATTAGAAAATCAAGAAATTGAAAAGCGTGAGCTAATATTATAGCTTCAATAGAAGCTATTGGAAGTTAAAAACCATTAGTAGTGTCTTATAAAATTATTGTATTACTATGCAATGGTAATTTTGTTTCAATAAACAATCTTGAAAGTTTAAAGAAACAGGAATAATGAAAGCAGTATTATAATTTTCATGAATGTCTTGTGAAGTATAGAAATATTTCAAGGATCTGATTAGGTAGTCTACGCACAGAGACTGTATAATACTAATACACTATTACTTTATACTGTGTAATAATTAGTCTACACAGTATTCAAACTGTGAAATAATAATACACTTTCTGCAATCACTTGACTAAAATTTACCAGATTGCTGGTAAATTTATGAATTTCAGCCATTGATTGCTGGTCAACATAACTAGCCTACATAAATGAGTTATAAATCCTTAATGTTCTAGTGGATAACAAAATTGGAATAAAAATTATGATTTGGATATTTAAATTGAGGTGTGAATTCAAAATGCTTTCTTCAATAATGAAGTAAATAATCATTAATTTGTAATAGAAAACAAAATCAGCCTACCTACCTTGTAGGCAATCCAATCGAGATGAACTTGCAAATTACAAAGTTTTCAAATCCACTCAATTTATTCCACGCACTTCACTAATTGAGCTCACTAGTGCTGGAATATTAGAGCACAACTCAATTGAAGCACTTTTAGTGGTTCTTTAAAGTTGAATTGAATATATTTTCTGACAGAACCAACGCAAGTCATGTGCACTTGGCAAGCCGGTACGCAAGAATGGCAAAAAAGATGGCTGAAATTTCGTCATCATTGTCAGTCAGCTGATTGACAGATACAGCCGGTCTATGCCGTTGCAGACATTTTAATATATAGCAGGATTATTTTAAATTGTCAGGAAGCAACAGATTGATTTAAGCTCGTTTACTGACGTTAAATCAGCTTTTACAATTTTATGACAAGTTAAAAGAATCCTGATTCGAGTTGAGTGTATCAGGACAGTATGGTTGTCTAGCCTGTCGTTTGGCGCGTAGTTTTGATTCAAATTTGAAAATTGTACGGAGAATTCGTAAAGAGGAAAATTTAAATGAATTACTTAGAACATTGATTATCAACATAATTCATTATAGAATCGATTAAATGATACAGATTTAAATTAAATATGCCAGTTGATTATTTTTAAAGTTAATTTATAAGTTAATAATAATTTCATAATTCAAATATGTAATGATGTATTTGTTATTCTTCCTTATTTGATCAATATAATATTGGTAGATTCACCCACAATCAAATATAAAATTAATGTGGAAGTATTATTAATTATTCCACCTACTGGGTTGAATCAGAGAGAAAGCATACGCCAAGTTTGGCGTATGCTTTTTCTATGGTTGAATGGTGAAATAAATACTTCCAATTAGCTATAGATATATTACCTACGCAAATAATGTTCACCATCATATCAATATTTGATTAAATTACCCACTTTACTTGATAGGTAATTGATCAAATAGATGTGCAGCATGATGATATTGAACGGCCGGATGAACTAGTGAAATTCTACGACTTTCTCAGCCCAGTCGTATCTGATAAGATTGAAATCTACTCGCTACATTTTCCCCTCAAATCTACAGTATTTTGTATACATTTTGTGTTTGAGATTGAACATTCGACAAACCGCCTATTTACTGTGGGCTAATCATAATATGACTCATCTCAATCAAATCACTTGAAACACCTACCGCGTAAGTTACCTCAGTGAGATGTTTAAGGCTCGTAAAACTGCCTTGATATTGATATTGAGTAATATCACGCTTGTAAACATGTGTAGTCTATGGCGAGGAAAATAAACTTGCATTGGGCTCATTTTTCTGCAACTCAATTAGCCTAGAATGCCTAGAAGCTTCAAGAAGGAAAACAAGTTAACAGCATGAATTTTCTGCTCTATTTTAAGCAACAAGCTTGATTCAATCCAATGAGACGCTTATACAATCTGCTAATTATTATAATACAGAACTGATGTTTTTCCGAATTCCATGTCAATTTCATCAAATACAGGAGGCTACCTAGTTCTTGGAAGGGTTGTCCTAATGCTTTCAAATGATTATTATTTTTTCTATGAATGATTAGAAAAATCTATTTGAGAAATTAATAGTTTGAAACTTGATCCACGAATATAAACAAGTAGGTAGCCTGATCATGTACACAAATGTACATCTAGTAGATGTTCAAATCGAATATTCATAAGTTAAATAATTTCAATCAATAATAGATTAGTACAGTGATAATCTAGATACAAATAATTAGTACAAATAATCTAGATTAGTACAATAATAGACTAACTACACAAATGATAAATTAATGGACTGTCTCTGGTACCATTGTATTCACCATTGTCTCTGGTTATTATTGCTGTATGGAGCTGCCATTTTTCCAAAATCCAAGTCAATTTAATCTATTTCAACTAGAGTGGTTCTTGCATAGATACTTGGGTCTACTCTTCAGTTTCAAATTGGTAGGTAGATTCAATTTCGTAGAAAAATACAAAAATAAATTTGAAAAATCGTCTGAAAGTCAAGTCAAGTTTTGCTGTCATTTATTTGGACTAGTTTCAAGCAACAAAGGATTTTTTACAATGACTTGATCGTGTTGACCTGGAAACCATAAAATATGCCACAGCCTAGATTCTGATATTCAAATCACCTGGTGCTTGTAAGTTCTGAAATTTCAATGCTGAATATTAAAGCACAGTATTCCCAGTAATGAAATAGATATAATATAATGTATATTGTACCAAATTTCACATTTTATATGACTAACATTCTACCAACATCCCAATTCCTAATTTTAATGCGTCTCTTTGCAGGTTTAAGGATATTGGAAAATTTGTAAGGTCGGTAAATGTGACAAAAAGATTTATCAAATCCTACATACTTGAAGCCGATACCAATCATCGGCTCCTCATTAGAATTTTAATTAGAGACTGAGTTTAACAGACCTTTGTGCAACTGGGTCTCACTTTACTGAATTTAAATTTTATTCTATTTTATTAGTATCCGGCTGGATGGCAGGGTGCAGATGCTTTAATAAGATCACCTTATTTTTGAAGTTTCAGAAGAAATTACTTAAAATGCATTTTTTGATCTTTTTATTGAAATATGCGATTCTGGCTGTTCTGGAAAGTGATAAATAATTGAAAGCAATGACAGGCTAATTACTCTCTTGTCTTCCAGTAAACATACATCTTATTTTCCACCAATATTATTCAAATTCAAATCTTCAAATCTTAAATCTATATGGTTAAGTTTATGTTATTATATTTTCAGATTTATATTCTAGAAATCTATTATACTTTAGTTCTATTACTGTATCTGTAGTATGTAATAATAAATATAATGTATAATCTTGTACACAACTAATATTGAACAACTGCTCCCGCACACAGACGACATAGTCTATGCGGGTTCTATATTATTCATTTTTTTAAATTGTAAAGTTTATTGAATAATAATATTGTACATGTGAATAAATAAATTGAAATTGAAATTATTCATTACTCAGACTAATAATTTTAGTGTGATCAATGGCGAGTTTTAGAGTATTAAACCACGAGAAACCACTTGATTTGAAGACAACCCAACAGGGGCCTATTGCATGAGATAATACAAGCTAGTAGTACTAGTTGTCAGATGGCAAGTTACCATAGTGACAACTAGTATTACTAGATTGTATTTTCTCATGCAACAGGCCCCTGGTCATACCGTATTCAAACAGCATCTTGGCTTGATTGTTCCCTCTTCCCCACAGAGTGACCAGTCTGAAACAAGCTACGGCAGACATTTCCTCCCTTTACCATCCACCACTAGGCCGGTGGAAGGAGGAAACTGACTGACCACGGGGGAAATAATATTCAAGACTTGGAAATTCATGTCTCCGACTGCATTTCTAATGCCGCACGCGTTTCTGACCAGAAACCGTTACTATTTAGTTCGTCGTCAATATCAAATTTTGCATGAACAGCTAACTTCTTCCCCCAGGTATTCAGGATATTGAAAATTAATTGATAATATTGCTGCCTCAACTATAAGTTAGCTTAACAATATCCAAGAAATAATAACAATTGAGGCAATATATGTTGATGCGGCTACTATAGTGCGATTCACGTCAAGAAGTCAGCATTGCTTAGATGGGAGTTTGCTATCCTTGTTCAGCACAAGGCAGTTGCTAGATGCAAGAAGTCAGCTTCTTGACGTGAAACGGACTATAGGTTATAGATGGTCTTGGGAATGGGAGTAGTTAAGTACGGTAAGTTGTGAAAAAAAACGTGTTAACAAATAAAACCAAGCCAAGATTCAAAGAAATTTTATTTCTGTGTCTTAACAATAAATTGCACAATAGCTAAGTGTTCAACTATTTTATTTCATGTCATTGACACGTGGAAGAATATAGGCTAATTATTAGAATTAAATACAATATTTTTATTAAATGGATTGTAATCTTTGCAAATAGGTAGAGAAATAGTTAGTGGACGGACAGACGAGATTTTAGTACCATTTTTATAGTGTTAATATGAATGTACAATAGTAGAAAAATATTCTAAGATGCAATTCTAACAGAGAATGAAATATAAACGTGTAATCTTAGTGATATGTAGAAAAATTTCAAATACCTATATACTATCTATATAATTTATTGTATTGACTTAGGATTCAAAATGTAGAATATTTCTAAAGTTTGTACTTCTATGGTGTTCTAAGAGAGGAACAATTTTTAAAATTTTGTAAGTTAGTATTTAAATTTATTATTTTGTAAGATTATAATTCGTACTTTGAATACCGTATCTATCACAACCAGTCATTATGACCATTCATAGTGTCTACTTATTCTAAATGAAAAAATTATAAAATAACCAGAGCAATTACAGTATAATAACAATGTGGTGTTCTTGGAAGATTCAAGTTGAATATTTCTCAACCAAGTTCCTACTTATACTACATGCAACAAAATAAAATTGATAATTGGATAACAAGTTCAATTTTGATAAAATTGAAATAACGTTTAAAATAATATTATAGACAAAATATCATATAGCCTAAATGGTGAGTTAATTGGTACGGTATACATTTTTTTAATAACTAAATAAGAGTACTTGAACCACAACAGTTCTTGGTCACCAATGAAAATTTCAAAAATTTATCTAAGACTAGGCGTACCGTACACTGATTAGTCAAGACAAGACAAGAAAAGATTAGTCACGTTTAGTCACAATAATTCACATAGCTCCTTATGAAGCAGCACACACCGATGCAATGACTAATCTTGTGTTCTGTGACTAAACGTGATAATCTCGTCTTGTCTTGTCTTGACTAACCGGTGTACGCCTAGCCTAACATTCAAAGTTTATTATTCAATAATTATTATGTCAACATCTACAAAATACAACAAATCAATTCAACAGAATATATTTAGGAAGATTTTATAATAGTAATAACAATGATCACAAGTTTAGTGGTAAAGAAAACTTAATATTACCAAACCCACCTAATGGACAACATTTCAATGATACATTGTTCAGTTGGAGAAGAATGAAATCTCCTAAAAATGTGGATATCTTCTAGATATTAAAAGGTAAAATTTTTTAAATACAGTACTATTCTATATTTACTAAGACTATTCAGACAATTGAAAAATTGTTAATTCAAATGCACTAACCATGCTAATAGGCTACCAAGTCTTTAAAACTATTTCTATAATGAAATACATGGCTGCAAAAGGAATCTTCTGACGAAAATTCTGAAGTGGTTATAATTTATTTATTTATATAATGAGGAAATCCTTGAGTGATACTATAATTCCCAAGGAATTTCTATAAAATACTTGATTGATTACCTCAATTGATCCCTACATAATAATAAACCCCTATTAATTATTCCTAAGGAATTCTAATGTATAAGGAAATCCTTATGAGAATATGTTGTATGGGAAGCGGGTTGGTCCCAGTGGCAGAGGCGAGGCTAATCGGTGAGATTAGATAAGAGACAGCGCCTACCACTCCCGTTGTATCGGTGACCGGCTCCTCTAAATACAAAAATTTATGAGCTTCAAAATCGCTTCCCGGTGGTTCGGAACCCACCTAAAGCTGTAGGTCCATTCATATCTCATCATCATCCTTCCATTACCCACGCACAAGCTTAGAGCTTATGTGAGCATCATCCCTAGCAAAATTTCTTCAACAAAACCTCTAAACGTGTTCATACATGATCAACATCTTACATCATATTAGAGAAATTTGAATATGGGCCCAGGAAACTCAAAGAAAGTCAATTTGAATGTTTCATTTTGCAATTTTCCCATAGTAAAGTATGTTAAAATGAATGCCGTGAATTCTGTGTGAATATTCTGCGTGAAAACCGGACTGAAAAATTGAAATTCGCAAAAGTTGCTGTGTGCTGTGTAGCCTAATCGAAATTGCTGTGTGCTGTGATCGATCTTGCTATGTGCTTGCTTACTTACTTCATGAACTATGAAAAACTGTTTATTTTCTTGAACTTGAAAAACAAGAAAATTCTCCTATTAGCCTATTGAACAATTCAGGTCAACAACATGAATTCATTCGATTTAGTAACCAAATTTAATGGACCGAACTATAAACAGTGGTTGTTTCAGATAAAATGTGCTCTTTGAGCAAAAGGTATTTCAGACGTCGCTTTTGGCAAGGTCACAAATAAGCCAGACGACGAAAAGGAGCTTGTCGAATGGAATAAAAAGGACGCAAATGCAATGTTTACATTGTCTACGGCCATGGATCAAAAAAAATAATATTGATCAAAAATTGTGAAACATTGTTCAAAATTGTACAGAAACTTCTCTATAATATAGATGAAAGAAGGGGTGATTTTATATGTAAATATGTAAAAACAAGTGCTACCGTATTTCAAGGAGGCGACCAACAACTAACACAAATAAAAGAATTAGAAAACAAAATTCATTCAAATATTATTTGCCTGGAGATGATAGAGTTTGTAAGTCATTTTTTCTCAAAACTCTTGACATCAGCCAAAAAACTGTACAAGTCGCCAAAAGAAAAGAGATGCATGATTCTTCCATTATGCATGATGATAAGAGGGGAAGACATGAGCCAAAAAATAAGACTTCCATTGATTGCCTTGATTCTGTTAGAAAGCATATAGAGTCCTTTCCTAAGATGGAAAGTCATTACTGTCTTGCCTCCTCAAAACGTCAGTATCTTTCAGCAGATTTGAATTTGGCTAAAATGTATGAGCTGTATTTGGAGAAATGTAGCACGGAAATGATTATTCCTGTGAAGATTCATGTTTATAGGAAAGTCTTCAATACAGAATACAACTTGTCTTTTCATCATCCCAAAAAGGATACATGTCGAGTCTGTGAGAAGATGAAGAATATGTCAGAGGAAGAAAAAAATAATAATCAAGAATATATTATACTGTCAGAAGTCTGAAATCAACAAAATGCTAATAATTGACAAATTTCATCAATATAAAATGAATCCAAGTGATAACGTTGCGACCCACATCAACAAAATAGAAGGACTGGCCAAGGAAGCTAGGGACGTAGGAGAGACAATCAGTGAGCTTTCTATAATAACAAATATTTTGAGTACTTTACCTTCTAAATACCGAACAATTCGTCAAGCATGGTTTTCAATTCTGGAGGAAAAGCAAACGATAATAAACCTAACATCACGACTACTCGATCAAGAGTTAGATTTTATGATGATTAAATCAAGAACAAACATCACAGGATAGTGAGAGAGAATTATGTAATGAAGATTTACTCAGAAATCAAGAAGAAACCGAGAATAATGAAGGAGAATTGAATAATGAAAATCTTGTAAACGATGATAATTCGAATGTAAATGAACAAGACTGTGAGAAAGAATTAGAAGAAAATAGTTTGAATCTTAGACCAAGAGAATTGTTAAAAAAACCAAACCGGTACTTAACTGAGTGTAATGAAGTAATTGCTTTGTGTGTAGAGTCAGATGAAGTACCTATAACGTTCACAGAAGCGATGAAACACTAAGGCTAGGCGTACACCGGTTAGTCAAGACAAGACAAGATGAGATTAGTCACAGTAATTCTCATAGTTGCTTATGAAGCAGCACACACTGATGCAATGACTAATCGGTGTGTGTTGCTTCATAAGCAACTATGTAAAGTACCTACTATGACTAATCTCGTCTTGTCTTGTCTTGACCAACCGGTGTACGCCTAGCCTTAGAATGGAAAGAAGCAATGATAAAGAGATTGATGGATTACAAAAGTTGAATACATGGACACCAGTAGAATTGCCAGAAGGAGAGATAGCCATAGTGTTATATAATAATTGTGTTTATTTATATTATATTATTATGATTCATATCTGGCTTGATGGTAGACTGACCTGGAACCACCATGTACACCAGGTGTGCCAGAAGATGTCAAGAGTTATCTACCTTCTGAGAAGACTCAGACATTTGGTTGACCGGAACTGCCTTGTGATGGCATATCATGCACTGTTCCACAGCCACTTGACATATGGAGTACTCCTGTGGGGTCATGCTCCGGCGGTCCAGGATATACTGCTGTTGCAAAAGAAGGCTTTGAGGTTGATGACCTTTTCAGGCTACAGGGATCACTGCCGTCCTCTGTTCAAGAGTCTCGGCATTCTTAGAGTCTACAGTCAGTACATCCTCTGCTCATTGCTGTATGTCAAGAAAAGACAAGAGAATCTACAAAAGAGGAGTGACATACACAGCCACAATACTCGGCATGCTGCCAGCCTGGAGATGCCTCGATGCAGACTAGCGGGGACCTACAACAGCTTCCCTACTCAGGCCAAAAGACTCTTCAATACTCTGCCAAGTGAAGTGCAAGACTTGCCGTATACAAGTTTCAGTGCGACAGTGAGAAATAGACTGCTGGTTAGGCCGCTATATTCTCTGCAGGAGTTGAATGGGGAGCCTCTTTTTGGGGTTACTGCACCTCCACAGCACGAATGACCATCCTCTGGTTATTATCAACATGACACCGCCCATCTGGATACTCCAGTCTTTGGCAACGACCACAAGTATTTCAAGTAAGTATATATTATATTATTATGTTGGCTGGACTGAGACAGGATCGAGATGGCGGGCAACACTAGAGGTAGTGAACGGTAACTCATGAACTGTAATGTTTAATAAAACTAATAAATTATAATGTCCAAGAGTGTTATTTATTTGACAGACTAAACATGGCGCAGTCGGTATTTTCTGGACGATTATCTATTTGAGTTTTGAGTGAATGTGTTCAACTGCATAGGCGTCATTTGGGGGTGGCAAGGGGTGGCAGTTGCCACCCCAAAATTCCCAAACCCCTTTTTTTGCCACCCCAAAAATCGTATTATCAATTAGTAATCAGGCAGTAACAATTTCAGTTATTTGCAAACAAGTGAAAATTACAGTTAATAAACGTGAATAAAAACAAAATTTTGTTATTCCACAGTATTTATTAATTGAAATACTGAGTTTCACGTTCACGGCATCATCTTTAGTGGTTGAGGAATTCAGTTTAGGCTTAACCACTGAAGATGATGCCGTGAGCATTGAAACTCGAGTATGGTTTTTTAATTAATAAATACTGTGGAATAGACAAAATTTTGTTTTTATTCTTTCACCGAATATGGAGAAGTTCCACAACATCTCTGAACAAAGTGTGTATTTTAACGTGGCACAATCTTGATTTTTTATTTAACATTTTCACTGGCACACAATAATAGCTTTCATGTTCGAAAACAAAAAGGAAGGTTGAGACATGACTGTCCCGTCGCGGGTTTCACGGTTTCACGCTCGTGTAGAATGGGCAAGGCCGTACCCAGGGGGTCGGGGCTCTCACCACTATCCGCCCCGAGCCCACCAGCATTAGGCTAGGCTAGAAGAGTAGAAGAGGAGATTTTGTATTATAGGTTTTGAAGTTTTTGAAAAATTACGTGATGATTTGTAGTAAAAATTTAAAATTATTTGAGTCTGTATTTTGTATTTATCTATTCAATTCACAAGGGAAAGTATTTCCATACTTGAAATTAAATGGTAATAGCTTTTAACATTAAAAAAGGATCAAAGGGTCAGATAAGATATGTTAATGCAAAAACATTCTAATGGCTTAAAAATACTTAATGTAAAAATTTTCAAGTCAAACCAAGAAACCATAGATTTTTGCCTATAAACTCTGGTTAATCAAGAGTTAAAAACGGTCTTAAAATGCGTAATTTCACACTTAAATTTTCAAAATTTCCCGGGGGGGAAGCCCCCGGACCCCCCGGTTTTCCTGGGGGGTATTCCATAACCCCCCCCCCCGACCCACCGGTCTCCAAGCCACCCAGATCCCTGGCAGACCTTGCCACCCCATTTTAAAAGCTGAAATGACGCTCATGTTCAACTGTGAAATCGTGGGATACCTCTACAACTACAACAACCTAGAAACGATGGCGGCGGCTTGTAATGTCCCAGCAAACTTGTGCCTTGATGGTAATCTCAGTTCCAACTGGAAAGCATTTGAACAATCATTTAATATTTATCTTCTAGCCTCCGGACTTGACAAAACTAGTGAAGAAAGGAAAATAGCCCTCCTCTTAAATCTAATAGGGGAAGAGGCAATGATCGTCTACAACACAATTCGTGATGACAAGGACAAAAACACATAGAAACAAAATGGGTTTTTGGAATAAAGATAATGGTATTAAAAAGGCCCGATTAGTAGCTAAGGGATTTCAAGTTGAGGATAAAGGAAATAATATTTATGCCCCTGTAGCTAAAATGAGTTGTATTAGGATGTTTTTAACTGTAGCCTTATCAAGAAAACAAGAAATAATTCAAATGGACATTCCATCAGCTTTTCTGAATGGAAAACTCAATACTGAAGTTCATATTTTGCCACCAGAAGGAACTAAATATGATGATAATAAAGTTTTGAAATTGAATAGAGCCTTGTATGGACTCAGAGAGTCGCCTAAATGTTGGAATGATGAATTTAATAATTTCGCCACTGAATTGGGTTTCAAACGTTCTAATCATGATTATTGTCTGTATATTGGAAATGATGTAAACATGTTAGTCTATGTAGATGACATTTCAATTGCTAGCGATTCCTAGAATGTAATTATTAATTTGCGAAAGAAATTCAATGCCAAGTATATGGGGAAAATATCACAATTCTTAGGCATAGAATTCAGGAGGAGTGTTAATGATTTAAAAATGTACCAATCAAAATTCATAAAGAAAATTCTCAACAAATTTCAGATGCTTGAATGTAAAAGTATGAAAACTCCTATGGAAAAAGGATTAGATTTGTCAAATAATAATGAGATGATTGATGTTCCTTTTCGTGAACTAATTGGAAGTCTTATGTATATTGCACCTAGTACAAGACCTGACATAGCATTTAGTGTTGGTTACTTGAGTATATTTCTGGAAAAACCTAGTGAAAAAGTATGGAAAGAAGGAAAAAGAATTTTAAGATATCTGAAAAAAAAGAGCTGTCATCTCACATTTCAATCAAATTCACCTGAGTTATTGCAGGGCAAGATTGATGCAGATTGGGCAGGTGATAAACTTGATAGAAAAAGTACAAGTGGTTGCTTAGAAATTAGTGATTTGCTGGAAATCCTGTATCATGGTTTCCAAGAAAACAAAATTGTGTTGCTCTGTCAACCGCAGAAGCTAAATATAATTCATCCACAGCCACAGAATTGATGAATTTGAAAGGTATTGCTATTGACTTGGGTTACAATAATTATTGTAAAGCTTATTAATCTATAGATAATCAAGCTGCCATACAAATGTCTAAAATTTTTAGAAAACAACAAAAGAAGCAAACACATTGATATAAAGGCTCATTTCATTTAAGACATTGTAAGTAAGGGTATATTAAGTATTGATTATGTAAAAAGTGAGGAAAACTTGAGTGACATTTTGACTAAAGCACTATCATATGACAAATTTGTCAAATTAAGACAAGAGTTGAAGATTGTATGATTTGCTTATTTGCTAACTATATTTTTGTATTCAATATTTGCATTGTATCCATTATTTTTCTTTGAATTGTACTTGGCGATTTTCTATTTTTCTGTAAGTACGTAGAAATGAAATCGAGGAGTATTAGAGAAATTTGAATATTGCCGCCTACGTGCGTAGTGCCTCCTCTATCTATCTATCTATTCATCTATGTAATGCCAAGCGTCAAATTAAATGAATCTGATTATACGCTTTAGAAACCATACATTATAAATGGGGAAACTCTAAGATAAAGAATTTAATTAAAGAATAAGGGGAACACATTCCCCCACCACCATATAGAATTAGAATACATCTGTTACCAAATTTCAGTTTCGACTCAACATTCAACTGATGATGATGCCATGAGCATCGAAACTTAAATAATATAATAATTTCTACTAAGGAAGTCCTTGGTGATTTAATATGATTGCCTTTTTCTGCAGAAATACATTTGAATTCAGTCTCATTTCACTGTCAGTGATCGAATGTTGATAATAGGAGCAGGAAAGAAATGTTCGAAATAAATCAAGGAATATTTCAATGATTCCTTTGCTATGAATTCGTAATGATAGCCAATTATTTATTTTTATACTTCCGAATTTTACACTACTATCAATATTCGCAGTTGCGGAAGTCTTAGGTTACCTTGATTTGGGAGCTTTCAGGATTTTCGATCTGTCAATGGATTTAAAATACAAATTGAGATTGTTCTAATGATCAATGTGACTCAACTTGTAGGCTACATAATTTTTAGAATTCCTGTAAGACATTGATACGGATAGTCGGAGATCCGTATTGATATAATACATCAATAATCAATCAATTCATATTATCAATATCATATTACCAATATTTATGATATCATTATCATTAATATCATTTAACCCAAGGCAATTAGAGTACAAAGTACTGTTCAAGCGCAGCTCAGTCTCTTCTTAGCTCTGAGCCAGCTAAGGCTAGGCGTACACCGGTTAGTCAAGACAAGACAAGACGAGATTAGTCACGTTTAGTCACAGTAATTCACATAGTTGCTTATGAATCAACACACACCGATTAGTCATTGCATCGGTGTGTGCTGCTTCATAAGCAACTATGTGAATTACTGTGACTAAACGAGACTAATCTCGTTTTGTCTTGTCTTGACTAACCGGTGTACGCCTAGCCTTAGAAAGGATTGATTCTACTCAAATAGATACATAATGAAGCCCTGAGGAGCTCGCAGTGGCTTGGAAAGCAACCAGTTTTTGATGAAATGACATAGAAATTTGCTCAATGATAAGTGGTAAAAGATATAGGGAGGAACGAGTTAAAACGTCACAAAATCAGCTGAATAAAGCTTGCCACTGCTCATCATTCTCGTGAACACTACCTTGTATTCTATTTACCTTGGTATAATCTACAGAGACTGTATAATCACAGTGTGGCCATTGGATGTCACACTTTTGATTGGTTGAACCCACCATAGTTTTTCATACTCCCATGAGATTTACATTGAGAAACTACTAGAATCAAACTTTGTACAGCAGGATCCTTTTAAATTGTCAGAAAACACCTGATTGATGTACGCTCGTTTACTAACGTTAAATCAGCTGTTTTCTGACAAGTTATAAGAATCCTGCTGTACACTAAAGATGGCAAAATAATGCCATTGTTTGTGATTATGTTTAATAATATAAGTGATATTCGACAATATAAAAAATTATTTGTACAATTCATTGATTATTATAATATTATTTCAAATTTCTCCGTTTCTCAGCACCACTCTGTATATATGAGAGCTCAAGGATGATATCCCATAATTGCCCTATTAACACATGGTGGTTCAAACAGTGTAGCTTCATGTACCATCAGATTTATTTCATTTGACGCTTGACATTAGATAGATAGATAGAGATATTATTTCTTGACGTTGCTGATGACCGTAGAGTACGATGGCGAAGAAATAACATCTCTCTATCTATTAGACTGATGCCAAGCGTCAAACTAGATGAATCTGACATAGCTAGGCCTACTATGTCAATCAATCATTTATACAATCATTTACAAAGGAAAGATAGTAGCCTACAACAGGCTTTATGCCCAAAACTGCTCCTCTTCCAATCAACACAAACAGTCCAAATTCAGGTTTTGTCATATCGGGACCTGGACCCTTTCATACCAATGGCCGCACAGTGATTACACAGTCTCTGTAGTACAGGGTGACACACGGGAGACGAACGGTTTTTAATTTAATAATACCAAATACAATTTAACTACTTATTTAATTCAATAATTTCAACTAATATTATTAAAAAATGAATAAATTTAACTAATAGTTAAATTGTCTTTGATAATACTCAGCCAACTTTACAATTAATGCATGTTTATTTACACACAAAAACAAAGCTTATTATTTGCCATTTAAGTTTAAAAAAATAACTATTTGTGAAAAATAATGTTGTGAAGGTATGATGTCCATCTTTTCGAATGCGGGACTCAAGTCTCTTCTCAAAATCCTCCATCACACGGACTAAAACCATTGAATGATTTTGAGAAAGACTTGAGTCCTGCATATATTGAGTCCTGTGATATTAGTTTCACTTATAATAAAAATAGATCTAGTGATGTTGACCCAGATCCTATAAAATTTCTAGGTATTTGGATGGATAGCTACTTGACCTGGAACCAGCATGTAGATTTTATTATAAAAAGGAGGTCTATTTCTCCTAAGAAGGCTAAGGACATGTGTAGGAGTAGATGTTCTTCTCAAGGTGTATTATGCACACATACAGAGCCTCATGTATTACGGCGTATTAATCTGGGGAAATAATTCCAAAACGGTTAAAATCCTTTTGATGCAAAAAAAGATATTGAGGCTGTTATGCTGTACACCTATGAGGGTTAGCTGTAGACCTTTGTTTAGGAAAATGAGAGTGTTGACATTTCCAGCTCTGTATGTGTACTGTTCCATTGTTTTTGTTCACTGTAATATTGGTTGTTTTGACATGAATATTGATTGCCATGCTTATAATACCAGGAATGTTGGGAGCCTAAGAGTGCATAGGTATAATCACACCTCTTCCCAGAGAAATTATCCTTATATGTCTGTCAAACTGTATAATTATCTACCAGTTGAACTAAGGGAATTACCGATTACCATTCTAAAATCAAGGATAAAGGATATTCTAATAAAGGAGGAAATTTACCAAGTGAGTGAATATTTTGAAATAGTTTGGAAACTTTATGTATAAAAATGAGTGCATCCTCTTCTAAAACTGTTGATATTTTTATGTTATGTACCTGATTGTATATCTGTCAAACTGTATCATTATCTATCAGTTGAACTAAGGGAATTACCGATTACCCTTCTAAAAGCAAGGATAAAGGATATTCTAATAAATGAGGCAATTTACCAAGTGAGAATAGATTGGAAACTTTATGTATAAAAATGAGTGCATCCTCTTCTAAACCTGTTGATATTTTTATGTTATGTACCTGATTGTCTCCAGTTCCTGACTATATTTGTTAATACTTGTAGTGTACATACAGTTTTTATGTATTTTAATGTTTAATGTAACGACTAATGTATTGTGATAACTAGAGCCCGGATGTTAGGCAAAATGCCTTAATTTTGCCTATTCTGCCTTTTCTGGGTGTTAGTGCCTATTTCACTATCAATTGCTTATTTCATCCTATTTTATATGTTTTGCCTACAAGATTACCAATTTTTTTATTTGAAATATTTAAAAATCCATGAATTAACATAATTAATTTTTTCAAACGAAAGTTTTGCAAGAATAAAGCTAATATTCAACATATTATTATTTGAAGGTAACCCTTTTATTAAATCTAGCTTCAGTTCAAATACGATAGTGTGCTTCAGATATGCATCAGTAACAACAGTTGATGTAGAAAGGTCTTTCTTCATACTGGAAAATATTCTTTCAGAAAGAAAACAAAATTCATAGTCAAAAAACTTCAAGAAATACATTAATCATGTGCAACCAGTGGAATATAAGTTTCTCAATTTTCTTGTATTATTTTTTTCATATAACTGTATAGGATTCCTATAATAGGAATAAGACAACACTATGCCTTTTTTCGATTTTAAAATGCCTATTTTTGTGTTTTTTAGTGCCTTTTTGCCTGCCTATTTCAAGTATTATAAATGCCTGAACATCCGGGCTCTAGTAGGCCTAATAACCCTTGACGTTTCTACGACAATAAAGTATTTATTTATTTATAATAGGAAAAGACGAACCTCACCTTGACAACATGATTTTCCACAATAACTTTTTCAACTGAAATTTAATGGCAAATCAGTTTTGTTCTTGTAGAAATTTTATGATGCATTACTTGTAAATTTGGCCAGTATTATTCATTAGAAACCCGTCCGTCTCCCGTGTGTCACTCTCGGTATAATCTAAATTACGAATTAAACTTGAAAGTATTGTCAGGAGGCGAGGCGCAGAACAAAGACAGCATCATTGAGCCAGTAGTAGGACTGAGAGAGATCGCCTTCGCAGAGATAGGGCAGCCGCGTCCACCTTTCAACGGTGAAGCCCATTGGCTCCAGCACATCTCCCATCATGCTGTTCACCTGCTCTTCGAAACTGTTGCCGCTCAAAGGTAGAAACTGACGCGGCTTGTGGTCGCATGAGCCACCTGTGAAAAAAAAGATTTGCCAAAGATAGATAGGTAGATAGATACAAAGCTAAATAAATAGATAAATAAATAAAAACTTTATTGTAGTAGCACGTAGCACATGAGAACATCATATTATGCATTACATGAGAACATTATTATGCAAAGATTGTTTTATTGGAGAGAGCCCCGTACTCGGTCGAAGAATGTCTTAGATTTTTAAGGGAAGAGAACTAGTTGTATTTTTTGCTCCTTTTTCTCGTATTCTTCTTTTTTATGATCTCTTCCTTTTTATGTCTCCTCCCTTCAATTTATCACCTTAATGAATATTTCAGCATGTTATATTATATTTGTGACACTTTCAATGTTGTTGAGTGTATACTCTTGTTAATACAACTTTACTGAATAAAGATTATTTGAATTGAATTGAATTGAATTACAACGTCAAGACAGGATATAACAGAAACAAATAAAGAATAAGATACAACAAACAATTCATAGCAAACAGTAATTATAAATAGGTTTACATATTTTTTCTCTTTCCTACAATTTATTAAAGCTCAAATTACCACCTTATATTCAACATTAGTTATTGAAAAGTGATCTGGAAGAATTCTTCTATTTCATAAATACAGTTATTGGTTAATATTTCTTTCAATTTACTTTTAAATCTGGCAGATTCTAAATGTTTGATAGAGGGAGGAAGAAAGTTGTAAGATTTTATAGCTGTATATAGAAAAGTTTTTTGCGTTCTAGTATAGTTGAACGTAGTGAATGTAGAACGTAGAACGTAGAATGTAGTGATAGATCTCATTTTTCTGCCATCAGACACTACTGTCATCAGCAACGTCAAGAAAACATAAATATTATGTCTACTAAAATATAACCTACATAATTCTAAAACATAAAACTCTTAGAGCCGGTTCATGAGCTCGGGATTTAGCCAAGTCCTAGACTAAAACGGGTGGCCACCGTAGCATCAACAATCGTCAGCCTCAACACTATGTACTAAGGGCTCTATGCTGCTAACCCACTAACCTGTCGAGACAAAAGTTTGTCGATGCTACGGTAGCCACCCGTTTTAGTCTAGGACTTTGCTAAATCCCGAGCTCATGAACCAGCCCTAATTCTGCGATTGAATGATTTATTATCAACTTTAATATCTAGCCTAATTATATGCATACATTTTAGACTATAAACTTTGTTATACAGTAATAATTATTCAACCTCTGATGTTCAAAATCAAATCATTAATGTCTATCATCAGCATTTATGTTCATCAGCTTCATGTCCATCAAAATACAGGAGAATTAGTAACAAAATTTGTTACTATTTGTTGATAGAGAAGTTCATAATATTACAATACTAGGCACAGGAATGACCTGAGAACTAAATATCTACAATTTGCAAGATTATTTATTCAACAATCTTATTTTGAAAATATTTTACAATTCCAGGCTGAATTTATTGTTCAATTATTATATTCCTGAGAGCTGAGCCAACAAATATTGGTTGTTTAAACATGTTAATTTCAGTTGTTTCTTGTTTATTAGTAAATTCCGTTGTTCACTTTTGTACTTGATATTTTGTAAAACTGTTAAATTTACGCATGTCTGTATCCCTCCTCACACACAGACTCGTTCCAGGTGAGGAGTATATTCATGTATTGTATTCTTTCAAATGTATGTATTTTGTTTTGTTTTTTTTTTGAGAATAAATATGTTTCAGTTCAGTTCAGTTCAGTATGTTATACCTTGTCCAGAAGCCTTTTTGAGGCTTGCTTAAGGTAATGTAATTTTGAGTGAATAAAGGTTTTTCTATTTCTATTCAATCCTATTCTATTATTACGTGTCTTCTCTTTTATGAATAGTGTCAAGAGTTGTAGAAATAAGAGAAAATATCACAGTATTTACTCTCACTGATGCTACAATGTACAGATATTGCATAATCCGTCTGATTACACAATATATGTGGTACAATAAAAATGCTACTTAAACAAGAGGTATTACAACCTATAACCAACCTAGTACAGAGGAAGTAGAGGTTGTATATATTATTTTTGAGTGAATAAATGCGACAGTTGTCAACAACTATCAACAACAGTTCTACAAGTTTCCAGTTTCTTCTGACAATGTATTGCTGGCAATAAATTCAACTTCATTAAGCCTGGTTTTCATTAGTAGAGTTTCCTGGGCGAGTACTAACTATCTTGTGAACTCTCCCAATGAAAACGTTCATAGTAGAGTAGAGTGATGGTAGAGTACTTGTTTTTGGTAGAGTAGAGTGGGATAGTACTCTACCACTTGCCTTCCCCCACCACCGCTTCTCACTAAAATTAAGGTATTTCTATGTGGTGTATTAGTGTAAATTCTATCAATGTGTAATTATAATGTTAAAAGAACTCGGTGTCACGCACAGGTTTTTTAAACCCATGTGACACCAAATTTATTGTATTAAAAAAATTTTGTACTGTGTAATTTTTTTCAATAAAATTTCTGATTTCTGATTTCACTCTACTCTACCAGCACTATCCTAATGAAAACAGTCTCAAGCTAGTAGAGTAGAGTCTGCTAGTAGAGTGGAGCTGGTAGAGTAGAGTCATTTCAAGGTTAGATCTGTTCACTAGACAACACACTTTACCTACTATTCTCAATTGTAGTGAAAACAGCTACTCGACCAAGTAAGTAGAGTTAGTACGGTAGAGTTAGTATGCTAGTTACTCTACCACTAACTCTACTAATGAAAACCAGGCTTTAATGCATTTTATTGTGTAAATTCCATTCTCATCAATGTCCCATACTACTTACCGGATTCCACATAGGGTTTGTAAGGCAGCACAAGGGCGATGACAATTTGTCCATCGGGCATCAAAGACTGTTTCAATTGTTCGAGGATCGAGAGCGGATACTCGCATCTGTCGAGCAGGTTCAAACAGCTGATCGTATCGTACTTGCGATCTTGCCAGCCGTCTATTTCCAAAACACTGAAAATTCATTAAAAAAATCATTATTAATCATTGATAAATTATTGAGTTACAAACAACTAAAAACAATGATGATGATTTCCTAATCCATTTACGAACTGCGATGTAAACACCTTTGTATACAGTCACCTTTTCATAGAGTAAGTAGACAAATTTTATTATTTCATTTAAAATAGAATGACTGCATGTCGGTAGTGAAGTGCAATTGCAATCATTATTAGAACAATATTACTTATGTAATCTCCTTGGCATTGAAGTTTTCATTGTTTTGTATAATTGTATTATGATCTGATAAATATTGTGCAACCGTATCATGGTTTTGAAAGACATCATATTACAGAAATTTAAATTTGAAAGGTTTTTATTCAATCAGTACTTAAGCGTGTTTTTGAATGTGATACCTTTTTTTCAATTTTCTTCAAATCGATAAAATTTGTTACAGTACTAGAATTTGATAAACAAAAAATACGTGATTGCTATTTATGTTGAGATGTGCTAACAAAGTAATTCGAAGAACTAGGAGAAAAGACGAAGAAGGAGGAGAAGGAGGAGGAGAAGAATGAGAAGAAAAAGACGAACAAGATGTCAAACAAGTAGAAGAATGGAGAAAAAGGAAATTAAGAGGGTATCTTTGCAAATGGCCGGATGGGGTTGGTGTGCATGTGCGTGCGCGCACCTACACTTTTCTCCGATTCTTTCTCTTCTGAAGACGTTTCTCTCCGTCACACCCTATCCTACAAGGCTCTTCCTACAATAATATAGGAGACGACCGAAAGATCCTGATTAGAAATTTATTTAATTTTCTTTTGGGCGACTCAACATCCCTCCTCCACGACCGAAGATGCGTTTTCTCTTTCCTTCTCCCTCTCCTCCTCCTCCCCCTCTTCCGCCATCACCGTTTGGCTCTCCTCCCCTCCTCGATCTTCTCCTTCGCAACAAATAGAGGGTTGGCAATATTGCAATCAACATAGCTGCGAGAAAGCGAGCCTTGGATCACATTGCTTTTAATATATTGGACTGACTGAGCGCTGCGCTAGCTAGAAATGACGAGAAGGCCAAGTGTAATTGTAAAGATGAACGGAAAGATGGAGAAGGATAAGAAGAAGAAGAAGAGGAAAGAGAAGAGATGAAGATGATAATAATCCGAGCCGAGGCCCGGGCTCGCCAAATTATCCAATTCTCTAATTCAAACAGTCGCCCTGAACTAAGTGAGAGATGCTAGATTCTTTCCTATTTCCTTTTCTTCTTCTTCTTCTCTTCTTCTCCTTCTTCTTCTTCTTCTTCTTCTTCTTCTTCTTCTTCTTCTTCTTCTTCTTCTTCTTCGTCTTCTTCTTCTTCTTTCTTCTTCTTCTTCTTGTTCTTCTTCTTCTTCCTCTTCTCCTTCTTCTTGCTCTTCCTTTCTCTTTCTTGCTCTTCTTCTTCTTATTCTTCTTCTTCTTCCTCTTTTCCTTCTTCTTGCACTTCCTTTCTTCTTTCTTCTTCTCCTTCTCCATCTTCTTCTCCTTCTTCTTCTTCTTTCTAATTTTCTCTCACATTTTTCCTTATACTACTTCTTATCCACCTGCTTTCAACCAAATTTCACACTGATCTCATAATATGAGAAGACTACAGAATCAATATTGTCACAACCAAATTGTTTTACAGACAATAGTAGTTCAGGGATACGCTGTTATTATTTCATGGAACGTTCAGATTTGGATACGATTATGAGATACTGTTGTCTCAGATACTTGTTTCATTAACAATCATCATGAAACTGTGTTGCTCACCCAACGTGTGTGTAAGTTTCAACAGTTCCTCATACATTTTAAATGAACAAATTTCGTTTCAAGATATTCGACTCGTGAAAGGTGTTTGTTTCTCAAACAAGTATCTCATAAAATCCTTGCCTCATACATGTGTGAGAATGAGATACCTGTCTCATACATGTGTACCCCAGTCACGTGAATCAAAATTGAGACAGCAGAAAATCAACTTCAAAATAGATAATCTACTACAGCAATTTCGTATTCTTCCATACAAATTAATAGAAATTTGAAGAGCTTGCAGAACGAATGAATTCTCAGTCCATAGCTTTATTAAATTGAATTGTAATTCAATAGTCATCATGGTCCGGACACGTATCTTGTCATTTAATTCTTAATCAGTTCGAATGCAGTTTGTATCACTTTACAACCGAAGAACTTGCAAGTAAAGTAGGTAGTGATGGGGTAAATCAAGTAAACAACTTAGCTCGGAGTGAGTGAAGTTTGTCGTAAAGTCCGTTTCCGAAAGCACTAAATTAAGAACGCAGAATAAGTTGGCTGGAAACGTTTTAAGTATCTTTATCGACTAAGTACCTTCGCTTACTTGGAGTAAGTTAAGCACCACAGTGCCGGCTGGCTTAGTTGAGTCGTCGGAAGTACGTGAAAAAGGACTTAGCCGCTTTTAAATGACTCGCAAGTTGTGAGGCTACCAGATGTGAATACTAATTTGGATTTGAATCCACTCAGAGGTCTCTCACAGCACTCTAATCGTTTGTAAACTTCACCTCATCCACCTTACAACTTTCAGATGTCGTTATTGGCGAAATTTAAACTACCCACGTGTAAGTTGAAGTATTTAATGTAACTTCTTATCAAACAAGAAAATGCTGGCAAAATCTTATTGATGTCGTGATTTATTATTAAAATGTAATCATGGATCAAAAATGTTGACAAAATCTCATTGGCTTCTTGAGTTTTTTAAAATTTATATTTTCAACAGCAACCACATTTGAAATTAGAATTTTGCATTTTCACTAGCGACCACATTTGAAATTTGAATTTTGTTGTTACTGAAACACATAGGAATCAATATTCAACTATGAACAAATGTTCACAATAATATTTTCAAGTAAGGTACTCAAAGTTAAAGTTAGAATTAAGTTTAGAGAAAGTTAAAAATAGTTAAATACTTAATATGATAAATAGTTAATATAGAAGAATAGTTAAGTTTAAAGGAAAATATTATTGAATATTTTTGATAATAATTATGTAAGTTATTATAGCAATGGTGTATTCCAGATTCCATCAAGCTTCTCGCTATAATTTTCTCTCTAGTTCATTTTCTAAAAAATTCATGTATTAGGCTAGGCGTACACCGGTTAGTCAAGACAAGACAAGACGCGATTAGTCACGTTTAGTCACAGTAATTTACATAGTTTCTTATGGAGCAGCACACACAGATGAAATGACTAATCAGTGTGTGTTGCTTCATAAGCCTTACAGAAGAATGAGAAAACAACAAGTACAAAATGAGGCTAACCGTACACCGGTTAGTCAAGACAAGACGAGATTAGTCACTTTTAGTCACAGTATATCACATAGTTGCTTATGAAGCAACACACACCGATTAGTTATAGCATCAGTGTAGAGTAGGTGTAATGTTTGTAGGAGTAATTTGGGGGGGGGGTGCAGACATATTGGGTAATGAATAATAAATACAATGAGTAAATGAATAATTATGTTTATGTAATATCAATGAAATCCCACGCCTTACAAAAATCGAATTGTGCTGAATTACTTATTATTATCATCAGAGTAAAGAAGACTTCGAGAATAAGGAAAAAGAAGAATAAGAAGAGAAATTAATATAATGAAGAAAGAGAATACAAATGAGAACACATAGAAAACCAAGTAGAAATAGAGATTTCGTTGGGCGGCTTTCTAATGATTTCCTTTCCCAATCGGACAGCGACCTAGGGAAGGGACAGAAAAAAAACAGCAGCACAGAATAGAGTTGGTCCCTTCTATCCCTGTTCTAAAGGCATTTGAATAACAATGACGTCACTGCGTCCAACTCTCATTATTCCCTTCCAAGTTTCCCTCCTTTCCCTAATCCCTTCTACCAGCAACTCATTTCCCCCGCAGCAACGTTGGAAAACAGCTAAACTTCAAGCAAACCAATACCACCGTTGGCCTGTGGCGTTTCTAAACCACAGCCGTTAACTTTTTAAGGCTCCGACTAGACAAAAGTTGTGATAGTACAGTAGTTATCCGTAAGGCTCCGACTAGACAGACGTTGTGAACGTTTTTTAATACTCGTACAACGTTATAGTATCAGCAGTGGTGTAGTGGCAAATTTTCCAGTGTGAAATGCTAAATAAATATATGTCAAATAAGAAACAAATTCGTAAATGTTTTCGTAGAATTACTTCAACCTACAATAGCTAAGAAAGTATAATGTACCTGAAAATATATGCAAAAATCATTACAAATTAAATTAATTGACCCACGCACAAGCTTAGAGCTTATGTGGGCATCCTCCCTAGCAAGAAAAAAGTATTTATCAATAAATTTCAAATTTTATCACTGTGAACTTTCCACACCACCACACAACTATCAGCCCCTATCTATTCTAAAAATTCATCAACCATGATGCAGCCATATTTATTCATTTATTTAAGAAACAATGAAAACAACAGGCTTCCAGCCCAAAACTGTTTCCTATCACAAGTAAAAAATTAATCTTGCATAATAGATGAAATCTTATACAATTTGAAACATGATAAAGAGCTTTAATGAGAAGCAATGGCAATAATTCATTTTCAGTTCAGATTCCTTAGTAAAGTGAACAAGTTTTACTTGATGACATTCAAGTTTGCTTAGTTGGGAAATCTCTCCAAAGGCATTCCTCACTTTATAATACACTCTGTGACCATGACCTCTGGTCAACTTTATCCTCATATCCTTAACTTTATCTCAAGATCATGTTGCAATAACAATAATCTATTTTCAGTCCAAGGTCATTTTTCAATGTCAATAATTAATTTCCAGTCCAAGGTCATTTTTCAATGTCAATAATTGATTTTCAATCCAAAGTCATGTTGCAATGACAATAATTAATTTTCAGTCGAAGGTCATGTTGCAATGACAATAATTAATTTTCAGTCCAAGGTCATGTTGCAATAACAACAAGAGCAACATGAACAAGCTAAACTCAATGAGATTTTAATTCAAAAGCCTTTCCTAAGTCATATCTCACTCTATTTTTAGTGGCCTAGAGGCTAGAGCTCTTCGCAAGGCTATCTTTAAAACATCTCAAGGTCATGTACAGCAATGACAATAATTTATTTTCATTCCAGATGCTTTAGTAACAAGAACAAGCTAAACTCAATGAGATTTTAATTCATAAGCCTCTTCAAAGTCATAACTCCCTCTATTTATAGTGGCCTAGAGCTCTTCTCAAGATAATCTTTAAAAAAATCTCAAGGTCATGTACAGCTATGATAAGAATTAATATTTCCATTTTAGATGCCTTGGCAACCTGAACAAGCTAAACTCAATGAGATTTTGATTCAAAAGCCTCTCCAAAGTCATTCCTCCCTCCATTTATAGTGGCCTAGAGCTCTTCTCACGGTAATCTTGATAAAATATCGAGGTCATGTAAAGCAATGACAATAATTTATTTTCATTCCAGATGCTTTAGTAACAAGAACAAGCTAAACTCAATGAGATTTTAATTCATAAGCCTCTTCAAAGTCATAACTCCCTCTATTTATAGTGGCCTAGAGCTCTTCTCACGGTAATCTTGATAAAATCTCAAGGTCATGTACAGCAATGATAATAATTAATATTTTCATTTTAAATGCCTTAGCAACATGAACAAGCTAAACTCAATGATATTTTAATTCAAAAGCCTCTTTCAAGTCATACCTCACTCTATTTTTAGTGGCCTAGAGCTTTTCTCAGGCTAATCTTTAAAAAGATATCTCAAGGTCATGTACAGCAATAATTAATATTTTCATTGCAGATGCCTTGGCAACCTGAACAAGCTAAACTCAATGAGATTTTAATTCAAAAGCCTCTTTTAAGTCATACCTCACTCTATTTTTAGTGGCCTAGAGCTTTTCTCAAGCTAATCTTAAAAAAAGATATCTCAAGGTCATGTATAGCAATGACAATAATTCATTTTCTTTCCAGATGCTTTTAGCAACAAGAACAAGCTAAACTCAATGAGATTTTAATTCAAAAGCCTCTTCAAAGTCATTACTTCCTCTATTTTTAGTGGCCTAGAGCTCTTCTCAAGGTTATCTTTAAAAAAATCTAAAGGTCTTATACAGCAATGACAATAATTATTCATTTTCAGTCCATCTGGACTCAATGACATTCAAATTTGAAATTCTCTCCAAAGCTATGCTTCACACGACTACATACTCAATTTCAATACACTCAGTGACCTTGACCTTGTCTCAAGGTCGTCCCACTCACCTGAATCCCTTCCTAGCCAGCTTCCAGCGCATAGTGGATGCCACCTCAGTCACATAGACCTTCGAGTAGAACTCGGCCATCACCTGAGTCACATTCCCATCGCCGGCGCCAAGGTCAAGTAGGCTTCCCCCTCTCCCACCCCCTCCAGCACTGCTCCTCCGCAACAGACTGCCAAACTGCTGACTCGACACAACAAACATGGAGCCGCGACCCAGCAGCCTGCAACAACAACAAAAGAATCCGTCAATTTTGATCTCTGACAAAAACAATGATAATTGGCTTCAATACTATTTTTATTTTGAAGCAAAATAAAAAAATTACTTTTGTTTTCCAACATGAAGAGGTAGTCACAGTTCTTATGTGAAACCTCTAAGGTTTGAGGTTTACCACGGTTGTGGAGTTGGTAACATATCGAATATTGTACAAAAAAGTAAAAAAAAGTATAGAATAGAATAGAATAGAATAGCTGCCTTTATAGTGTAAATAAAGGAAATGCCTAGTAAAGTCTATAAAGAAAGCTTATAGTAAATAGGAAATGCCTTTCCTAGTGTAAATAACTAACTTGTAACAAAGTGAAGATGTAAGGCTAGGCGTACACCGGTTAGTCAAGACAAGACAAGACGACATTAGTCACGTTTAGTCACAGTAATTCACATGGCTGCTTATGAAGCAGCACACACCGATGCAATGACTAATCGGTGTGTGTTGCTTCATAAGCAACTATGTGAAGTACTGTGACTAAACGTGACTAATCTCGTCTTGTCTTGTCTTGACTAACCGGTGTACACCTAGTCTAACTAAGTAGCTGATCAACAGTGCAGTAACAGTACTCTAACTAAGTAGCACTGTTAAGATTGTAACATTATGAAGATGATACACTATTGAAATTGTGAAACTGAGGAGATTGTAGATTGTAACACATGAAGGTATTATTTTGTGAACCATCAAATTTTTCATTCATTTCAATGGATTTACTTCATGACTTCAAACTGGGGTTTCACATGATATACGCTGGGCTTTCACAGCAGTCTCTTGAGTCAAGGACATTTTTTTAATGAATATTTTCAAAATATATTTGATAAGATTAATTGATGTGAGATTTGAAAGTGTACCACGCTTTTATATCCAAAAGAGCTCGTTGTACTAGAGAGGAGTGATTTGAAAATTTCTCATAAAAATGGTGACTTCATGTTCATAAATCCTCCAATAAAGTAACGTTAATAGTTTTCATATTCGCTAAATTAATACCATCACCAATACATAAACCACTACAATGATTGGACAGGAAACAACCGAGTTTCAACCCTGTGATTAGAATGACAGACTGATAAGGGTGATGAAAATTTCCATTTCATTGATTGTCTACACAATTGAGACATAATTATTGCAATAGGAATAGAAATTATTCAAAGCTTCCAACAAACAACTAAAAATCACACTGAGAATACCGAACTTCAAGATTTTCCAGCCCCACTCCAAGTTGCAGGCTACAGAACATATTCTTATACTTTCGCAAAATCTACTTAAACAATGTTTGCCTATGCTGTTGCCATCTAGTACAACTAGGGAGACGTGAAAAAATAAAGTGGCCGAAAAACGAAAATTACAGGGTGAGGGGAAATGAATGAAAAAGGGGGTGGGGGTTGATGGTAAAGAGCCAGTTACCATGACAACGACCGGGGCCTGCTTTTTAAAGAGACGACGTGTCACGTAAAAAAAGAGAAATAAGAGAGCGAGAGAGAGAGAGAGATAAAGATGAAGAGAGAGAATGTTTTAGAGAGGAAAACGTTGCATTATAATGTTTGTGTGTTGGTGTGAGAGCGTCTTCTTCAGAGGGGAGGCATACACACTTTTTGAAAGTCTAATGTATTTCCACCATACCAGTGAGTGTGAAAACATTTTGTTGTTTCACTTCTCCCTACCTTCTCCTCCTCCTCCTCCTTCTTCTTCTTCTTCCTTCATCCTACTCACCCCTCGCCACAATATTCTTCAAGGGTGCGCGACACATTTCATCTTATCTATCTTCTTCCACTTTTCTTCCACTTCTTCCCATCCTTCATCCTTCTCTCCTCCTCCTCCTCCTCCTCCTCTCCTCCTCCTCCTTCTTCTTCTTTCTTCTTCTTCTTCTTCTTCTTCTTCTTCTTCTTCTTCTTCTTCTTCTTCTTCTTCTTCTCCTTCATCATCTTCATCTTCATCTTCATCTCCATCTTCCCTTATTCTTCTTCTCCTATACAATCTCCTGCTTATTCTTCTCCATCATCTTCTTCTTTGACTACTGATTTTTCTCCTACTTTCACAACTGTTACATTATTCTCATACGCTTCCTTATATTCTTGTTCTCAATATTTCTTTGTCTTCAATGACACTGAACTATTCAGTTTTATTAATTCATCAATTCGTGCACTGCTTTATTAATTCATAAATTTATAATTAGTGCATTGCTTGGCCAACACAAGATTGATTGTAACTTCATTTTGATGTAGGCGAACACAAATTCCCTCTAATGTAGTAATTTGGATTCAGAATTAGGCTAGGCGTACACCGGTTAGTCAAGACAAGACAAGACTAAATTAGTCACGTTTAGTCACAGTAATTCACATAGTTGCTTATGAAGCAGCACACACCGATGCAATGACTAATCGGTGTGTGTTGCTTCATAAGCAACTATGTGAAGTACTGTGACTAAACGTGACTAACCTCGTCTTGTCTTGTCTTGACTAACCGGTGTACGCCTAGCCTTATGTTAGTTACTACAATTAGTAAGCTGTGCAGTATTTAAAGACAAAAAACTTGATCTACTCCATTCAACGGTGTGCAGAGACTATAGCAATGTTCATCTTCTAATAATTTTCGATTCAGAATAAGGCTAGGCGTACACCGGTTAGTCAAGACAAGACAAGACTAAATTAGTCACGTTTAGTCACAGTAATTCACATAGTTGCTTATGAAGCAGCACACACCGATGCAATGACTAATCGGTGTGTGTTGCTTCATAAGCAACTATGTGAAGTACTGTGACTAAACTCGTCTTGTCTTGTCTTGACTAACCGGTGTACGCCTAGCCTTAGGCTATGTTTCTCACCACAACTTTGGAGTATCTAAAGACCGAACATTTCATCTACGATTTGCATAAAACATAGCAATATTCATCTACAAAGTTCAAACACTTTTACATCTCAAAAAAGCGTTCAAACCTGCAAACAACTGAGTGAATTCATGTATTTTCCGAAAACCAAAGACGTTCCCTCAACCTCACCATTTCACATGCTCGACATTGACAGACATGCGTGGAGCTCTTCTTCATTTGCTCAGGATTGATGCCGTTTCAAGGATGTCTTGCTGTCTGTCGTGTGATTGGTTGAAAGACCGACCGAATGTCAGTCAGTCACTCTGCGATAAGGTATCACTTTTATCACTTTGCACACTTTGACGACATTTTGCGTGCTTTTACACTTATTTTTCCACTTTGCCGAGAGAAAGCGTTCGCCTCTGGTGTCTCTTAAAACCTTGCAAGGGGCTGCAACACTACCCACCCCCTTTTCAAAGCAACCCTCCAGCCAGCTTGCACACCCCTGAGGCTGTTTTAGAGGTATTACGCCTCTTATTCATGCCCCAAAGTGTCGAATATTCTCAGAATATCTCAGATGTTTGTGAAGTTGATAATTGAAACGGGATTGTAGTATTAAGCTAGGCGTGAACCGGTTAGTCAAGACAAGACAAGACGAGATTAGTCACGTTTAGTCACAGTACTTCACATAGTTGGTTATGAAGCAGCACACTCTGATGCAATGACTAATCGATTGTGCTTCATAAGAAACTATGTGAAGTACTGTGAATAAACGTGACTAATTCCGTCTTGTCTTGTCTTGACTAAGGCTAGGCGTACACAGGTTAATCAAGACAAGACAAGAAGAGAATAGTCACGTTTAGTCAAAGTACTTCACATAGTTTCTTATGAAGTTTACACACTGATTAGTCATTGCATCGGTGTGTGCTGCTTCATAAGCAGCTATGTAAATTACTGTGACTAAATGTGTCTTATCTCGTCTTGTCTTGACTAACCGGTGTACGCCTAGCCTTTATGGTTTTTTTCTACGTGGCATTTTTTCCAACATGACTGTCATGATTTGACAGTCAATTCTGTTTGAAATGACATCAAACACAATTAACGTTCTTCTGATAACAATCAAGTGTTTTTACACAAAATTATCTTCAGGACCTATTTACATTCACATTTCCACGGAAATTTAGGAGTCTTGTAATTCAGGATATAGGCAGGCACACACTAAAATAAGTTGGTTACATAGTACGCCGCGCTATTTGTTTCTAGTGTGTGCCCACCTTTATCTTGCATTACATGACTTACAAGTTTTTATAAAACAGTTCACTTATCACAACTGTTCTCATAAACATTAGAAGGATCTTCACGGATATTATTCCTATCAACACTTCTGTAGTTGGGCAGACATATTATCATCAACATTTGATGGTGGAATATATTTTTTTGAAAAATTACATTTGACAAACATTTTTTGGCAATTACAGTCCAATTAGTTCTCCTATAAACCAAACAAAATTAGCCGATTTTTTCATTTTTGATAACATTTATCTCAAAGAACCGTACATGATTGAAGTAGAAAGCCTTCTATTCCATAATAACGAGCGCTTCTAACTAGTGTAGGGTAAAGCAGGCGAGCTCTTCTCTGCATATAATGTGTGTTTGAGAAGAAGCAAAGGAGATCTCGATAATAAGATGGAAAAGGAGTAGTTGATGTCAAGAGAGAGAGAGAGAGAGAGAGAAAGTGTATGAGTTTGAGAAAGAGTAGTAGTTAAGAAATGAGGGACTAACGCATGTGTGCCCTTCCTGACAGCCCGTCTAGAGTAGATCCTTGAGGAATGCCAAAATGGGTGGTATGCCCCCCCTTCCCCCCCACAAGGGTTGCTAAGCAACCATGCATCTTTCACGTGTGTGTATTCTGCATACAGTAATCTCTCCTCTTCGTTTTGCCGCCACCGCCGCCTCCGCACTTTCGTTTTGCTTTGCTCATTCTTCTACCCCTACCTCCCTCACCACCCCCCACCTTTCTTCACACACTACCACTTACTTTTTTCACCCCCACCCCTCACCCCACCAACTTATTTCTCTTTCCCCTCCTCCTCCTCCACAACTCGTATTGATCCCACGGACATTTTTAATGCCTTCCATAATAATTATTTCGATAAAAGAAGCTGGGGTTGTCCTTCTTCTTACTTCCACCCTTCTCCTCCTCCTCCCCCTCCTCTCACTCTCTTTGCGTAATTCTTCTGTTATGTTATCTAGCACCCCTCTCTCCCTCTCACAACCCCCTCCATGCACTTTCAACCCTACTTTTTTCTCGGTTCTACTCAATTGGCAGAGACGACGTTCGTGTTTTTTTTTTTAATAATTGATTCTCGATTCAATTAAGATGTGGTATTGATTTTCTTTGAAATGGCTTGTGATCAGAGTAGTCAAGTGTTTGTGAGGCAATAATCTATTTTGGTAAATATTTTCTGGGCTTTCTCAAAGGGTCGAGCAGCCAAGGCTATGAAACTAATGAAGGCAAGAAAACTATAAGCCTATGAAACTAGGCAAGTTCCATGAAGCTATTGTATGACTTCTGCAGAAACTGCAATATTGAAAAAACATACTCGAAAGAAAGATGATAAGTTAATCTCTGTCGACTTTGAATTTGTAATTACTTATTTACTAATCTATTTCAATCTATTTCTATCACAATCAAGTAATTAAACAACAGGCATCCGCCCAAAACAGTTACAAATTTAGCATTTATTCAGACAAAGGTTATGTTCATAATAAATTAGGCCGAAGTTAATGTTCCCAGGTAAAAATTTCAGGAAATGTCAAGTATTTTTGAATTGCAATACGGTACTCTTGAATATCATTTCACACTTCCATTGAACAGTGAAAGCCAACAATAATTTCAAAATATTTTCTACAATTATTCACATTTTTCACTTGCTTACAACAACCATCAGTTAAATTCAATTAGGTAAATTTATTCATTAATTTCAAATCTGCTCATAACATTTCAAATACAATAATCTATAAAAAAATACAAGATTGCGAGAATAAATCAATCACAACTAAGCAATACAATTATTAATATTATAGAAAATAAGGAACTATTTTACCAAAAGACCAAGCTCGAGTTTGGGGATGGAATTAAGTTTGACTTCAAAAAACGAAATTCAATCAAAGACAGGTCAATTTTTTATCCTTGAAACTATTCTACGCCTTGAGTATCTTTATTAACTGACGATAATGTTTACAAATTGTGAAATTTGAGTTACATCATTTAAGACTGGCTTTGAAGAACGAATCAAAACAAAAGCAAGGTAAATTTTTTGTTGAACTAGTAGAATTTATAATGACAGCCCATCACACTCCTAACGAGCCAAGTTTCAACTCAAATAAAACTTGTACCTCGATTCTTCTACTCCCTCTTCATCTCTTTCTCCTCCTTTTGCTTCTCCTCATTCTTCTTCTTCTCCTACTTCTTCTTCTTCTTCTTCTTCTTCTTCTTCTTCTTCTTCTTCTTCTTCTTCTTCTTCTTCTTCTTCTTCTTCTTCTTCTTCTCCTTCTTCTTCTTCTTCTTCGTGGAAATCTGCATAGCAGCTAGCAGTACAACGCTGTGCTATAGCAACAAGAGCAATTATATGGAATAGAACTGGGAAAGTTTCTTCATTATCTTTTTTTCAGTTGTTGAACTTTTGGGGGGCTGTTATGATAGCGAGACCTTGTTATGAGTCTGCTTCGTGTCCCTCTTCCATCACTACTTGCTTTTCTATTAGAGAAAAGTTTTGCTGCATGAAAATACATGATGGACTAACTCCGCCGCGTCCCATCACAGTGAAGATTAACTGTGAACTGTTTCCCTTATTTTTTATACTTTATAATAATTCAATGAATTCAAACGAATTCTAAATTTAGCAATCGAATTTCTATTCAATCGTACAATCATAACCGACAATTTTCAAAAGCCTTAAAATCTTACAACTGGGTAGATATGTATTTCATACAATAATGAATTTGATTCCTCTTCGTTTACAACCAAACAATATCAGATGAAGTACTGTATTCTGAAATAGAATAATAGTAACATTTGATTAACATTTACACAAACATTACTAATATTAGCGTAAGAAATTACACAACAGGATGCAATGCAAACTTGAATTATAGGAGGATGAAAATTTGATCTGAAACCAAGATTTATCGAGTATGAATGCTGTATTTATTTGAAAGCTTTGTCAATATAAAAAAATTGAAACTAAACAGGAAGATCTATTCACTATAAGTTGAAAGGTGTTGGTCCCCACTTAGTTGTTATCAGAATCCCATAATTTAATTTTTCAGCAGCATAAATAATGATTTGCTAGGGTTCTACAAACTCATACACACTGTATATCTTTATATTTTGGAGTTCTAAGCACAGATAAGACAAGAAATGATCAAGTATATAGTGGTAGATTTGGGATATGAAGAGAGAATGTTATTAAGATATTAAGAAAAGAAGAAATGAGGAGAAGGAGAGGAAGGAAAAGAAGAAGAAGAAGAAGAAGAGAAAAAAAAGTGAAGATTAGAGCGAATAAGGGAGCCCGTTTACCGTCTTAACGATTCGAGATATCTTACACTCTTAAAACGCTTAGAGGAGCGCATCCACCTATTAAAACAGCACTTGTGCTAGTGGGAGCTAACACGCAGTCACGTGATAAAATCCACCCCCTAAACACCGCCTCTCCCTCCGCAGCCAGCCTCAATACAGGGTGTTCCATTAATCCGCCGCTCTAGCTTGCTAATGCCAGTCCACTAAAAATCTCATCAACTATTTACTTTAACGACAACGTTTGCTTGCTCTCTAACGATGCTGGTAGTGTTAGGGTAGCCCTGGAATTGCTCGAGCCTACAATTTCCTTGATATCGTTTTTCAGCCTATCAATAGCCAAAGAGGATTCGGCTCTTAATTAAAGTAATACGATTTCTAGGTAATCTTACGAATTTTAATGAGTAGTTGAAACTATAGAGAGTGTATAGCAAAAGTGAGGACATTGCATGTCACACTTTCGCTTGGTTAGCTCCGACAAATCCACCATACTTTTGCCAATTCCCATAAGGCTAGACGTACACCGGTTAGTCAAGACAAGACGAGATTAGTCACGTTTAGTCACAGTACTTCACATAGATGCTTATGAAGCAACACACACCGATTAGTCATTGCATCGGTGTGTGCTGCTTCATAAGCAAGTATGTGAATTACTGTGACTAAACGTGACTAATCTCGTCTTGTCTTGACTAACCAGTGTACGCCTAGCCTTGCCTTAGATTTGTATTGAAATTAAAAGCAAATCGTATGTTATTCACTACTAATCTGAATTTCGCCTTTGTCAATATTATCTTTCATCGTTTCAAGCTTTTAAAACAATACCAAGAGTAGAGAGACTATTTTTAATGTTAGAAAAGTTAGTTTTGATGTTGTTTCTCTTAAAATAAGTTTGACAAATGAGTGAATAGGTTCATGTTTGCCTGTAATCCCATAAGAAATTTTAAGAGTTTTGCAAAAGCATGGCGGCGGCGGGAAAAAATACCCTTCTAATTACCCACACATAAGCCTAGAGCTAATTTCAGCATTCCCCTCGAAAAAATAAAATTTTGGATGATATTTGAGGATAGAGCACAGATTTTGTTTGCTGGGGATGATGCCCACATAAGCTCTAGGCTTGTGCGAGGGTAATGGTAGGGATGATGATGATGAGAGATGAATGGACCTACAGCTTCAGGTGGGTTCCGAACAGATGACTATGTAGTCTATGTACAAATTATTCAATGAATTGAATACATCTACTGATTTATTATCGACTCAGAACAAAAGCTGAATAAGTTTAAACTTGAAATTGAAGATATACACGAGCGAGCGAACCGAGCCTGTTGATATTTTCATGGATGAAAAGTTGTCAATTGCATTCTATACAATAAATATAGTAGGCCTAGATAAGTGAAAAATAGATACATCACGTGCAGAATAGATTTAGAATTTTAAAAAAATACATAGATTAAGTAGAATATAGCAAGTAACGAATGAAGCACTACATGACTGTATGAAAGAGAAATATAAGATAGAACAATAAAAGTAAGATAAAGGGATGGTTAATAATATTAGTGGAACGAAAATCCAGAGAAAGCTTTATGAATATTTTTCTAAAATTGGATTTTCGTTCAATTATGAAGTATCAATAGCAGTTGATTAATTATTGCACCGTTTAATAGTTTATACCATCATGATTCCAACAGATGCCGGCATCTGCCGGCAGATGGCAGCAAATACTGGGTGAAGTACTGTTTGAGAAACCACGCCTACAAGCTCCGCCCACTCTCTCTCCTGATTGGTCAATCTCCTGATTGGTCAATTGGACAAAAAACGTTGTCAGAGTGTTGTTGTTGGCAGTGTTTCTTATTTCTGACGGTAGATGGCTGCAGTTACAGGGTGATATACTGCTTCTCTTTCTTTCTTCCAAAATGGCAGTAGTAACTGTGTGATAGTTTCTCTATTCTTATTCAATGAATATGAACGAAAACCGTTGATAATATTGTAGAGGAATAACTTTTCAGTAAATTACAAATCGATTGAAACTTGTTAAGATTGGACCAATATTGACTGAGATAGGGCAGCTCTAGTGACAAATGGCCATTCAAAATTTTGTTTCTTGAATAACTCGAAAACCGTTGATAATACGAAAATTTTACAGGAATAACTTTTTTTAGTAAATTTAATTACAAATCGATTAAAACCTTATTTGTTGAGATTGGACCAATATTGACTGAGATATGGCAGCTTTAGTGATGGGTGAGCGCTGGAGGTTACTTGCACCCATTTTTACTGTCTTTAAAATTCACACAAAATGATCTAAAATCGCTTTAAAATAACATGCAAAGCAGACGGAGACTGTTGCATTTTTGTAACAGACTTTAGCCGCAAGCCCAGGATGCACTGCAACCAGCCTCCAGCGCTCACCTATCACTAAAGCTGCCATATCTCAGTCAATATTGGTCTAATCTTGACAAATAAGGTTCTAATCGATTTGTAATTAAATTTACTAAAAAACGTTATTCCTAAAAAATTTTCGTATTATCAACGGTTTCCGAGTTATTCAAGGAACAAAATTTTAAATGGCCGCCATTTTGTCACTAAAGCTGCCATATCTCAGTCAATATTGGTCCAATCTTAATCAATAAGGATTTAATCGATTCGCAATTGAATTTACTAAAAAAAGTTATTCTTGTAAAATTTTTGTATTATCAACGGTTTTCGAGTTATTCAAGAAACAAAATTTTAAATGGCCGCCATTCTGTCACTAAAGCTGCCATATCTCAGTCAATATTGGTCCAATCTTAATCAATAAGGTTTTAATCGATTTGTAATCAAATTTACTAAAAAAAGTTATTCTTCTAAAATTTTCGTAATATCAACGGTTTTCGAGTTATTCAAGAAACAAAATTTTAAATTGCCGCCATTTTGTTTTATGGATTTGAAAAATTGTCATAATTTTTTTGTAGCTTTGTCTAGTTGTCATAAATGTTGGTGCGAAGTTTCAATTCCATATGTTTCACCATTATTGAGATAAAAAATAATAAGTGAAAAAAACAAAATGGCAGCTGTGTGAGTGACTAAGGACTTTTGGACAATTTAAATATGATGTTTAGATATGGTTTTTGACCAGGAACAATGCCCTAGAGTATTGGTAGGGAGTTCTGAAACACCCTGTATATATTTCGCAATCAAAAGAACAAACTCGAATGTTGTTTGATATTGAAATTCAACGACGAATATTGTTTACAAACAAAATAATACAGTAATTCATCATCTCTATCTAGTTATTATTTGAGAGAAGAAACTCGAATTTTTGTTCAAGATAATATTGAAAATTATTCACAAACTAATAATGTAATACATTATTTATCCATTTATTCAACCAAACAAAATAATTCCACATATTATTTGAAGATAACTTGGAAAACGTTAAATTTTGTACACAAGTTTAGTTGAGGACTTGTGAGGGTATTATAAGGGTAATTATCAATATTACTAGTACAACAAATACATTTGATTCAAAATAATCACACATTCTGAACGTCATGCACTATTCGCATAGCGTTTCCAGTAATATTAACACTACCATTACAACAAATATAATTAATTCATATGGCTCATAACAATCAGTCATTCTGAACGTCAAATATAATTATTTACATCATTTTTTTACCACAGAGACACACATTACACACTTCACACCTTTCAACGAATTGCTACACCATTTTTTTCGCACACTCATCACATTACAATGCTGTCACATGTGGTATCCACAAAAATCATCTACATAATTCTTGCATTACTCACACCGGCTCCCAAGTCTCCATCAATTGGCAGTCTATTTGTAAGTAAAGGAGGAAATAAAAAGAGACGCGAAGACACGGAACAAGGAACTAGAAAAAGATGGAAAGATGAAAAATTGATTTTTTGTGGTTTGGAGTTGATATAGGGGTAGTACGGCGCGCACACGTGCAAAGTATGTCATCATTATTATGTTAATGATAATGTAATATTATGCGTAGCTAATATGTAGGGAGTGAGTAGGACAAAAAACATGTAAAAAAAGATAGGGATGTTCCTGTACGTGTAAGGTTGTAAGAGGGGTGTAAAAACGCTGGTGAATAATGACATGAATTTAAAGTGGTATTGGTTGAAAAATGGAGACTGAAATCAAACACGGGACAATCTTACCTTAGAAATCGGGCAAATAAAGTTTTTTCTGAGGTCTAGTTGAAGGAATTTAAGAAGGGAATCAAGCAAACGTAGAAATTGAAGTTGAATGAGTACCAGAGAAAGATAACAATCAAAGTAAACATGTCGTTGATGCCCTGACTGCGTCTTTTAAAAACCAATTAAAAACACAAATACAATATTTTTTGTTATTTTTATAAATAAATATATGTTCGAAATATGCACATTAAAATATTCAATAATATTATTTGAATTAATATTATGTAATAGACAATACCTTCAAGCAAGTGTGCTTACAATCCATGATTGTATTTGCAACAAATTTTGAGATGATCTGTTCCAAAAACTTAAAATTTAGGCGCCCATATCTCACTAAGGCTAGGCGTACACCGGTTAGTCAAGACAAGTTTAGTCACAGTAATTCACATAGTTGCTTAGGCTAGGCGTACACCGGTTAGTCAAGACATAACAAGACGAGATTAGTCACGTTTAGTCACAATAATTCACATAGAGGCTTAGGCTAGGCGTACACCGGTTAGTCAAGACAAGACAAGACGAGATTAGTCACGTTTAGTCACAGTAATTCACATAGTTGCTTAGGCTAGGCGTACACCGGTTAGTCAAGACAAGACAAGACGAGATTAGTCACGTTTAGTCACAGTAATTCACATAGTTGCTTAGGCTAGGCGTACACCGGTTAGTCAAGACAAGATTAGTCACAGTAATTCACATAGTTGCTTATGAAGCAGCACACACCGATGCAATGACTAATCGGTGTGTGTTGCTTCATAAGCAACAATGTGAAGTACTGTGACTAAACGTGACTAATGTCGTCTTGTCTTGTCTTGACTAACCGGTGTACGCCTAGCCTTATGTTTGACTCAATGGTGAACGTTCACATGCCTAAAATTTCAGAAATCAACCACTCTCAACTTTCGACTAGAATATGCCAGTGTACAAGGTAAGTTAGAAGGCAAAACAATTCAAATTACTTTACGGAATATTATTATTATAAAGATACAACAGCATATAATCCCCACTACACCCACCCCAAATCACAAATCCAACAATGTGTCTCAACAGATCTGTGACATGAAAAGAACCTCCTCTTTCGGTAGCCATCTCAATTAATCTATTAAAGACGTCTCCTTCCAGAATACAACACATACACATCTGCATCATAGATACGAGTGCTTAATCCTCTCTTAGTATAGGCCTACATGTCAATTTTGTCCAATGCTCCATATATCTATAAAGAACCAATGCTTCAACAACTAGCTACATCTGTATCACACATCTTCATATACTCGTACATCGAACAAAGCTGTACAACGCTCCTTATATCTATATATTCATATCTCAGAATGCTTTATACATCTATAGAAACCAATCTATGAGACGCGTCCTATATCTATGTATATCGGACTAATCTAGAAGCGGAAACGCCTCATATAATCCTTGCACTAGTTGCTGGATCAGGCCGGCCTCTCAATCAACTCCCAAATCGCAGCCGCTTCTACTGCCGTCACGAACGTCCTCAGTCACTCATTTTGTTGATTAATCTTTTAACAGCCGTTAATACCTTTGACAGAGTTGCTGTCACTCGGTTAGATACGTTTCTCGTGTGTCTCAATAAGATTTGATTGACAATCAAAATACTTGATTGAGGAAGCATTGGTCAACTCAAATATCAAAATATTTTATTGTTTTTGTGTTATTATGTTTGTGTTTGTGAATATTGAACACCCCACAAAACCGTATTGATAGTGAGAAAAAACTTGCATAGCGAATTGAAGAAATCGCATTAATTCCAATTACAATCGATTAATCATAATTTGAATTACATGATTTTCATGAAGAAATCACATGCATTGAAATGATATCATGATCTGCTTATTAATGTTCAATGAGAGTCGTCTAAGAAATAGAAAGGTTACAATTACAAAGAAATAGTATAGGTCGAATGCTTGTAATTTCACCCAAGTTATAGATCAAGCCACTCCTCACAACTGTTGCATATATGTCTGTAGCACTCATGTAAGTATAAAAAATGAATAAATATTGCAATAAGTGAATATTCTCTAATACATTACAAATAATTAAATGAGAATCCTAATAAACAGAATAAAACAATCTGAAGACTGCTGACTGGGGATTTTTTGATAGCATTCCTTAGGATTTTTGTTCAATTATTTATAATACAGTTGAGATACGTACTCCACCTCAACCTTTCTCAAGAATCTCTTTTCACTTTAGTGTTGACCAATGCTTCCTCAACAAATCTCTCAGTTCCTACAATAAATTCTTTACTCCCTATCCTACATTTCTCTCTACAGTCACAATGTGTGCGACAATTGACCAAATAATACATAAGCTTTGATCCCTATGTCATCACATGGTCGATTATTGTGTGCTATACACAGTATGCTGCATATGTTTAAGCATTGGTAGCATGCTGTGCCGCAAACAAAAATCGACTACGTGTGGACATTGGGATTGAAGCTTATATTTAGTCAACTATCGCACAAATTGTGACTATAGAGTCAACTGGTAAGGCTAGGCGTACACCGGTTAGTCAAGACAAGACAAGACGAGATTAGTCACAGTAATTCACATAGTTGCTTATGAATCAACACACACCGATTAGTCATTGCAGTGTGCTGCTTCATAAGCAACTATGTAAATTACTATGACTAAACGTGACTAATCTCGTCTTGTCTTGTCTTGACTAACCGGTGTACGCCTAGCCTTATAGTTCACTTCCATTCGAACACTCCGATTTCTTTTCGTAGCAGAGTGGACATTACTGTTCAACCTTCATCACGTCGAAAAAAAGTAATTCTATTCTATTTCTTCAGTTTGATCATAGAGAAGCAATACTCTCTATGTCTGTTACTAAGTCTGTTCTCTGTGGTTTGATGTTCAGATTCGTAAACGATTCTCCAGCTATCAATAGAAGAGAACTCGACGATTACGACCCAACAGACAATGTGGAAGAAATTGATTCCAAGCAGGGCACATTCAGGCGAGAGTTCAACGAATTGAAGAGCTTCCAAATTGCACCACTAGATGTCACCGGCAGCGCTAGAATCAGCGCCTCAAAGCTGGTTTGAAAGTACACTTGTCCAAAAGATCGCGCTGCCTACATTTTATGGCAAGTTTCCAGAACAATAAAATATTGAATCACAATATGTTGCAGAACAATATCTATAGCAGGATTATTTTAAATTGTCAGAAAACAGCTGATTTAACGTCAGTAAACGAGCCTACATCAATCAGCTGTTTTCTGACAATTTAAAATAATCCTGCTATATTTGAATTCATAGAACAGTTTTGATGCGATAGAATACGCAAATATATAGAAACAGTGGATACATTTTGTGTATTTTTGGAAGAATTCACGGGAATGTGGCTTGACGATTAGAATATAATAGATGAAAAACATAACTTCCTATACATTACATACTACATCAGGATGCTATAGATGGAATGAATTATTAAATACTACATACATCATTCATCATAGGTACATAAGGTTACTAGATGAAAACCAATGAAGCATACACGAACAGACCTCCCAGAATAGATATGATTTATCACCTCCGTACCTCATCAATATCATTTCTGTGAATCTATATATTCAAAAGTGGAAAGGCACTTATTCATCAGCAGAACTAAAAATCTACAGAACCAAATGCGTTCAAATTTGGCATGCATGTTCAGTTGGACCGTTAGACGCGCACTAAGAACGGATTTTGAAAACATCCTAAAGATACGCCCAAAATCCGCGTTTTTCTAGCGATTTTGTACGTTTTCTCAGATTTTTCAAATTGGCAGAAAATTTTAAAACTTGCTACTTAGGTTCCTTTTAGGTCTAAAAATAATCTGTTAAAAAATGTTTGAGATTCTCTCAAAATTGCGTCAGAATTCGGAGTTTTTGCAGTTTTCCTTGCGTTTTCAATGCGTTTTTGTAGATTCTTCAACAACTACTGAACTAAGAAAGTTCAAACCATATAGAGCTGAGTTATAAGAAGAATTGAATCGAAGTATTTTAAAATCATCCTCAAATTACGCCTGATATTGACGTTTTTCCAGTTATTCTTTGCGTTTTTGAGGCATTTTTTCATGTGTTAGAAGAACGACTGAACTAAAAAAGTTCGAACTTTAAATTTGAACTTGGCATTACATAGAGATAGATAGAGAGATTTATTTGTTTCCCATTGTACTCTACGGTCATCAGCAACGTCAAGAAATATTATCTCTTTATCAATCTAATGCCAAGCGTCAAATTAAATGAATCTGATTACACAGGCCGACGTACTTCCAACGATCTAGTCCTGAATTTCTAAAGCTTTTTCCTCGCCTGTGGTATGCCATGTTTTCTTAGTACATTATGATAGATGAAAGCATGGTGAAAAATGAAGGGAGGGTTTACTGATTATTGCGCGAATCTAGAAGGAGAAGAAGATAACAAAGAAGTAGAAAAATAAATAGGAGAAAAAAGTTGGACAATATAAAGAAGAAGAAATATGGTAGCATATGAGAAGAGGAAAGCAGAGAACATTAGAAAAGGAGAGGGGAAAAGAACCCCTCTATGTTTCCCTAAATATTTCAGGTCCAATTAAAAAGAGAAGAAAGGCTAACCCTTGGTTTGTGGGGTACCAATGAAGTCTGAGTGCTGAGAAGGGAAGGGGGTTAATGTTGTTGTGTGATGGAGAAGAAATGTTAAGGGGAGTATTTCTTGGGAGTCAAGCTGACCTTAGGTACCCAAAATGAGAATATTTGTACAGACAAATTCTCATTTTGTACGAATATTCTCATTTTGGGTACTCTAAATTGTGAGAAAACGTATACCTACAACCTATCTTACCTTGGAATTTAACATCCAAAATTTCATTTTTCCGTAACTAACTACACGTCATAGTTGAACTAATTTGCTCTAAGTTGATTGTTGTTTACTTTATTAAACTATCGCATACAAATAAATACGAACAAATTAAGTGAATACAAGATTAAAAGGCAAGGATTATGATGGAGGAAAGGGAGAAGAGACAGAACACAGGAGAGAAGAAGAGACACAGGAAGTAGAGAAAGATCAAGTAAGCTGGGGTGACATAAATGAAAGAATCCTAGATTAGAATTTAGATCTCAAATATATGTTAGAAATAATATAAGAAAACTTAAGAGGCAATGGGGAGAGGGAGAGAAAGATGAAGGAGATGTGAGAAGAAGAAATATCAAGAACAAGAGAAAGAGGATCGTAGAAGAATAAGAGGAATTCTAGACTACAAGAGAATAAGATGGAAAAGCTGCAGGAACCTCAGGTAAGGTTTACCGAATGATAATTTTCAGAAGACTACAGACTACACAACCATATAACCTCTCAACGAGTGTTGTATCTTCTTGAACCTCCTATAAAATTCTCAGCTTTCGCTTTCCTCAACCCTTTCCATCCTTCTCCTTCTCCTCTTCATCTTCTTCTTCTGCTTGTTCTTCTTCTTCTTCTTCTTCTTCTTCTTCTTCTTCTTCTTCTTCTTCTTCTTCTTCTTCTTCTTCTTCTTCTTCTTCTTCTCCTTCTTCTCCTTCTTCTTCTCCTCTCCCTTTAGGTTCATACTTACATCACAGCTCATCAATTCTGAGAGCATTATTTATTTCCATTTCCGCCCCTCCCCTCTTCAACACTCATCTCCTAGGCCGGTGGAATACTGTGGTCCATTTTCTCTGAGCAGTGTTGAACGATCACTTGTGCTCCACGTGTGCAAAGAATCAAAAGCAGGGTGTTGAATTAGTAATTTCGGGAACTCTTGTGTTGGGATTGTGGTATTTTTCAATTAGGCTAGGCGTACACCGGTTAGTCAAGACAAGGCACGAGATTGTTTAGTCACATTTGTCACAGTAATCCACGTAGCTGCTTATGAAGCAGCACACACCAATGCAATGACTAATCGGTGTGTGTTGCTTCATAAGCAACTTTGTGAAGTACTGTGACTAAACGTGACTAATCTCGTCTTGTCTTGTCTTGACTAACCGGTGTACGCCTAGCCTTATAAATCGAAGAAGCCTGGAGATTATTAAACCATTATCAATTTACATAACTTGCTATGTTTATTTTAATAATTTTTTTAATTTTTCAATTCATTTTTTCATTTTTCTAATTCATTTTAATAAGTTTAAGACATTATTACTTTACTCTATCAATGAAATTTCTCATTTATTTAATATTCCTCGTATACTATGGATATTAGTCTCTAATGTAGCTGAAATAATCATAAAAACTACCATGTAGTTTGTATTTGAATTTGTTTTTTGAATTTGCATTTTCTTGCTATTTTTATTCCACATTGTCTTCAGGTCTTCAAGCATTCCTATTAATTACATCTATTTTGTAAATATCAATTACCTTCCTTTACTATGTTAGTTGTTTGAACCGCCATTGCTGTGATGTTAGCAGAAACCGCCCATTGTGGGAGGAGCTTATCTAGGCCAATGGCAGTCGTTCACCTTGATAGGCCATTCAACTGCCAATCACAGCGCTCGGTCACGAGTATAACAACCGATACTGCAGTATCTCGTTTTAAATATCTTCTCTTTTAATAAATGAGTATCTTTTTATTAAATATGTGGTTTTGACAACATCAAGTCTTCTTATTCAGTATGGATAACTACCACAACATCACCTTCACTACTACACAGAAAGTTCTACGTAGGTTCTTGAAGTGTGATAATATGAGACTTTAATACTCCGTTAGATTCCTTGTGCTTGGCACATTAATAAGGCCGCGATCACACAATGCTAGTGGAACGTAAGAATAAAAGTGTGTGAAAGAATTAAGCATAATATTCAAAGTTAGAACATAGTACAGTAGTACACAGAGAGAAAAGAAAAGGATTAGATTAGATTAGATTAGATTAGATAACTTTATTCATGTAGATAACAATAATTATAACTGCTTGGATTCTAGATTACAGAAGTTGTAAGTATAAGTAATATAATTCTTAATTTTATGAACATGACTAATAATTTTCAACAATATAAGTACGATATTATACGCAATATGAAAATTTTAATATAAGTGAGATTTATCTACATGAAACGGCGAAGAATAAAAGAAAGGATAAGAGAAGGGGAAGAATAAGATGTATAAGAGCACGGTACCAAAATACAGGGTACCAGAAAAAAAGAAGAGAAAGAACAGAAAAAAGAGGAAGATGGAGTAAAAGAAGAAGAAGAAGAAGATGAGAAAATTGAGAAAGAAGGAGGAGAAGATGAAGGAGTAGAAGAGAAGAAAGTAGAAAGAATGGTTCAGTTCATGTTTTATGCAGACAAAAGCGCCAGAATTAGAAAGAAAGTGTCTGAAAGAGCGAGAACACTTTCAGGAAAGCTGAGACGAGCACCAGGAGAAAAAAGCAAAAACAGGCTGGAAAAATTATTATGAACAAGGAAAAGTTCCACTTTTCTCCTACTACACTTCACCCGCCACGCCCGCCTTTCTCACGTACATTGCTGCTGCATTAGAAACAACGCTGAAGCTGAAGAGAAAGAGGATAATGAGGAGGTGAAATGGAATAAGAAGATGAAGAGAAGCAGAAGCAGGAAAAGGAGGAGTAGAATAAGAAGAAGTAAGAAGGAAAGAGAAAAATGGATAAGATAAGTCTCAGAAGGAAAATGAAGGAAGAGAGGAGGTGTAGTAGAAGAAGAAGAAAATAGAAAAAAGCAGGAGAAGAAAACAGAGGAGAGTATGAAGAAGTGAGAAGAAGAGGATGAAAAAGAATGATGAAGAGGGTGAGAAGGCAAATAAAGGAAAAGAGCAGAAGGAAACGTAGGACCAGGAGGAGATAGGAAAAGGAGAGAGGAGATCGAGGATGAGAGAAAAAAGAGACAGATGAAGGACAAAAAAGAGATGACGATAGAGATAAAAACCAAAGGAGAAGGAAAATCCAGAAGTAGAATTATTTTTCTTAGAAATGAAGGGAATATAGGCCTAAGGATGATGATGATGATGATGAAGAAGAACACGAATAAGAAGCAGAAAAGGAATAGCATGAGGAGAAAATCATAAGATCAATGAGATGTCATAGAAGGAGAAGGTAGCAGTAGAAGTAGACAGGAAAAGAATGAATGGAGGAAGAGATGAGGTTAAGAAGGAGGTGAAATAAAAGAAAGAGGTTGAAGCGAAATCTTCGATAAAGGCGTGGGTGCGAATTTGATACGCAGTTAGATAGATGAGGTCGAAGCTGCTCCTCCAAAGGAATCCGATATCGCTTCTATTATTGTTCCCAGTTATTTCCCAAAGTTATTATCCTGTGTTGTTATAGGGCACATAGTATGGCATGAGAATACGATTTTAACAAGGATACGACACAAAAATCTGTTATCCTGAATCACTATCCACTGGAAAAGTATTAGAAATTGGACATAAAATGAATACAACGCGCATATCATTTCCGTATTTCTGACAACTAAAATTTAGCCTTCCAGATTTGATTTAAATTAGTTCATGGGGTCTTTTTCGTCTGACAACTGTACCGGTAGGCCTACCATCAGCTGACGAGAGAAATCATGGTCTTCCCCTCATGACATAATAATGCTGCACTAGAGGCGGGACCAAGGCACACAACTCAACAGCGGCAGAGTTTTTAATGACCGTCTTAATGGGACACATTAAGGTCGGCCAACAACTTAATAAAAGCTTTTGCGGGCCGTTAAAGGCAGCGACCGAAGAAGAAGAGATCGAGAGAGAAGAAGAAGCAAGAGGTCGAGAGAGAAAAAGATCACATAAGAGAGAAGGGAAGATGAAGAGAAAGGAGGAAGAGAAAACAGACAGAGATAAATACTTTGTAGGAATAAGAGGAGAATGAGGGTGAAGATAGAAAAGAAATAGCTGAAAGCTAGATGGAGAAAATGGCAGAGAGCATATGAAACCTGAAAAAAAGAAAAATGTATAAGAATTGCAAAGAAGAATGAACGACAAAGAAATCGGAAAGTATATGAAGACAACACAACTAGTGCATGAAAATTGAGAAAAAGAGAAGAAGGAGAGAAAGAAGGAGACAAGAAGAAGAATGACTAGATTGAAATATGCAATGCAGATTTCGATGAATAAAATTGATATGAGCTTGAATAATAGATTAAGACAAGAGTGTCATCTACTGTTATATCAATGGATTGGATGGAATAAGACTGGTTGAATATTAAAGCAAGTAGAGGCACAGATATGAAATTTAGGGCCGGTTCATGAGCTCGGGATTCAGCTAAGTCCTAGACTAGAACGGGTGGCCATCGTAGCATCGACAAACGTTAGCCTCGACACTATGTACTAAGGGCTGTCTATGCTGCTAACTCACTAACCTGTTGAGACAAACATTTGTCGATGCTACGGTAGCCACCCGTTTTAGTCTAGGACTTCGCTAAATCCCGAGCTCATGAACCGGCCCTAAGAGTTTACTAGGACTAAAGCCCGGTCTAGACGCTACGATAAGTTTGTCAAACTTATCGTTCAAACTTATCAGGATTATTTTAAATTGTCATAAAACAGCTGATTTAACGTCAGTAAACAAGCGTACATCAATCAGCTGTTTTCTGACTAGTTAAATGGATCCTGCTATATAGCAGGATTATTTTAAATTGTCAGAAAACAGCTGATTGATGTAAGCTCGTTTAGGCCTACTGACGTTAAATCAGCTGTTTCATGACAATTTAAAAAAATCCTGATAAGTTTGACAAACGAAGCGCTGTATATTTGGAAATATGACTCACATACCTAGCTAACAATAAAGAAATACAATTTACAATGATCGGAAATGCAAACAATAAAAGATTAGATTAAGTAATGCAGATTTCGATGAATAATTAATATGAGCTTGAATAATAGATCAAGACAAGAGTTTGATCTACTGTTATAAGGCCGTATGTGTATTCTTAAAAAACATAACGATTTACAAAATTACAAAAGGTCAAAGATAGAGCAACCACCCAGTATACTTTCAACTCAAATCCCCACGTTAGGACTTCACTTCGAAAGCACCAATTCAAAGCACGGGGCTTCTTTCAGAGCCCGCCGCCCGCCAATAAGTTGCGCACTTTGTTGCTGCTTCTAAGTACCGCGGTGCTTAATTTCTGCGCGTTAATGACGTGCAGTGTACTAAGTCAGTCGTCGGTAAGTCATAAAAACTCGGCTGGGTAAGTACTAAGGTCGGTCAAATATTTAAGTACCATCAAGCTCAGTTGTTGTTAAGTGCAAGCGAGAGGCCTTTCGACTTGAAATTGCACACATACATATGCACTGGAAGTGCATCACAATAAAACGACTACAATATACAGGGTGTCTGACAAGAGCTAATTTATGGAGGTTTTACAAAGTAGCCGAGGAGTTCTTATCCTCGACTGGAGTGGTAGGTAGGTCTGCTCTCCTTTTTCTTCTGCTTCTGCTTCTTCTTCTTCTTCCTCGTCCATTTCTCCTCCTCCTCGTCCTTATTTTTATCCCTCTTCTTCTTCTTCTTCTATCCCCCTTCTTTTTTTATCTTTCTCTTCTTTCTCTTCTTCGTCTTTTTCCCCTTTTCCTCCACCTCCTACTTCTTCTTCTCCCCCTCATCATCCTCCTTCTTGTTCTTTTCCATTTTCTTTTCCTGTCTAGTTCTAATGCAGCACTTTAATTCTATTCCTTCTCCTTCCTTCTTCAATTTCAACTTGTCTTATGTTCTTCTCATGTTTTACACCTTCGTTCTTTTCTTTTCTTCTTCTTCTTTCTCTTCTTCTTCTTCTTTTCCTCCTCTTTTTTCCTCTCCTTCTAATTGCGGTCTCCTTTTTCTTCTCTCCATCCTTTTCCTTCTTTTTCTACCTTTTTCATCCTTATTTCCCTCCTTTTCTTGTTATTTTACTACTTCTTCTCCTTCACCTTCCGTTCTTGCTTTTCTCCTTCGTCTTCATCATCATCTCCTTCCTCTCCTTCTACTGCTTCTTCCCCTTTCCATCCTCCTTCACTTCTCCTTCTTCTTCTTCTTCTTCTTCTTCTTCTTCTTCTTCTTCTTCTTCTTCTTCTTCTTCTTCTTCTTCTTCTTCTTCTTCTTCTTCTTCTTCCTTCTTCTTCTTCCTTCTTCTTCTTCTTCTTCTTCTTCTACTTCTTCTTCTTCTTCTTCTTCTTCTACTTCTTCTCTTCTTCTTCTCTTCTTCTTCTTCTTCTTCTTCTTCTTCTTCTTCTTTCCCATCTTCCTCTCCTTCTTCTGCTTCTTCTTTTCCTTATCCGTCTCTTGTCCTACTCCAGATCTGCGCTGCGCCGCGCGCGGTAATAAAACGGTGGTTGGTTAGAGTACAAAGTAATTTACACTGCCATTAAAAAGTGGTGGCTTTGAATATTATTATTATTATTAGGTTGTGTTGGCTGGCCTGGCACTCGGTTAGGTTTCAAATCAACTTTAACGGTCAAAAACACCTGAGTATAAACTTGTGTGTGTTATGTGGTACAGGATGATTGCAATGATTTCAAATATTATGTGGAAAAGTTATTGGGTTCGGTTTATTACCCTGCACGCCTTGGCTATTCTGGTATTTCAAGAACAGTAAGAAGATGTTTCTGCTCTGAAGAATTTGTACAGCTATCACCGTTTCTACAAAATTATTTTTTATGGTAGGCTATATTAATATTATTGATTTGCTGTCATAGGCAAAATGATGACTGTTCCTTCTTCCAAGAATTTGTAAAGGTTTGAACAAATTTATTATTTTTTCATAGGATAATGTGATTCTGTAATGTAATGCGATTGCTGCAGATTTAGGACAGTGACTCACAACCTGTTTAATGAGAAAAGACAACAATTCCCAACGAAAAGAATTTGTTGGATATAATGTTCCACCATTTCCACAAATTCTTTTCCATAGGTCAGGTATATTGATTTGCTATTCATAGGCTGCTGATGTATTATAGTGACGCATAACCAATAAAAAAAACTGTGAATTCCAATATATTTCATACCAGCATGTTGAAGTAACTCATGGAACCTATTTGAATAATCATTTTCAAGCAATAAAACTCCACGCAATGACCTCAAATTTGCAGACATCGCTTTTGCTTAGCAGGTTCTTAGAAGTAATCGACTACAGTGTTTACAAATATTCTTCTTAAATACAATAAAATCTATAGAACATACTCCCAGAGCTGCATACATTCCAAAACAAGAATTTCTTTTAAAACAAGATTTTTAATGTTCTGTCACATCCTCCAGCTTTGTCATAGATCAAGGAAAACATTGATCAACTCTTATTAGTCGTTTGTACAGCAATATTGCATTCAAGGTCACTTTCAATCAAGATTAACACACTATTTTACACTGACGAATGATGTAAAATATTCTCCCACTACTAAATAATGAATACTCTTGGATGTTGTGAAAAATATCACAGAATTTATATGAGAAATCTTATGTGTGTTATCGTATTTTTATGTGTCAAGTATTCTCCCACTTTCATCACTGATCAAGTTGATTCTGGATTGACCATGATTGACAATAATTATGCAGCTATTTTGCATTCAGTGCAAATTCAAAGTCACTCTCAATCACGTTTAGAACAAAAAACTATTTCAATTTCAATATTATCACTGACAAATGTGTAATATTATCCCACTTTAATCACAGATCAACGTTGATCCTGTATCAACCACCAACCACGGTTGACGCTTGTACAGCAATCTTGCATTCAGTGTCAATGGAAGGTCACTTTCGTTCTCATTCAATTCGTCTGTGTTGGCGACTCCACTCTGTACTATTTGTAACCGTTTTCGATCTTATGTAATACAAACAGAAAAGGGAAGAGAAAGAGAAAAGCATAGAAACAAGAGGAAGAGCGAGTGAGAGAGTCGTAACGAAAACAATTATTGTATAACCGATATTTTGATGCCATATATTCTGGATCGGTTTCGTAAAAGAGTTACCGTGACATTGTTTTTGTTTTTGGGGTTTCGAGAGTTATGTGATATGACTGATACCAATGAATAACTTATCAGAAGAACTTTTACAAGTTATGGATAGGAGTGGGAGAAAACACTTCTTGACAGTAAAATATGTGGAGAAAGATAATAAAAGAATAGACGGTTCAAATAAAAGTGAAAAGGTAGTGTCTAAAATTGTGATGAGAAATACAGTGCAACACACCATCACATATCATAGAACAGCATTATGCAATGCTGTGCATTATGCATAGTACAATGAGAGCAAGTAACAACTTTTCTTATTCTATTGTATGAGTATGATTATCGTATTTTATTACATCAAATTTATTTTATTACATGACAAAACGTTTGTCAATTTGTATTAGTTCATTGGAAATTAATAAGTATTTATTCGATTTTAGTCATATTGAATTGATTGCTTTGTATTCACATTTAATTAGTGGATATGAAATGTAATGACAATTTGAGAAAAATGCCAGAAAAGCACCTATTTTTCTATTGTACGATTATTCATTGTATTCTATTACATTTCAATGGAATAAATTCCAATCGGAATGTTTTCTTGATTTGAAAAAGGACAAAAATTGTAGGAGTTCTCGAAAAATAATAAAATTTTTGGTTGAGATATTCATTTATATTAGTTTATTATTCATTCATTAAAATAAGACATAAAATGATAGCATATTCAAAATAAGATGGCGTAGTTCTAAGGCTAGGCGTACACCGGTTAGTCAAGACAAGACGAGATTAGTCACGTTTAGTCACAGTACTTCACATAGTTGCTTATGAAGCAACACACACCGATTAGTCATTGCAACGGTGTGTGCTGCTTCATAAGCAGCTATGTGAATTACTGTGACTAAACGTGACTAATGTCGTCTTGTCTTGACTAACCGGTGTACGCCTAGCCTTAGAATTTAATTACATTGGTTCCGTTGTACGACGTCATTTTGCGGCGGTGAGATTCCATACAATTGAGAACATAGATGAGAGTAACCCACAGACTAACAAATGTATGGTTAGTCTATGGTTAGATTTGACTGGATTCCATACAATGAATCCAAGAGTCATCTATTGCACCCGTAGATAAATGCTATTATTGCTCTCATAAAGCACACTACTAGTCAAAAAAATTGAACAAAATTCATAATGAATCAGTAAATTCCCAGATGAATTTGAAGACAAATGTGAAACTCGACTTCTACTACAATAATAGTGTTGAAACAGCTCAGCACTTACAGGATTCGTGCTGAAATGTACAAAAAATCCAGTATATTCAAATTGAAACACAAGTCATCCTCTGGAATAAATCGAAAACAATTTGAACACGAAAAAAATTACCGGAATGAATTTGAATTTCGAATTTGACGGCAAGAACATTCTAGAATGATGACTACCGGATGAATTCTGTCGAAATTCATTTCCTATTCACTCAGTCAGTATGTAATGTGGACAAAGTGCATGGTAATAACTCTAGCAAGAGGTTATTGTTTTTGTTTGTCCTTTTTTTGTAATTCAGTCCGGTTTTGACGGATGGATGAGTCAAACGAAGAGCATTGGCTGCATTTATAATGGACCGATTGAGTATATTCGTATGCAGGTCCGGACCTGCTATCAATATGCTGATTCGACAAAAGATGTATTACTGCTGTCGTCAATCAATACAGATAGACGGATGTAAATCTACTTTGAGGTCTGTGAGGGACGAATAAATTTCAATCTGAATGTTTTCTTGATTTGAAAAAGGACAAAACTTGTAGAAGTTTACAAAAATAAGAAAATTGAGACGTTATCATTGACACAATGCACACTATCTGATTAGAATTTCTAATTAATGATTTAGAGTATTTTCTATTTACTAATAAATCTTTGTACAGTATTATAAACCGTAAATATTTTTGAATTTGTATTTGTAATTGTTATAGGGTTTTTTTTGGAAAATAAATCATTATTTATTAATTATTTATGTGAACAAAATTCAACAGAACATCACCCATTATTTATTTATTTATTTATTTATTTATCCAGTAATGTACACATGATACTAAATGAAAGGTTCAACAGGCTTAAGCCCAAAACTGTCCCTCTTCAAATTTAGAAAATTAGTCCATAAAATTATTATCATAGAAATGTTAATAGAAGTTATTCATCATCCACCAAATTAAATGAATAAGGTCTTCTTCTCCTTTTTCTTCTTCTTATTCTTCTTCTTGTTTTTCTCCTCCTTCCTCTTCTACTTCTTATCCACCTCCCCCTTCTCCTCCTCCCTCTGCATCGTCTCAAATCACTTGAAACGTAAATACTACTAGCCAGCACACAATTTGTAGAATTCCACCCATTCCCTAGATAGCTGGCATCCCTGCGGCGCAGCGCTTACATTACAATTTTTCAAACATTTACACCTCTCACAATAACCGACCTAACCTAACCCAACATTGCAACCGGTGTTAAACCATCCAATAATTTAGGATGCGCACAAAACTCATAAAATCGACCATCTTTGCTCAAACAAAACAAGCCGTACCATCATTTCCACAGGAATGCCTACTGCCACCTTTGCTGGCCATAAATCTATATTTATAGAGTACAAACTGTAACCACACAGCATACCTATATAGGTTGCCGGTGTTTATATCCGTTGCCGCCATATTTTTATTGACGCGCGAGGCGGGAAATTTAAATAATTCCAGAAAATTATGTAGACAATGAGAATTTGCTCGTTTCCAACGACCAGCTCAACTGCCCATCAACGCTCATAGATTATACATGTGAGACGCGTTTCTGACCGCGTTGATTATCTTCAGCGCATCATCAGTAGTCGGCTGGTTTTATTGTTTCGCGCGGTTTGTCGTGTTACAAGTTATAGGTTAGGTATCATTATATTGTTCGTCTGTTGTATGGTTGGCTACTTGCGTTCATTATACAGAACGTAATAAGGCAAATTTCATCCACATTTACTCGCTTTGTCCTTCATATTTCTTTTCATTTTCTGAATAAATTGACAGTTAGCAGGCAATTCCAGAGAATGTACTAGAAACGGTTACTACGCCTATGCTTCCCCCCCCCTCCCAGTCTCCTCAAACCCAACACTCCATTAGGCTAGGCGTACACCGGTTAGTCAAGACAAGACAAGACAAGATTAGTTTAACCACAGTAATTCACATAGTTGCTTATGAAGCAACACACCGATTAGTCATTGCATCAGTGTGTGCTGCTTCATAAGCAACAATGTGAATTATTGTGACTAAACGTGACTAATCTTGTCTTGCCTTGTCTTGACTAACCGGTGTACGCCTAGCCTTACAGTAAAATGAGAGGAATTGACATTGATAAGGCAAACATTCTGAGACCAATATGATATTTTTTGTAGCCAAATTTCAAAGAACTAGTTTAATGCACGAGTTTCTCTTCAAAATCATCTAATATGAAGGATTCTATTCTTACAATCAATTACTGTACTTGCTGGAGCCATCTATAACTGATGGATGCTGAAATAGCAACATAATAGGCTACTAATGATATGAATATACTGTGACGGAATTCTACATTGGGAGCCTGGCTAATCGTTAGTAAGGCTAGTCAGTCACTCCCTATATATTTGGAGGCATATTAAATTGTTGCATTGCACTATAATATAGCTGCTTAACACAATGTTATCCAGCAGTGCTTTGTTCCCATCACTGGGTTGCGAATACTAGCTTATGGTTGAGATGTTGATGTGCTAACCACACGTTACATCTTTTCTGGTTAATGATCATTCACCTCTGCTGATTCAGTCAAGTGGATGTGAAACTGGCAACCAGCTGGTAGGCCGAATCCCACATAGAGCTGTTAAGCCATTGACAAACAAACAGACAAACAAACAAACACTGAGATGACTGTGAATTGTTAAGTTACGTGATATACTTTATTATTAATTGACGAAGCCTAGTGCATACAATGCATTTTGTTTTACGGCTAATAAAATACTGGGTGGCGCAAAAGGAAGATAAGTGTATGATTCAAATAAACTTTCTTATAACACTTTGAAAAACATCCGTTCTTTATGTGCCACCCTGTACTTGATTTTTGATTCGATTGAATACAGTACTAATAATTTCTCCTGAAACAAGCCCAACAGATCTAAATCAAAATTACTTTGCTCTTTACTATACAATATCAACTATTTCTGATATTCATTACATTTCTAATAATCTTCATGTATTTTTTATCTATACAACATTGAATGTTATAATGTAGCTGCATCATTATAGTGGATGAATTCTTACACACTTGCATGTCGTTCTTTCAGTGATAAATTCAGTGATGAATTCTTGATCCAAAAACTATTGACTTGGAAAACATTGTAAAAAACTGTAAGGAGGTAATTCATTGTCAGCCCAGGTGACTTAGCAGAGTGAACGCACTGTAATAAATGACTAAAATGACTTATAAGAAGTGTGGCCTAGGAACGTGCCGTGGACAGGCGATAAAGATGAGAGGAGAAAACCGATAAAAATGCAGATTGTCAGATTGTCATCTGACACTCGTCCAAAAGCGATCAGTCAAACTATCGTCAGTGACGTCACAATACTAACATCTTCAGAATAATCCATCAACAGAATAACAGAATAATCCATTTCCATTACTATTATTACTGTAAAATAAACCAAGACAATTGGCAGGCCACAAACAATCCTGAATAGTTCAGCAATTTGTCAACCAATCAGAGGGCAGGTACTTTTCCACTACTCACGTTTCTCCAACACATCACATGATGATTGATAGATTATGTGATAGTGTGATATCCACGTGTGATGAGCCATCAATTGAATGCTAATAGACGTTTTTTGATGAGACAATAATAATGTGTATCCCTTATCAAAAAATACATCGTGGAAATTTTCGACTTTAAAATTGATGACTGTCTATCATGCATATGACGTCAGGGGATGATAATTTCGGTGGAGCAATTTTTTATAAGCAACTTGATGGCCTGATGTGCATTTCTGGTAGAAAATTTGGTTGTAAAGCCACTAGCCGTTAGCATTCTGTATAATTTGAGTTATTTTGAGCGTCAGACAGTGCCTATGTAAAGTAGTGATATTGTTGGCATAATGTATAAATTTGAGTTTTGTTTGCTAAACAATTCCGTGTTGAGTGGAAAATAATTCTATTTTTCAGCTTCCTTCTGTGTGGTAACTATTATATTACTGTGTGGTAAACTATTTTATTACTGTACTAAGATCAAAAATGTATTTATAATCATCCCTTTCCAATACTAAACAGTTGTTGGAATTTCTCATTTGATAAGAAGTATTCTAGTGATAACTAACCAAGGATAGCTTCTGTAAAATCTTTCAACCTAGCTTCTGTAAACAATCCATTCTCATTTTGTGGCTATGGTACAGGACAATATTTACAACTTTTAAAATTACTCTTACTTCCAAATTCCAATAATATAACATTGCAATAATAATTAACATAATCAAATTATATTGTGCCGCTTTTACTCAAATGAAACCTTACAAACATTACTAACATATTTACAAACCTTACAGACTAAAGCTGGGTTTAAACCAAAGTCAGTGACAGAACTGTCAATGACTTTTGTCAACGACATAATTGTCACAAACAAATGTCATTGACAAAAGTCGCAGTTTGATGTAAACGATTTTGTTGAAAACCGTGACAAAAGTCACAGTTTGATGTAAACGATTTTGTTGAAAACCGTGACAAAAGTCACAGTTTGATGTAAACGATTTTGTTGAAAACCGTGACAAAAGTCACAGTTTGATGTAAACGTTTTTGTCAATGACATATTGTTTCTCACATCCTGTCCGCAATGCTACGCCACCAGTAGCAAGCAAGCAAGCAAGCAAGAAAGGAGGCTTTTGTCGCAGACAAATGTCACCGCAGCGTTTACATAAATACTGCGAGATTGTGTCTGTGACATTTGTCAACGAAATTCCTTTGATCTTACCGACTCTCGATGGGAAATTTGTGACATTGTCACAAACACAGATTTTCTGTTGTTGACAATTGTCATTGACACAATGTCGCAAGAAATTTGAGCGTTTTTTAAAACTGTGACAAAAGTCACTGACTTTTGTCACAAAAATGTGTCAACGACATCTGGTGTAAACCCAGCTTAATGAACAATACGTGTTGGTGCCTCAACACGATTACTAATGAGGGCATCTAACCACTTTTTCCAATTTTTTATTGTATTTATATGTTGTATTATTGTACTGGTTTTGGAAATTGTGTGTAGATAAATGAAATGAAAATGAAAAAGATACTATAAAAATTTCATATTACATTATGCTTTCTACAAAGCTTTCAAAGATTCCTATTTGAAATATAGTTGCTGGAACAGTCTCTACAGGTGCTTGCTTCAGTTTAAACAGTCTCTGACTACGAAAACTACCATGAACATTTCGTATTATTTCATCATGCTTCCTGCTAAGGTACTAACAATTCCTCAAGCATTTCCTATTTGAAATCTAGTGGCTGGAACGCTCCTCAAGTCTTTTAAACGGACTGCTCACTTGATGTAGCGAAGGGTGTGTGCAAGTATGTGTAAAATGTAATTTAACCGGCCTGTGATTTAGGTACCGCGAGTGCGGTAATATTTTACTGCGCAGTTAAGACACATCACACACCACACACACCTCATGTAGAATGTGGTGTTTAAAGTGTAGCCTACCCTGTACACCTGGCTGTATTGTGGCTTGCTACTCTCATTCTGAATACTTTACTTCTTATTTTCTTCCTTTCCTCTTCTTCTCCTTCTGTCTTCTATTTCTGTCTTCTTCTACTTCTTCTTCTTCTCCTCCTCCTTCTGTCTTCTTCTTCTACTTCTTCTCCTTCTCCTCCTTCTGTCTTTTTTATCTTCATCATCATCATCATCATCTTCTTCTTCTTCTTCTTTCTTCTTCTTCTTCTTCTTCGTCTTCTTCTGTCTTCTTCCTATTTTTCTTCTTCTTCTTCTTCTCCCACACTCCTTCCTTCTCTAATTGTTTGTCTCTCACACATTAAATTCTTGGCATCTCTCTACATCAAAGTTTCATACCCTATACCTCGAAAACTCACACCCTCATTTGCTGGTTAAATTAATGATTCAATGGTATTATCTTGATTTTTAGTGGTTTTAAATTTGATTGATGAATTTGAACATCGAAAAGTGGATTTTTTGTCTTCTGAATTTAGTGGAAAGCTTTTTGATAAAACAATCGTTGATTCACGTTTGGTTTTGTTATAGATTGTTTATTTTTTACCCATCAATATTCCAATACAGTCTTCATAAATGTTCATGTATTCAGTTTTACTTCTCACAGTGTTGTTCATTATCTTCTTTCAGAATACCTCGTCTATAACACAAGAGTTATCATATTTTTGATCTACATGTACTGTATTTATCCACAAGAAAGTCTACCATTCACATTTCTATCACATACTATCTATTTCCATAAAGAAGCCGTACATTAACAGCTTTTCCGATTGATATGTGATCTGTGATTCACATTACTGTACTTAAATTAGACGCAAGCCTTGTGACAATTGCCAATTGAAAATCTATTTATTCCTCTACATAATTGTACGGTTCAAATTATTTAAATTTACAACACTAATTAATGAGGCTAGACTGCATGCATATATCAAATGACGAAAATACACGCAGTTGACTAGAACGTAATGTATGCATAGTCATGAATTTGCAATGAAATATTCATTGAACTCAAACATTATCCGTCCGTTATATTTGAATAGACATAACTTCCGTTCCGGCGTAGCACGTTTTAGATAGGGAATACAATGTATTCCTATATGGTAGTTACATCTATTGAAGTATAATAAAATATAATTCATGAAAGCCTACTTATGCATAGAGAACAAAAATAAAATTAAAATAACTCACGGCCTTGTCAAACCAATATCGATCACTCACCTAGAAACAAAGAAAATAACAGATTATTTGAGTGGCAAATTTCATCAGTGTCAAAATTTATTAACATATTCAATGTTGAAATGAATACAAACAACAATGTCACTAGTAGGCATATGATTCAAGTTAAGATGAAGATTAATAGAGCATTATTGAATAAATTAATGAACACTGCTATTAATCTGAATTAATTCGAAGCATAATAATAACTGGGACAAGGCCTTGTGTTGAACATGTTTCTTGTTTTGTGCAGTTTTTATTGAATCAATTTCTTGGTACAGTATAATATTGTCGAGTATCGAAAATGTACTGTATAACAACAAGGGCTATACGAATAGTTGTTGAAAGGAATCTATACATTTTTTTCATAATAATTGTGTATAGTTTAAACGTTTAGTAAGCATAATCAGATTCATTTGATTTGAAACTTGGCATTAGATAGATAGATAGATAGTTATATAGATAAAGATATATTATTTCTTTGTTTATTTCTTACTCTACGGTCATCAGCAACGTCAAGAAATAATACCTCTCTATCTATCTAATGCCAAGCGTCAAATTAAATGATTCTGACCATAATAAGTACGTTAATAAGTTGAGTCCATTCAAATTACCATTTTCGATACTCACAATTCGCATTAAAACAGGGACTTTTATCAGAAAAACAGAAATAGAATAGCACAACACTAAAAACTGAAGAATAAAGCATAATAAAAATAGCATCACGTCGGTGATATTATGAGATAAATTTCATATAACATAAGATGAATATTATCATCCACAAGCCATTAACAGAAAACTTATGAACGAACACTCTTGCGGTCAACATATTAATAAAAATAAAACGGTCATTTTACGAATCGTACGAACGCATTGGAATTAGAAGACATAATTTATTTTCGCCATGCGTTTCAGAATATTGGATTTGGCCCTTGATAGTATATTATTTAGGAGAGCTCATCTCCCTAACACTATAAAAATAAGAATGAAAACCTAGTTGATGTTTGATGTCCAGTCAATCTCTCTCGAAAGTCAAATATATTTTATGACGGGCTTGGATGATCAAATTGCACAACCTTTTCCTTTTTTCTTTATAATGAAAAAGGAATATTGTTGTAGAAATCAATGATGAATGAAAACAATTAAAAAGTATGGAAGACAATGAGAAAAATGAAACAGATTTGTACACGTTTCAACACTTCTGAAGGGAAATGTAATTGAGCATGGTAATAAAATTTGGGGGGAAAATTGAAACAAAATAGAATAACTTCAAAGTCAATAAGAAAGGAACACATTTATTATTATTCATTTGTTGAGGAGAAGAATAATGAATCAAATGTATCATAAGGCTAGGCGTACACCGGTTAGTCAAGACAAAACAAGACAAGACAAGATTAGTCACAGTAATTAACATAGTTGCTTATGAAGCAGCACACACTGATGCAATGACTAATTGGTGTGTGTCGCTTCATAAGAAACTATGTGAAGTACTGTGACTAATCTCGTCTTGTCTTGTCTTGACTAACCGGTGTACGCCTAGCCTAATAATTGAGTGAGTGATAGTTAGAAATGGAAATAAATCAACATCTAGTTCAAAATTAGGTTTATGAAATGTAACCGTACTTGTTCAAACGAAAGAAAGTAGGAAAATAAAGAAAAGAGAAAGAAAGAAGAAGAATAAGACAAAATAAAAAGAATGAAGAGAAGAACAAGAAGAAGGAGAAGAGTAGTAAGAAGAAGAAACAAAAAGAAGAGCAAGAACAAATTAAAGAGGTGAAATGAAAGCCACAAAAACAAAACCAGCCTTCAAATAAATATAAATAACACCAACAAGTATGGGGTTCTTGTATTATTACTTATATTATAATAAAACATCCTTTACGGCCTGTTATGATAAGGTTAATGTTCAAAGTATTTAGGGGTGATTCCAGTTTTTTGCAGGATATTAAAAAAAGAGGGGGGACGCTGCAAACGAATTGTCAATGGAGGAAGATGATGCAGAGGGGGATGAAACACGTTTTCCAGAAGATGATGCAGAGGGGATGCTTCGTAGAAGGGATGGGTAATTAGCACTGCGAAAGGGTTGCGCAGAAGGGGTGGCACGCATGCGCCACAGCAATTAAAAGGGTAGCGCGTTAATTACTCGGGGGGCGGGCTTCTAATTTCGGAGACCTGCTCAGTGCAGACCACTCTCTCAAGGGGTTGAAAAGGGTTGAGGGCTGACCAATGGAAGGGTTGAAGCCTGACCAAACAGGAGGATGTAGCTCGAGAAGGGGTTGAAATGAAGGATTTCTCCAATGACATTCGAAAAATGCAAATTAGAATCACATGTTTTCCATGGTATGAGAAAATTCAGTTTAGGAGATGTCAATATTGACTAATCCAACATTGAATACAGTATCTAATTAGGCTAGGCGTACACCGGTTAGTCAAGACAAGACAAGACGAGATTAGTCACGTTTAGTCACAGTAGGCTACTTCACATAGTTGCTTATGAAGCAACACACACCGATTAGTCATTGCATCGGTGTGTGCTGCTTCATAAGCAGCTATGTGAATTACTGTGACTAAACGTGACTAATCTCGTCTTGTCTTGTCTTGACTAACCGGTGAACGCAATGCAATGACGTCATTTTACGGTGGTTAAATTCTATTTGATTTTCGTGCAATCGGCCCTAAAACTTGTAAAACTCGAGAAATTCACGACAAGAGTTCACCTCATTCAATGAAGTGACTTATACTGCGTGGCGCAAAAAGATTGGATGGATTTGAGTAGGATAGTATCAGTGGACTAGAGCTGTCTGTGACCGCAAAGCGACACCATTTTGCATTTTGTAGGTTGAAGTATCCAGTTTTATATTATATTATATTATATTAGTATCAATGGCGCAATTGACCTTGCAAAATCGCGTATTTACTGTAGAACATTATTTCCAATAGAATGAATTTGCAATCGTCGTTCAACGAAGCTTCAGCAGAAAGTTTCAAGTCGATCTTATTGTCATAAGATTCTTCTTTACTTGAAATTCAAGTTTACTATCGTAAATATCGTTACATTGAAGATTTGAATACTGCAATACATGAAAGAATTTCTGCTGTATCAAAAGTTAAGGACCAATTTGAGGCTTTTAATGAGCATTAACGCATTAAGTGCTCCATCTTTCCTATCAAGTATTGGAGTTTTTCATACAAATTCTCAAATTGGGTTATTTACTTAGTATTTTGGTGTAAGGAAGATGAATGAATGATAAAAATAAACTTTCTTATAACACTTTGAAAAACATCCGTTCTTTATGCGCCACCCTGTACATGACACAATACATCAAAACTATGGAGAAACATAACAGAAACACGGAAATTAATGATCAAACTCCAAACCTGCAACCAGCCACCCAATCATTGTTCGACTTAAATCATGCTCATAAGATTCAGGGCAACTGTTAACGAATGACAATAGGGCTTTTATTAGATAACAATACGTCCGATAGTAAATCCGAGATTATAATGACATTTTTGAGGCGATAATAATTCAAACGGACATGATAACAATATGCACTGACACAATGGCTAACAAGTACGGACAGGTTAGGTTAGGCCTGAGTGGGTGGTGGCTATTTTACGACACTGCTTCAAATGAATGAATACGTGTGTGATTCTATATCTGTAGATAATTTCCGTAGCACGTGCAATATACTTATATATGCATAAATTTTCCAATGTGTTTTAATTGCAAGGCGTCTGGTTGGACGTTGCAATTGAAGTCTAATTTATAACCCAATTGTCTGCTGTTTGGCTGAAAGAAGGAGGAGGATAAGAAGAAGGAGAAGGGGAAAAGTGGAAGAGTGAAGTGCTGGAAAAGAAGAAGACAACATACACAGAATGGTGTTGGTGAGAATTATGACCCGGAGCATAAATTATGAGTAAAGACTGGACAATGATAGGTTGAATGAGTATGCTTTATTTCGTAATTCTTTGGTGGGCTGACGTTGAAGTTTGAGAGTCTTGCTTTTCAACATTTCAGGGAAATTAATACAAAAACATCATCATCAGTTTTGGGCTTAAGCCGGTTGAACCTTTCATTTAGTATTATGTGTACATTACTGAATAAATATGTAACAGTTCACTAAATCCTAGTATAAATGATTGTCATTTTTCAAAAATTGTTTCACATTCAAGTTTTTAATTTACTTTTCCCTCTCATACATTTTTAAATCCGTCTTCATGTGTCTTCCAGCTTTGGATATTCATTACATGAAATTTCACTTGAGGATTTCATAATTTATTACATTTTTTCAATAATATTACTGTATTATTACTATATTCAGAGCTTTGTACGAAATTTGTTAATATGAAAACTTTGAAACGAAATCTGAAAATTGGGTTGAATCATTTTACATTGGAATATATTTGAATTAAATTTTATTCCACAGATATTTTACAATTCCAGGTTGAATTTATTGTATAATTATTATATTCTTGAGAGCTGAGCCAACAATTGGTAGGTTTAGTTTTAACATGTTAATTTGAGTTGTCTATTGATAAATTCCGTTGTTCACTTTTGTACTTGATTATTTTGTAAAATTGTTAAACATTATACTATATACCTACTATACCATACGATTTATATAGATAATATACTATGCGAGTAAGTGAAGTGAAGTAAATCAAAGTAGCTCTTTGCTAGTGAAGTGAAGTAAAGTAAAGCAAACCCCAATCGTATGTGACCAGGCCCTAAACCTTATCATCAATAATCACAAACATTTCTAGAGTAGGCATTTCCGTACAATTTCCGGAACCACGATGTTTAATATTAATGAAGAATGAAGAAAAGAGTAGGCTATGGTTTGATAAGGAGGAAAATGCTGAAAATGACTTTTCCGGGGTAGATGAAAGGAGGGCGAGGGGATGGGGGGAGTTGAGAAAAACGAGTCGATTCAGCCGACAAGTCTGAGCATGCGAACTGAGCAATTTGGGGGGTAGGGGGTTGCAGGGGGGGTTGATTCTAATTACCCAGGACATCGCCCTTTTCTGTCCTCTACTCATCATCTACCACTCCCCCTCCTACTCATCCAGAGGTTATTTTCCCTCTCGCTCTTTTCTTTTCATTTTCCTATCTTCCCTCTCCTTCGGTTGGTAATTAGAAGCACGCAGGCTCACAGTCTATTCCTCCTCTACCTCCTCCTCCTTCTCTTCCTTCTCCTCCTCATTTTCCCTCTCAACTTGTCCTTTCCCCTCCTCTCGTCCTCTTTCTCTTCATTTACTCATTTTCCCTTTCCTACGACTGATAATTAAAAGCACGCAGGCTCACAGGCTATTCCTCCACTCCCTTCTTCATCACTTCCTCCTTCATTCTCTCCCTCTCCATCTCCTCTCCATTCCTCTCACTCTTTCTCACTTTGTCTCTTTCGTTTGATAATTAACAGCACGCAGGCCCAGCAGTCGATAAGAAACGTGTCTGGTGATATTTTTGAGGCGTGGTCGTTATCTTCTTCACTCACAGCGCATGATTATCCTCACACAAACACTGCCTCACTCATTTACTCACTCAGGCTGCCTCACATACTCGCACATCCACTCATATACACTCACTCTCGAAACCCTCACACAGTGTCAAAAAATTACTTATGGGATCCTCATACCTCTTAACTAACTACATTATTCAATTCAGCACTCACTCATAATAATATCCACACATTTCATATTCAAGTTTTATTGATTTCTAACATCGAGCATTAACAATCTATTTCTTCTACTGAAGCTTGTTTCCGTATAAATTAGTATCATGGAATGACCAAATTTGTCGGAGATCAATAAGGAATTCGTTGCATTGTTACCGTGATATGAACTGATTTTAAGCTTGTGAAATGTAATTGACAAGTCCTGAATCCACATTCATAGCTTCTTAGAAATTTATCCTTAATATACATTTATGATGCAAATATAAATTGATAATTCTCTTTTCTCTGCAAAAATTAAGTACAATCATTCGAAAAACAAAACTATGACAACAATATTATGAATATAATAAATCAAACAATTACTTATTAAATAATTTACAAAGGAGAGTACAACAGGCTTATGCCCAAAACTGTTCCTCTTCCAATTCATACAAACAGTCCAAATTCATGTCATTATCATCTTACTAAATTACCAATTTCCTCTTCAAAAACAAAAGCAGAACAATATTGACGAATGATAATTTATAATATGATAAATAAGGAGTTATGAATGTTGATATGAATAGATTCTCAATAACATTATTCAAATAACAACAATTGAAGCATTGTTTAAATGAAAGAAGTGACTGGATAGACAATATGGATGCCACTAGGCTGGCTACGGCTCTCTGATTGGCTAGGATGACGTAGACTACGATGGAGCTTCGCGATTGGCTGATTCTAAAACATGGCGCACTACGCAGCCATTTTAGGAGGAACTAACCGAACAAAATGGAGACTGAACGAGAACATCAAACAATTGATTGGTCAGAAACTAGTTCACAAAATTCGAATTCGAAGATAACGGAAAAATTGAAAATAACAGTAGTATTTACTATGATAATAATAATATCAAAATCAAGTTAATTTGAGTTAATTTAAATAACTCAAAAAAAAAATTGTCTCCTTTTTCTATCAACTTCATAACAAGAGTACAGAATTAATAATTTCAGTTCGGTATTTCCCCTCAGCTGTAGTATATAGCATAAGCACTTGTGCTTTAATAGCCTAATTAGTCATTCAACTTCATTCCATCTGAGTTCTATCTTGGAAAAATTGGAGAAATATCGAATGATAAAGTTTCTCGTCTTGCTAAAAAAAAGGTTTCTTCAATCTGCCGGGCAAACTTATTAGAAGAAACGTTGTCCGTAGAGAACTTTATAATTATTTTGCAGTAATCATAACAAAACTTCAGTTATAAATTTAGCGCAGCTCCAAATTGGATGAGGAAAGTTTTAATGAAGCCTGTTCGCTTTGAACTTATCTACGTTTGCAAATATAAAAACTTTGAATGAGAAAAAAGTATAATGAGTTCTGCTTGGTCTAAGTATTTGATTGAGAGTATTTTTAATGAGGTAATTATTTTCTGAAAGACAAATTATAGTTTTGTTAGACTTTTATTGAGAAATAAACATTTATTTATTTTTGAATGTTTGAAGAGGAAGTCAACGTTATATGATATTCTATTATCAAGAAGAAATCAGTACCAACATTGTATTGATAATATCAGTACTAATCAGTATTAATATTGTATGTAAGATCGTGTGTAATGTGTATATTCATTTTAATCTCAATATTTGTCTATGATTATGGTGCCTCAACACGATTTCAATGAGGTCACCTAACCACTTTTTCCAATTTCGTATTGTATTTATGTTGTATTATTGTATTGTTTTTAGAAATTGTGTGTAAATAAATGGAATTAAATGAAAAAAAAATGAAAAATGATTTATGATGTTTGGAAATACACGAGGAAAAAAGGTATTGTTTTTTAAATAAAACAAGAGATTCTCAAGAATAGATTGCTGTCAATATTCATGTTTGCATAAATATTGTGTCACAATTTTTCAATATTCATTCGTCACTTCATTATTAATTCATAATACTGTACTTCAGATGCACAATGCAGCTCAATTTTCGTTGACTTTCACATCAAAATAAACTGCATACTCTGCATTGTTAAAAAATCTTGATCATCACCGCATTCTTCTAAACAATGATTTTTAGAAATGAATCTCCATCAATTTCCAATACATGAATTGAATTGGTGAAATACAAGAATGTAATTCCCAGTGAAGAAGAGAAATTATTCTTAAAGTACTATTGAGCCAGTAGAAATCCGGAGTCTTGAGGGTGTGTGGAAGAATGTTCTGATTGGTGGATCCCAGAAGCGGAAGACGGAGAGGAGGAGAAGGAGGAGAAGAGGTTGAAAGGAGAAACGAGAAAGACAAAGCGACTAAATGAGTGCAAGGGTGTGGCTTGCTGTGCGAATCATTAGTGCAGAGGCAACGACGCCAGCGAAGCCTGGTGACTAATGAGAGAAACTTCCAGATTAAGAAGAATGCTAGTGGAAGAGGAAGAGGAGGGTGGAGGAAAGCGGAGAGGAAAAGTGGAAAACGTAGTCGCTGGGTGGGGAGGCGAAGAAGGGTAATGAAAGGATGTCTTTCGGGTTTCTTCTGCTTTTTCTGTGCAATGAGTTGAGGGGGTGGGGGGTGGAAATGAGATACGGGTGATGATGATGACGATGGTGATGATTAGAGGAAGAGGTAGAGGAGAGGTACGAAGGACGATGATTGTCATGAGGAGGAGGAGGAGAATAAGAGGGATGGGGTGGTAGGGGAAAGAAAAGGAACGAAGGAAATGAGTTGAATGAGAAAGAAGAAAATATGGGAGGTGAAGTAAACCTCGAATAAGAAAACGAAGAAGATACAGTAATGGAAAATAAGAGGGGTCATTAGAAGAAGTGAGATGAGGAGGAAGAGGAGGAGGAGGAGGAGGAGGAGGAGGAGGAGGAGGAGGAGGAGGAGGAGGAGGAGGAGGAGGAGAAGGAGAAGGAGAAGGAGGAGGAGGATGGAGGAGGAGGAGGGAGGAGGAGGAGCAGGAAAATATGACAAAGGAGATTAGGAGGAGAAAAAGATGAAGAATGATAAAAAGGAAAAAGGAAACAAGATGTTTTTGTAAGAGATGAAGAAAATGAAATACGTAAAGAATACGTTATGGAAACGTGTACGAGAATAAGAGAGGAGAGAGTGCAATACAGAAGGAAAGAAAAAATGATAGAAAGAATAGAAATGAAGTGGAGTAGAAACTGTTAGCAAAACGGGAGAAAAGGATTAAGATATTGAGAAACAGAGAGAAAACAAACAAAGGTAGCGGGGAGAATGAAGGACAAAATAATAGGTAAGAAAATTGTTGGTGTTTACGAAGAAAAAGAAGGTACTGAGTGATAAATAGATATTGGATCTCAAGTTTACTCTATTCAGTTTATTTGCTCATTTATCTGTTTGGTCGTCACATTTAGTTTCGTTTTACTACTTCTGTTCCTTCTTATTCTTCGTTTCCTTCTACACCACCACCACCTTATCCTCCTTTACATTATATTCTCATTCTCTCTTTTTTTCTCATTCATCCTATCTCTATTTCTTCAACTACCTCTCCCTACTCCAAATTCACACGTTCATTCCCTCTTCATTTTACGTTTATTACTACTACTCAGTTTATTTGCTCATTTATCTATTTATTCATTATAGTTCTTCCTTTTTACACTTCAGTTCCTCCTTCTCCATGATTATCTTACTTCTCTCCTTGCCACTGCCTTCTAACTTACACAAAGATGGAAAGAGCCAAAAAAACACAAACTATACAAAAAAAAAAAATATATATTATATACATATGATAATAATACTCAATACACCGGAAAAGGACTAAGTTGAGAAAGACCTCTCCATGATAATTAACATTCCCTCTTGTTTCCCATTCCACCCCTGACCTTACACAAACATCAAGAGGAACGAGGAAACAAAGTGTGTGCAAGGAAACCAGAGATGGAAGAAGATAGAAGAAAATAAAATAGAAGTAAACCAGAAGAAGAAGATTTAGTTGAAAAAAGACCAGTATTCCTCGAACTAGAGAGAACAAGTTGGAGCATGCGAACTGGAAGCAGTCGTCAGGATTGGACGAGTGGACTTTCCCGGGGGAAGAAAAGAGCCAGCTAAGCTCAGCTTCTAATTACTGGCCCTGGAAAAACCTCCCCTCCCCTGCCCCCACATCCTCATCACACTGGTGGAAAACCCCTTCGCCCCTCCCGCCCAAAGCTGGTTCTGTCCATTCTCGAAGCGTCCGTTGTAATTAACACGGCCATCACGCAGGTCCTCTCTCCTGTCCTCTCCTACTTCTCCTCCTCCTACTCCTCTTCCTACTACTTTTCCTCTTTCTCCTCCTTCCTCACCTCCTCTCATCACTGGTTCCCCCCCCCAACGCCCCCAAGTGCAAAAAGAGAGGAAAATTCTCTTCATCATTGCACACTGTCCTATCCTATCATTTGGCCGTTTCTTTTCCACCACTGACTAACTACAGACAAACTTCTTATTCTTCTTTTTTTTTCTTCTTCTTCTTTTTCTTCTTCTTCTTCTTCTTCTCTATCCCCTCTCCCTCCTACAGTCGTCTCCGTCCAATCAGCCTCGCTCACCAATCAGCAACGAATTTCTGCGCAACATCTAGCAATATTCTCGTCTGCACTATCATGAAGGGGTTGCTTTGAGCCAGCGATCTACGTTTGCAAATAATTATGAAACTTTGTATGAAGGGAAAAGTAAAGAATTTTGTTAGGTTCAAGTAATTACATTGTAGGTGTTCTTGATGAGTTAATTTGTTTCCTAAGGCAAATTATAGGTATTTGTGTGACTAAGGCTAGGCGTACACCGGTTAGTCAAGACAAGACAAGATGAGATTAGTCACGTTTAGTCACAGTAATTCACATAGTTGCTTATGAAGCAGCACACACTGATGCAATGACTAATCGGTGTGTGTTGCTTCATAAGCAACTATGTGAAGTACTTACGAATGGCTATATCGACGAGTAAATTTTCAATCAAATTTCATCCAATAGAAAAACCTTGGATTGCCTACCATAAATTGGATTGAATAAACTTAAATTAACCCAAAATCGACGAAGTAAGGAAATACTATGACGTCATACTCAGTTGGATAAATTCAATCGGATTTTTGTGCAATTGTAGCCGAAAGCTTTCAAATTATTTGTCTGATGGAAATTTGATTGTACGCTATTTATAAACGAATGTTCGGATCATTCATATTACAATTATTATTATGATGCCCTAAGTTTTTTCTTAGTAGCCCACTACGCAAACAGGGAGGCAAGCTGCTACCCCTGTCAACCCTTCACACAACATTAGATGAGAAAAAATTACGAAAAAAAAACGTTGACAAAAAATATCCCAATGGGGCAGACATACCTCAGAAAAAACAAACAACGCAAGCTTCTATACATTATGCAGATTTTCTATTGTTTATTAAACGATACTAAAACGCATCTAATGTATATAAAAAGGTATAAAAAAGTTATTATTCGTACATTCAAGACCTAGATACTAATCAATGTTGTGACTTGAATGTCAGTGTGTGGTTAATACGATGGAAAGGCACAAAATTAATTCAAACCCGTTTTTGTTTCAAACGCCCTAATTATTACAATAGAATCAGAATTCTTTACTCTTTGTTCTATTGAAGAACCCTACTTTAGCTAGATCTCTAGGCGTTTCAGCAATGTACAATACTTTTTTACTCTCGTTTTGCCTCAGGGGCTTATAAAAAATAACAATAAGGGTGGGTAGCCTACTTTTTATTTACACTCTAGATCTGTATACAGGCATTTATATTCAGCTTTGTAACAAAAACAATGAGGATTACTGTACTTTTTATTGAGCTAATGTAAATAATGGTTGAATAATCCCTTTTTTCTCTGCGGTTTTCACCACCGTGGTGAATCCATTTTAGAACTAATGGCAGAATAATCCCTTCGCTAGACCCTGATTTGCATAGAGCTTTTGTGTGGTTTTTTAGCCGTGCCTTATTCGCGAACAAAGTTGGTAAATATTTCATCATGGAAGTAGAAAGGGATGTTGAAAAAGAATGAGAGGATATTAGTTAAAGATCTTAAAAATTCAACAATATGTATGTTTTCCTAAGATAAATATTTTGGAAATTCTTAGTTCATTTACCACTAAATTTTTAAGCTATTTTTACATTTACAAGGAGTAATTGTCAGTTTTTAATTTACAAAGACTCGATGAAAATTTGAAATACGGGAAAAAGCTTCAGAATCTGGCTTACAGGATGAATTTTAATTGTAAATATCAAATATTACGTCGAAGATCCTATAAGCGTTTGTTATCCACCTAACGCTTTTAAATATTGTTAATGTTTTACTTTCTCTCTTATTCATTTTTTCTATTACCTCTTCTCCTCCGTAGTCTTCTTCTTCTTCTCTTCTTCTTTTCTTCTTCTTCCTCCCCTTCCTTCTTCCTCTCCTCCTACTTCGTCCTTTTTCTTCCATTCTACTCATTTCGCTCCTGCTTCAACTCGTTCTAATGCAAAATACAGGCCACTGCCACTTTCAACCCAAGTTTATTACCCACCAATGATCTGCACACAATAGGATAAACAAAGCGACGCACTCCATAGACAATCTACTTGGGTATTTTGCTATTTACTAGAGAAACATTCTACAAATATATATACAGTATTAATATACAGCAAAAACTCATAACTCATAACTATATAGCTATCATTGGTTGATCGCTGTTCCTTTCGCTTTTTCGCAGTTCCGAAAATGAGCTCATTGATTATTACTGCATTGTTTGTATCACTATATGCTGATCATCGTTATATTCATGGCATAGAAATATTACTGACAATTCCAAACAATTGTGTACGAATTCCAACTGTTAATGCTGATAGTGTTTTCACGGTATATAAGTTTCATCAATCCAGTATTGATTATAATCAACAATGGAGGTATCTGTCGATGCCAAAAGCCTATTCACGGTTTATGAGTTTCATCAATTAATTTCGAAACGATGTTCAGAGGTTGCATTGATTAATTTCAGCAGCAAGGGTTTGCATCGATTAATTTCTGTATTGGAAAGATGACAGTGCAGACAGCGAGAGTTGGGACAAAACCCCTTTCGAAATCACCCTTCCACAGTACAGAATCGAACCCAGAACTCTCACAGATGAAGCGTGAAATGAATTCCGATTGCGTCACGTTCGTGTCTTCTTATCGACAGATGCGTGACGACTGAAAAGGACACGTGTGCTATCACGCTCTGTGTGATAGCCGCCATTAATATCAACGCTACACATAAACTCACCTTGTGTGTTGGCTGCCATTAATAACAATGCTACACATAAACTCATCCTGTGTGTTGGCTGCTATCAATAATAATGCGGCACATAAATTTACTACCCATCATCTGCTGTGAGATAATATTAATAAATTGAAGCACTGATTGAATGATTTGTCAATTGTGTATTCCTATTGTGCACTGATAACGCGTTCTCAATTATTATTTAAATCCTAGTGAGAGATAAGCATTGTACTTGATGAATTGAACCATACACTGAACAATTTGTCATTCTCATAAGTTCACCTGTATTGTATTTCAAGTCCCAATGAAGGTAGTATTGTATCATGATAGAAGGATTCATTGAAAGATTATGCGTAATGAGGAAGCAAACTTGATTATGGGCGAATATGGTGTCTACAAGAATATAACTTCTTAAATGAAATGTAGTTTTAAATATTTCACAGATAAACAATGCCAGAGTCCTTTTTAAACCTTGTAATTTTATTTTCGTTATCACGTCTCTTCAATTACACCAGTCAAAGATAATAGAATCTACTCTAGTTTGATGAAGGCTTCAAGGCTTTCAGGCTCTTGAAAAAGATTTTCAATTACTTAATTATCGGTTTTCAATTGATCAGCGGTTCTCGAAATTTTATGGTGTCAAACCATTGTGAAACGTTTGAGTACCTCTTCATAGGTTATAATTCTAACAATAATTATAAACCACACATCTATAAGAATATGCTGTTTTGAAAATTATCATATTCATAACAGGAAAGTACAAGATTTTCACATAGATAATACTATTATTGAGTGCAAAGTTGTTTCTGAAACAATAAATAAATGAAAAATATACTGTATATTTTCCGTATACATCTTTTATCAGTGGTTGATACATGTAGATACGTTAATAATAATAAACTTAAAAAAAAACATCGGTATGCTGTAAAATGAACTGATATGTTTAAAAAATATTTAAATTACACTTTTCCAGCTACAAACAATAAGTAAATCAAAATTTTGATTAAAAGCTAATGGGAAGCAAATTAATAAGCTGTAAAGCATGATGACAATATGTTAAAATAAACATTGGTAAATTCCGATTTCCAGTCTATAAACAATAACTGATTAAAACGTTGCAATGATATTGTAATGAGACTGAATGAAATGAGTTGATATGTTAAAAGCACATCAAAACATTCCAAAGTAGTTGCTATGTTGAAATCCACATTGATACGTTCTAAATCAAGTTGATACGTTGAAAAGCACGTTGAAAGACCGAGTTGAACGAGATGAGGATTGGACAATGGCGATCTTAATTTATTAACACACCTTTTCACAGCAGCACACTTGCAGCCTGAAGGAGTTAGTTATCCTTTCTGTCCAGTTCTGTTCAGTTGTGTTCTCTCCTCTTTTATGGAACAATAAATTATGAAAAGTGACACCAATTTGTGGGCGTGATATTGCTCTCTTATTATTACTCTCCTTCTTCTTTTTCTTCTCCCTCTTCTTCTTCTTCTTCTTCTTCTTCTCCTCTTCTCCTTCTTCTTGATCTTCTTCTCCTCTTCTTCTTCCTCTTCCTCCTCTTCTTCTACTTCTACTCTTTCTTCTGCTTTTTTCGCCATTATCTGCCAGTGTTCGCTCCTCTTATTATCGAGACTGTCATTCAATCCTTCTTCTGGATTCGCTAGGACAGGTACTTGTTGTTTTCTGAATGCTTTCCTCTGGGTGTTTTTCTCACTCACAAAGTGATGCTAGCAAGGAAAACGGTGACTCCAACTACTCGTATATTAATTCTATCTGCTTTAAAGCTAGTTCATGTTGTTGAAGCACCTGAATTGAAAATTAATTACGCGTAATTGTATAACAACTTTTTCAAATAATCAGAGTGTAGAATAATTATTCATCAATTTACATAGCTTTATTAAAGTAGAAGGATTCTCATACACTGGAAACATTGAGTTAATCTATAATGAGATTATTTATTGTCAGTTCAGTTTTCAAAAAGAAGAAGAAGGAGAAAAAGGTAGAAGTAGGAGGAGAAGAAGAAGAAGAAGAAGAAAGAAGAAGAAAAGAAGAAGAAGAGGAGAAGAAGAAGAAGAGGAAGAAAAGGGAGGAAGGAAAAGAAAGAAGAAGGAAGAAGAAGAAGAAAAAGAAAAAGAAAAAGAAGAAGAAGAAGAAGAAGAAGAGAAGAAAAAGAAAGAAAAGAAAAAGAAGAAGAAGAGAAAGAAGGAGAAGAAAAAGAGGAGGAAGAAGAAGAAGAGAAGAAGAAGAAGAAGAAGAAGAAAGAAGAAGAAGAAGAAGAAGAAGAAGAAGAAGGAGAAGAAGAAAGAAGAAGAAGAAGAAGAAGAAGAAGAAGAAAAAGTAGAAGAAGAAGAAGAAGAAGAAGAAGAAGAAGAAGAAGAAGAAGAAGAAGAAGAAGAAAAAAAAAAATGAAGAAGAAGAAGAAGAAGAAGAAGAAGAATAAAGAAGAAGAAGAAGAAAGAAGAAGAAGAAGAAGAAGCACATAACACAGTAAGAAGAAAATCCAAGAGTTGGATGCCAAACATGGGAAGGGCTGAGGCGAGCGAGCATTGTCACTTTAAAATCACTGTCCATCAATTATGTATGTAAATACAGGCCATGCACGGTAGTCCAAACACACCTCCCCCAAGAAAGAAAAAATAAAATTAAAAATTCTATTAGCCCTCGCCACACCCATCATTAGAAAACCTACATATATTCACCATTAAACACACAAATCTATAGATAGAGACCGTTAAGAACACACAAATCGTCCGTGTAACGAGCACCTCCAGTCACACAAATATTGTCCAATTACAAACAAAACTTGGATAAATAATATCGGGAAGGCAAGTCTCAAGTGGTCGACTACCGTTCAAAGAAGTCACAGCACAATATAGCTACAGACATTCTCATTATTAGAGCACTACACAATATATCTGTAGACATAGTACTAAACTAAGCATCTCTAATACTACGCAGACTGAAAAATATAAGGCTAGGCGTACACCGGTTAGTCAAGACAAGACAAGACGAGATTAGTCACGTTTAGTCACAATAATTCACATGCAATGACTAATCAGTGGGTGTTGCTTCATTAACAACTATGTGAAGTATTGTGACTAAACGTGACTAATCTCGTCTTGTCTTGTCTTGACTAACCGGTGTACGCCTAGCCTAAAGCTCAATATACTCATAGCTGTATATACCTCGTAGCTGCCGATTTTCTAATAACTAGAAGCATTATTGTATAATTATTATAATATCTGTGGATGGGATACTAATGAATACATCACTGATATACATGATTACATAAATGAATGAACTAAATATTTATTGCCATTTTTAGCATAACTTTTCCAATTCCAAATCCTTTGTATGGTTTGTAGACTAAGTCTATGGCTATTGATTGACTAAGTTTATGTTCTTTGTACTATTTTGACAATTCACCATTGTTACATTATTTGTAAAAAATGTACAAAATGTGTAAATGAAGGAATTTGAATTTGAAACAATTAACTGTACAGAAATACATCACTTTGAATAATTACTATTACTTTATAAATCTGTATGCATGATACGGTAAAATAAATAACAATGAATTATCATTCTAGATGAAGCTAGATGGATAATACTGCATTCAATGTAAATACAGTAGGTATAGTATTCAATTCATATATTCATCAACATGGACTACGAGTATTCAAGACATCTGGAGTTTAAATACTGTATAAATTACAAGCATTTAATATACCTGTAGATCTGATACAGAAATATATCTTCACCACCCACATAGTAGATATAACAATTAGGTAACTATAGATACTGTATCACTATTTGATGATACATCTATAGACATTATACAATGAATCCCAAACGGTAGCCGAAAAATATGTATGAGAGTACACTCAAAATACAAGAGTTTAACGAATCCCTGAGTCCAACAATAATTTGATAATGATTCACTATTGTTAAGAGTATCTGAATGTCCATGTGGGTTGGATTGGATGTTTAGTTAACGGTTGTTATTTTAACTGGGATATGATTTAGCTTGTTGTAAAGAACGTTGATTCTATTCGAATTGATATGAATCATTCTCGGATACCTGAGTATCCTTCTAAAAAGTTCACTGGGATATTTTGGAATTATATTATATTTATGCTGAGATACAAAGTGGGAGTATGACACATATGGTGGAGATGAGGAATGAGAAATATACAGTGCATAATACCTGCATAAGTGATTTTTGTGCCCAGGTATCATAGTATCACTCTAATTATTATTTTGTAAAACAGATTAATTTCTGTATTTGATGTTAACACGCGGAAAATGAAAGGAAAAATGAAGAAGTCAATAAAATGTCGAAGTTAAGAATGCAGTTGAATAGTACTTTTCAGTCCACTTGTTTGTATTCATTGAAATTTATTCAGTCTTGTATTTTCGTTGTACAAATTGGCCATGTTTTATGTAAGCAAACAGTGCCACTGTGATTGTGAACAAGTTTATGAACTGAAACCATAGAAAAATCAGCTCTTCAACAAAACTATAAACAACGTCTAACTGCGTCAATTTACTGAGCTGAAAATTATTCCTTCCGATTTTTCCAAGTCAGGCTTCGATGCTTTTTGAATAGATTCGCGTTATTTTTAGACACAAACTGTATGCGAATGCAAGAACATTGAAAGCAAGAAGCAGAAAATAATGTTCAGCTTTAGAAGAACATATTGGTACAAATTTAGTTATTTTGAGTTGACTAAGAGGAAGTTCAAAATACATATTCCAGTTTCTATCTTAGATCACAAAAATAAGAAAATCGGGATACAAAATTTAGATTTCTTGTGTGCATATGAATAGTTGCATCGAGCCTTTCTTTGATAAATTTAATAATCTACAAATAATTGTGAATCATGAATACATTGGAATTTGTCAGTCGAATTCGTTATTACATTAATTTCTCCCATTCTCATTTTAATCTCCCTGTAAAAATTCCTTTATAATGGGGTTTAAACATGTTGATAGAGCACTCTATTATGCTACTTGCATCGTTGCTAAGATTTGTAACCTCTCCTTTTGCTCATGGGCACTCGGTATGCGGCCACTCTCCAAGATGGAGCTTGTAATAATTGCAAAGTTATTAAATACAACTTTTGAAACTAAATTCGTTAACTAATTTCATCAACATGACCTACACCCATAATAAACATGGTGTCAGGTTAATAAAGTGCATAATTTCCAGTTTGTGAAGTGATTAATTTCGTAAATATGTCATCGGCTAGTACAGTCTCGATTGAATCCGGCATAGGACCGTTGTGCTTGGATGGTAATGTATCGCAAAATTGGACACGTTGGTTTCAGCAGTTCAAAATTTTTCTTGTAGCTTCCAATTTAAGCAAGGAAACAGATGAACGTAAAATTGCTATATTGCTACATAATTTAGGGTTAAAATGCTTTGAGATATTTAATTCTTTCAATTTGGACAACACCGAAATCGCGCAAGCGAAAATGAACTTCAAATCCAGGAATGAATCTTCAAATTCTCAAACCAATTATAACGCCAAGATGAAAAATTTTACTGGTGGTCAACATGGAAAATTCATTAACAATTGCTCAAATTGTGGCAAGAGCCATGCTATTAATCAATGTCCTGCTTACGGTAAGTTATGTTTTTCTTGTAACAAGAAAAATCACTTCTCAACGAAGTGTAGGTTGAAAAATTCAACTCAAAAATCGTATTCAACCTCACAAGGTAAGTCAAATAAAAAGAAAATCAATGAGGTAAGTGTAAATCATGAAGAATCAAATGATACTTATGAAAATATAAAGTTGGATAATTTCTCAATTGAAACCGTATTTGAAAATAATGGTAGAGTTAATGACTGGTATGAAACAATTGAAATCAATGGTCAAAAATTAAATTCAAATTAGACAGTGGTGCTCAAACCAATTTGTTATCCTATACTCAATTCAAGGATTTAGGCCTTTCTAATTCAATAATTGAAAATACTGGTGTTCTAATTACTTCATTTACCGGACAAAAAGCTCCAGTAATTGGTAGATGCAACCTAACCTGTCTTGTCAAAGAAAAAACTTGTAACATTTCATTTGTAATTGTTGATGTAAACTGCCAACCGTTGTTGGGTCTTAGTACATGTTGCTCTTTAGGTCTAATAACTAGAACCATAGATTCACTTACAGTTGAAAACAAATTCCTATGTAAAGATTTTGAAGTAATGTTTGATGGAGATTTAGGAACAATTCCAGGTGAAGTGAAATTGAACCTAACTGACAATTATGAACCTAAAATTGAACCTCCTAGAAGGGTTCCTTTTGCGTTACTTGAACCACTTAAAATTGAACTTGAAAACAAGATGGAGCTTGTAATAATTGCAAAGTTATTAAATACAACTTTTGAAACTAAATTCGTTAACTAATTTCATCAACATGACCTACACCCATAATAAACAAAACAACAGTGGTTTTTGAGATTACATTCAATTGTTGAAAATACGTGATGGTAGAAGTATGTTCAGACACGGAGAACTGAATTTCTCATGGAAATTCAGATCTAACACCATAGAATTGACTTAAAATTGGTCAAACAACAGTGTTTTATGAAATTTTACTTGGCAAAATTTCAATTGTATGGATTCTCATACGCATTGAACGTTTTGAAACATTATGATGAAAGCTACTAACAACAATTCATTTTCAACACAGATGCCTCAGAAAAATTAACGACCAATAACTTTGGTTAATTCATAATTAATTTCATCAAAACTAAGACGAACACAACCGAATCACGACATTTTAGGTACGGGAAAGTAAATCACCAAGCTTATCGCCTGATAAATGGCTCAAGTCGTTAGTTGGAATAATGTCGAAAAAAGAAATTACTAGAAAGGAGAGCTTCAAAAAAAAGCTTCTCATTTGTCGTTAAAACGCAGACATTTTCCTAATTATTTCAGGAGGGGGTGAGGAGGGGTTGAAGACGAAAAAACTCGTTGACGAATATTAAAGCAAGGCTGGCTTAATGTCAAAGTAGTTATTATTTTGGGGAAGAATATCGGGGAAAGTGAGTGGGAGAAAGACAGGGAGAAGGGGGAGAGAAGAGAAATGGAGGAGAGGAGTAGGAGAAAAAGGGGACGAGGAGGAGGAGGAGGAGGAAAAAGTGGAAAAACTAATACCATTAATAGGAGCCGAAGGATGATGATTAAACTACTGTAAAAATAATGAGCATTAATGTGAATAATGACTGACGTTTTCTTTTCGTTTTAGTCTACTTCTCCCTAACCCCCTTCTCCCCCGCCCGCTTTTCTTTATGACTCAATGCCAGTTTTAGGTTGTTTTTCTTAATAGTATTTTCCACAACCAATGCTGTTCCTAATTATTATTATAGGCTGGTTTCAGTGGAAGCAAAGCGCTTGCATGTCGAAAATACCTTTACTGTTGAAAGAGATGGTTGTTGATAATGTGAGGGACGAAAGAGAAGGGAGAGAGGAAACATGGAGGGAAATGGAGAAAAAAAATAGAAGGAGAATGATAAGAGATAGAAGAGGAAGGAAGAGAAGAAGGAGGGGTAGAAAAAGTAGAAAATCTCAAGAAGAAGAGATGGAGGAAATGGAATAGAAGTACAAGAAGTAGAAGGAGAGGAACAAGAGATACAAAAAAAAGAAGAAGAAGGAGAATAAGAAAAAGAAGTAGAAGAAGAAAAGAAAAAGTAGAAAAAGAAGAAGAAGGAGAAAAGAAAGGAGTAGAAGAAGATGAAGTAGAAGAAGAAGAAGAAGAAGAAGAAGAAGAAGAAAGAAGAGAAGAAGAAGGAGGAAGAAGGAGGAGAAGAAGAAGAAGAAGAAGAAGAAGAAGAAAAGAAAAAGAAGAAGAAGAAGAAAAGAAGTAGAAGAAGAAAAGAAGAAGAAGAAGAGAAGAAGAAGAAGAAGAAGAAAAGAAGAAAGAAGAAGAAGAAGAAGAAGAAGAAGAAGAAGAAAAGAAGAAGACAAAGAAGAAGGAGAAGAAGAAGAAGACAGAAGAAGAAGAAAAAGAAGAAGAAGAAGAAGAAGAAGAAGATAGACTGAGAATTAAGTAGAATAATAGGAGTAGAACAAGTAGAATAAGTAGTAGAATAAGTAGAACAAAGAGAAGAAGAAAAAAGGTGAAGAGAGGGAAAAGAAGTAGAAAAACTAGAGTAAGACGACGCTGACAACGAGGAAGAAAAACTTGGAGAAGACGGATAGGAATGAGAAGAAAAGACATAGAGGAATAAAGAGGCGAATAAAAAGAGGAAGAACAACAACATGCAGACACAGTAAAAGAAGGAATGGAGTGGTTGATACAGGTGTGGGAGTAAAGAGAATAAGAAAAACTGAGAGAGAATAGTAAAAAAGTAGCCGTAGGTACTTGATTGAGTCTAGTAAGTGTGAAGTTAGGGCGAGGCTGACTCCACTGAAAAGGTGCTCAACATTATTTACAACACTATCGGTTGCTTATCCTTTATTTCCTTTTCCTTCTCATGATTCTCCTTCTATTCGCATCCTGATCCTTTATTTCATTTCATTTCCACCAAGGATCCAGATCCTTGTCGTAGTTGATGCTACGACAAATAGAAATTTTATTCAAATGATATCAACTTTTTCATTGTTATTTGCTGGAATAAAAGCGTACAAGTTCCTTCTCTTTTTTGGGTGTTGTAACATTATACTGAATAATGAATTGTTTTAATTGTGATCACTAGTCTCTGCCTTTTCATTCCATTCCGTTGAAAGCTATTTTTTAATTTATTTGTAGATATCTAGTTGATGTTGTGGAACTCCATAATGAAATAAAACACTAGAGGGTTTTGTCAATTCCACTGTTTATTGTTTGAGCACTGGACCGCGGTTCCGTGGCTATACCAGTCACATTTTCAACAGTACTAAATAGAAAAGTTTTGTTTTGTCCAGTACGTACAGTACGTAAATTAGCTAGAAATTTCTAATACGATATTAAAATTTTATGTACAGTCCTTGAGGAATAGCTTGATCTGAGGCCGTTGGATCCTACTGATAATTTCCATGGCCTGATAATTATAATTCTGGTGCTAATCATTTCATGTCTCAATAGTAGTTTATGCAATGGTTACATTATGAGAGCCTTTAAACCACGAGTAAGATACCGAGATCAAAATACGAGCGACAACGCAGCGAGATATTTTAAGGTATCGTTATGTACGACCAATAAAGAAAAATAATATCTACATTATCAATCTAAACTTACCTTGATTCAAACGACCATATTCTATTTCAATGTTTACAGTATAGGTTAGGAACTGTTCTGATCCAGTGTTTTAAAACTGGAACAGATTGAACAAGAGAAGTTTCATAATATATAGCAGGATCCTTTTAACTTGTCAGAAAACATATGTTTCAAAGAGCAATATCACAATACTTAACCTACAAATGCTGAATCTCGCAGATTATTGAAAAGGTATTTTAAAAAGTTATTCTTTGAAAGGTCTTCTTTAAAAAGGTCTTTCAAAGACTTTGAAGGTCTTTAAGACTTAATTATTGTGTCGAAATCACTGTTTAATTATTACCGAAACAGCTGATTTCTGACAAGTTAAAAGGATCCTGCTATACAATCCGTTTCATAAAATCGTCATTACGATACAAGTTTCAAATTCCATTTCGAAGAAGCTACTGTTTCGATTTCAATTATGAAACTTTAATGATTGCGTTATAACACGGTAGTAGATAAACAACCAATACCGAACTGTTTGTTCTTGCGAAATGAAAATGTCAAAAAGTTTGACAGTCGAACATAATTTGCGCCCTTTTGCAAACACTTCAGCGAGCTTTCAGTTGGAAAACGTGCGTTTGGTGGTAGGTTTCAATTAAAAATGCAGTATTTGTTGGCACAATTGCTGCCTAACTTCGAGGGAAACAGTACATGTTTAATAATACTGGGGAAATGGCTCAATAATGATATCCGAATGATTCCAACCATTAGTAGAGTGGATGGGTATACTGTTGAAGGGGACAGTTTAATTATTTACTGAGCTTACTTATGAGGCAACCTAAGAATAATCGAAACTTTTTGTCGATTATAATGTTGTCTGAGCAAGAATTATTTTTTACTAATTTCACTTCTTTCCTCCTCTATTTTATCTTTTTCTCCTTGTTTTTCTTATTCTTATCAATCTCAATCTTCTTTCTCTTGATCTACTACTTCATTATCTTTATTGCTGTTATAATCATCATCATCATCATCTTCTTCTTCTTCTTCTTCTTCTTCTTCTTCTTCTTCTTCTTTTCTTCTTCTTCTTCTTTCTCCTCTCTTCTTCTTCTCTTCTTCTTCTTCTTCTTCTCCTACTTCTCCTTTCTTCTTCTCCTACTTCTTTTCTTCTTCTTTTCTTCTTCCTCCTCTTCTTCTTCTTCAAGAAGATTCCTCTTTTATTCCTTCCCAAGCTTTCCTAGTTGTTCTAAGTAACTAAGTTACTATGTCTGTTCTCTGAGGTAATCATGTTTACTCGAACCTAATAGGAACCAAGCTTGGGCGAAGGCAATTTAAAAGGTACAGTTGACAAGCAACTAATGCTTGTTAAAACATCGTCAGTAGAGCAAACAAAAGCGAAAACTATATTATAATGACAACTTGATTAGTGTAGGTAAACAGTTGGAAAAAATAAGGGTTTGTAGTAGGGTTGTCTATTCCCTAATACTGTATAGCACACAGTTTAACTATTCACTGTTTACTTCCTCCCTCTGATCATTCTCATTCTTTTTTGTCTTCTTCGGGTCTTTTACTATTCATTCCACATCTTTTCTATAATTATTCTCTTTTTTCTCTCTTTCCCTTCCCCCTTTGTTTCTTCTTCTCCTTCTACTCGACCCTGTTCACACATCTTTGTTCTTCTCACTTCTGATTCCTTTTCCTTTGCTTTTGATTTCTTCTCTTTATCCTTTAGTTCGTTCACTCAGCTTCTAAACCCATCTTGTGATCTTCCCCAGCATAATATGAGCCAATGCATAAATGACAATGATATATCGACACTCGGCTAGGTGTGAGGTCTCAGCTCTGCATATAAAAATCATAATACACTCCCAGTAATAAAATCGACCTGCATCTCTACCTCTACATTCGAAACTCATTCTCTTCATTTTCTTTCTCTCTACCCCACTGTAACTCTATCTATCTATCCCTCACTCTTTCCCTCTCTTTCTCTCTCACTTTGAATCCCACCTATCTTTCTCATTCTCTCTTTCATGTAATAATGGCTTTAGACAATCAATGACTTAAAGGAAACGTTAGGCTAGGCGTCCACCGGTTAGTCACGTTTAGTCACAGTAATTCACATAGCTGCTTATGAAGCAGCACACACCGATGCAATGACTAATCGGTGTGTGTTGCTTCATAAGCAAGAATGTGAAGTACTGTGACTACGTAACTAATCTCGTCTTGTCTTGTCTTGACTAACTGGTGTACGCCATAAGAAAACTTTTGCTTGACCGATGCAATGACTAATCGGTGTGTGTTGCTTCATAAGCAACTATGTGAAGTACTGTGACTAAACGTGACTAATCTCGTCTTGTCTTGTCTTGACTAACCGGTGTACGCCTAGCCTTAGAAAGACGCGTAAGAAAACTTTTGTTTGCTAGGGATGATGCCCACATAAGCTCTAAGCTTCTGCGTGGGTAATGGGAAGGATGATGATGAGACATGAATGGACCTAGGAGCTCTAGGTGGATTCCGAACCACCGGGAAGCAATTTTAAATCTCATAAATGTTTGTATTGAGAGGAGCCGGTCACCGTTACAACGGGAGTGGTAGGCGCTGTCTCTTATCTAATCTCACCGATTAGACTCGCCTCTGTCACTGGGACAATAGCTTCCCAACTATACTTAACAAGAAAACAATGAGAAAAATAAGTAATAAGAAACCCATTATTAAGAAAACAATCACAAAATTCGTTTTGTTTGTCTTTCAACTGAAAATACTGTATAGTGAGCATAATAATGCTCGCTTTATGATTTGGCAAACTATTTAACAATAATCTTCTATCCTTTCTCTCGATAATTTTCTCTCGATAATCGATTATTTCGAGATATCGATTTCCACCGACGATGACTATGAAATTGTACTGTCAACATCTTGACAAAAAATGACGGAAAACGTTCAGGATTAGTACAGTAGTAGCATATATACTGGCTAGTTGATTATGAACGTTACGCTCTATAGGTATTCTCGAGTTTTTCAACTGGAAACCAGAAGCAAATTGTAAATTATTCTCACAATGAGAAAATTATCGACTTCATATCTCGTTCAAAATGAGCGGTACGTATTCTACTCCTTCTGGATAAAATCACAGACTTTATAATAGGATATATAGCAGGATTATTTTAAATTGTCAGAAAACAGCTGATTTAACGTCAGTAAACGAGCGTACATCAATCAGCTATTTTCTGACAATTTAAAATGATCCTGCTATACATTGTATACCATCTAAGATTTCCATGGTGAACAGCATGGATAATGTTTTGAATGGATCTAAAAAAGGAAAAAATACTAGTAGATGAGAAAGGTAGTGCCGTAATTAGTTATTGACATCCACGTTCAATCTCTCCGCTTTGTTAACGTTTATCTCACTTTTTTCACATAAACTTCTATTTCCCGTCTCACTCTTTATCCGTCTTTTTTATCTTGCTTCCCATAATCCTCTCTTTCTTGCGCAATCATTTCATCCGTCAATTTTCATCACATTTTTCTACGGTTGTATTCTAATAACCGAACGCCTTTTTTACATGTATAGCCAGATTATTTTAAATTGTCAGAAAACAGCTGATTGATGTACGCTCGTTTACTAACATTGAAACAGCTGTTTTCTGACAAGTTAAAAGAATCCTGCTATACTAACATTAGCTTGTGATTATCTACACTAAATACGTTCTTCTATAACAATGCTATACTGGATACTAGTTTTCGTTTTTGCTCATTTATCTCAACACTTTTGTAAATGATCAAACTCTTGATAATCTTACCCAATATTTCAATAATATAATATTTTCAATCTTTCAGGGCCTGATACTGCTTTTCAGTGCCTGCTTTCAATCTTTTCAATTCCTGTTACTGCTGGTGACTATCACAGTTGGTGATTATGTTACTCAATATAGTCTATAGTACTGATGTGTAATTGTTTTCTAAGGCTAGGCGTACACCGGTTAGTCAAGACAAGACAAGACGAGATTAGTCACGTTTAGACACAGTAATTCACATAGTTGCTTATGAAGCAACACACACTGATTAGTCATTGCATCGGTGTGTGCTGCTTCATAAGCAACTATGTGAATTATTGTGGCTAAACGTGACTAATCTCGTCTTGTCTTATCTTGACTAACCGGTGTACGCCTAGCCTAAATGGAAGCCATTAACTATCAACATAAATGCAACACAGCTTCAATAATTACCTAAGACTAGACGTACACCGGTTAGTCAAGACAAGACAAGACGGCATTAGTCACGTTTAGTCACAGTACTTCACATAGTTGCTTATGAAGCAACACACACTGATTAGTCATTGCATCGGTGTGTGGTGCTTCATAAGCAACCATGTGAATTATTGTGGCTAAACGTGACTAATGTCTTCTTGTCTTGTCTTGAGTAACCGGTGTACGCCTAGCCTAACAGTAATTTCCAATAAATTATTAGAAATGATTTAATGAAGTGATGCCATTAAATCACGATCAGTACATACTCTTTTACATATTATATTCGATTCCACAATTCCTGATATTTCTGTCCACCAATTACTCCACTTTCTATTTCCAATTCTTTTCCTTTCACTCGTTTTCCGCATACCTTTAGCACTTTTCCTCACCTCACACTCCTCCTCAATGTTCAACCCCCATCCAGACACCCCTCACCTATTCTTTCCTACCCTTATCTCTTGATTTGTTTTTGGTCGAGGGGTGGTTGTTCGACTGCCAGCAGCCATCATCCCCCCCCTGCACATAAAAGCCGAGCAATCAGAATATCATTAGCGGTGCCATCCTCTTTTGATAGTCTACGAAAGAACTGCTTGTAGCCTACTCTATATCGATCTACGTACGGTCAATTCACTCTTAGGCTAGGCGTACACCGGTTAGTCAAGACAAGACAAGACGAGATTAGTCACGTTAAGTCACAGTACTTCACATAGTTGTTTATGAAGCAACACACACCGATTAGTCATTGCATCAGTGTGTGCTGCTTCATGAGCAACTATGTGAATTATTGTGTCTAAACGTGACTAATCTCGTCTTGTCTTGTCTTGACTAACCGGTGTACGCCTAGCCTTATACACGTTCTTTATAATCATTTTCTCCGTGCCTGTGTGTCTTGAGGCTGGTTTTATGAATGATTTTTTGAACCAAGTTCGTACTATCCCTATGTCCACACTTGGTCGATTTTTTGTGCTGCGAAGCTTGCGGCCAATGCTTTTGTAGCATTAGCATGCTTGAGTCACACACAAAATCGACCAAGTGTGGACATGGGGATTCAGAGATAATCCATTCCCTATTCAATCCATATTTGGTTGGTCTATGATACCAAAGACGATAGGAAACTATTAAGTATTCAACCATTAGACTCTAAAACATTGTATATTAGAGCACTAGAACTTCATTCACACATGGACTCCACCTCTCCACACACCCTTCCCTACTTTTTGTGCTTTCCAATTCCGTTTTGTCCTTCTTACGAGTAATTCGACAGTGTGATAAATTTGAATGGGCAGCCCGAAGTAGTCGCCACCTTTTTTGTGCAAATTTCCAAAAAAGAGAGCTTTGCGCATGCGCCACTATTGACAAAAACGACTAGATTAAAATCCCCGCGGCTGCTACGAAAAAATGCAAAGAACATGAAGAACAGTACTACATTACTGACTCGCCCAGAATCGAACGATCGGACAGAAAACTACTTCTATTCTTCTTCTCCTTTTTACTTCTTCTTCTACTTCTTCTTCTTCTTTTATCCTTTCTCCTTTCTTTCGCTTGAGATGAACACTTTCGCCAACCACCTCACCTGTGTCTGCGTGCATAAATTACCCACTTTTTCCACTTCATTCGCTACTTTCATTGGACACTCAAACGAGATCAAGAGGATGAAAGAAAGAAGAAGAAGAGGGAGAGAGAGAGAAGAAAGTAATCTACTAGTTCAGCAGCTCCAACACCTTCCAAATTACACATTTCGGCTAGCAATTGTCAACTAGAACTCCTCTAGGATAGGATTCATTTTATACGATTCAATTGCACTACTGATAACTTCTTGATAAGGATATTCCATACTATTGTTTGTTACAAGATAATTACAGAAAATAAATCACTATGACAAAATCATTTTGACTCAATACATCGAGATTGAAGTTTGGAATCCTGATAATGTGAATTAAAAATTATATTATACCGGGTGTTTGAAAAAGAACTCCCTAGTTTCAATGTGTCATAGAATCTGTAAAAAGTGATATACACAATTCTAGTTTGTGGTGTTTGATTCAGCAACTCTTAAAGTTTTGTCCCCCTGCAGTTGCCAGACCAGCTTGACATTGAGACGGCGCCAGGGAACAGTTCCCTACGTTGTGTTCAGGCGTGCAGTGCGGTGCAATGGCTAATCCGCAACAAAAAGCGCAGTGTGTTATTTGGTTAGTGCAAACTGAGTCTGTTATAACAGTCCAATGTCTTTCCCCAAATGGAAGATATTGAGGAGGAAAAGGGGCTTGTGTTTTTCCAACAAGATGGCGCCCCTCCTCATTACAGTAACCATGTGCGCGCGGCTCTAGACAATCGCTTTCCGGGAAGGTGGATAGGGAGAGCTGGCCCAATTGCTTGGCCACCACGAAGCCCGGACTTAACCCCTCTGGACTTTTTCTTTTGGGGACACATAAAAAATGTTGTGTACAGTGAAAAAATCCGAGACGTAAACCATTTACGGGAATGAATCGTCACAGCGGTTGGGACAGTTACACCTGATAGGTTGGTGAATACATAGCGAGAATTTGAATATCGCCTCGACGTGTGCAGGGCAACAAATGGATCCCATGTTGAAGTTTACTGATGTTAAACAAAACTTGAAGTTTCTCTCTTTCACTGTATGTACTTGTTGATATAGTTTTTCATTAATTTACACATTAAATTTATACCTAAAACTAGGGAGTTCTTTTTCAAACACCCTGTATATCATTTTGTTCAGGCACAGGCTGATTGAATGGCAAATACAGTAATACCAATGCAAAGTAATATTAATTACAGTAATGAACGAATAAAAACATATAATAAAAGATATGAAACATATATTAAAGTTATTCAATTTTATAATTATAATGCTCAACTGGTCTGAGGTTTGGGTAGAATTTCATGTGTTGAAATGGCACATAAATGATTTTGGCACAATAAATATAAAACCGAGAAGAAATCACAGAAAATTATTAACAACGATCTTGTTAACGATTCAACTATAAAGATACATTATTAGATCACTCTGATATCCGAATTAGAATAGAATGTGAAACCACCTATCTTACTGCTGTATTTTGTAGTAGTAAATTTTATTTGGCGAGTCTTGACCAACAAAATGGCTGCTAGTTGCTGATAGGCTGTTCTATGATGCAGTCTAATGTGCTGCGCTACGATTGGCTACAAGAAAATGGCTGCTAGAAATGGGAGGAGCCGGAAGACGAACTGATCTATGAAAGCGTACTGGGCTGTGATTGGCTGGTTCTCAAATAAGGCTGTCTTGCTGCTGAAAATGGCGGAGCCAACTAATGATGCTGAAAATGGCGGAACCAACCAATGACGCTGAAAATGGCGGAGCAAACCAATGGGAGTTGACAATAGGAAAAAAGTGGGGAAAATCTAATAAGAATCTCTTCATACATTACTATCAGCAACTTTGATAAGCGTATTAAAGTACAACTCTAACATAAAATAAACGAATACAATAAGTCATTATCACAAGTAAGAAATTTCAAATGGCGATCTGACAATTTATAATCAACTTTGGTGATATAATTCTACAACTTGAATGTTATAGGAATGTTACTTGATTATGTTGTAGAAAGGGACAAAAATATTGGACAATAATATTTAAAATATATAAACGTAGATTGAATGGAAATGGATGAACACAAAATATTCTATGCACTAAACAAAGAGGTTCAACTAATTCGCAAAGACTAAAACACGAGGTAATACATAGATAGGATCAATCAACAAAATCAGTATGAACACACAATATGTGTCTCATACATTCATTTGATCACAAAACATTCAGTTGGCAAATGTTTGCCAAATTCATCCATAATATTTTGTATAGAACGTGAGGTATGACCGTTATTTGCTTTAGGCTAGGCGTACACCGGTTAGTCAAGACAAGACAAGACGAGATTAGTCACGTTTAGTCACAGTACTTTACATAGTTTCTTATGAAGCAACACACACCGATTAGTCATTGCATCAGTGTGTGCTGCTTCATAAGCAACTATGTGAATTACTGTGACTAAACGTGACTAATCTCGTCTTGTCTTGTCTTGACTAACCGGTGTACGCCTAGCCTTACAAATTTTTAGATTTAGACCACCTTAATCAGCTTATAAAGCAACTATTTCCATATTGAATTACACAGGTATAATTACAAATAGTTTTGTTCAAGTTTTGTTTATACTTTTTTGCCTGGTTGTTCGTACGTCTATTAGATTTAACCGGGCGATAAATCGAGGACAGCAACATAGTGGGATCGTTATAGCGTAATCGAGGATGTTGCGTCCTCGATTTATCGCCCGGTTAAATTTAATAGACGTACAAACAACCAGGCATATGAATATTATGATGTCATGATCTGTATTAGGCTCCACTTGATTGTACGAGGATCAATTATTAATACTGATTATCGGGATCAACAATAAATACTGAATTAATCAACAAACTCTACAAATTAAACCATACCGACTTTGCCACCCAATTTGGTAACGCTGACCTTCACTGACCCAGTGCCTAATAAATCACAGAGATCGAAATAAAAAATCAGACTGGTACGCCTTAAATCTGATTTTGTCAGAGTTAACAACTGGATAACTTGTACCAACACAAATGCAGACACCGATAAAGCAGCTTTAATTTAGAATGATGTCGTCAGATGAACGACAGACCAGGCCTGTGTGGGTTTTACGATTTCACGAAGAGCGCCACATGTCCGTTCACCTCCCACTCCTACTCCTCTTCTAAATCTTTCTCTTTTTATCACTCTTGTTCTCTCTTCTTTCTCCTATCACTCCTTCTGAATCTTTCTCTTTTCACCACTCTCATTCCTGGTCTTTCTCTTATCACTATTTTCTTCTAAATCTTTCACTTTTTATCACTTCTATTTCTCTTCTTTCCCATATCACTTCTTCATTTCTTCTTTTTATCACTCTTTTTCTCTCTTCTTTCTCCTATCACTTCTTCTAAATCTTTCTCTTTTCACCACTCTCATTCCTGTTCTTTCTCTCATCACTATTTTCTTCTAAATCTTTTCCTTTTTATCACTTTTATTTCTCTTCTTTCCCATATCACTTCTACACTTCTTCTTCTTATCACTCTTATTCTCTCTTCTTTCTCATATCACTTCTTCTGAATCTTTCCCTTTACATCACGCTTATTCTTCTTCCTTCTTCCACTTCTTCTAAATCGTATTCATGAAGGAGAAGAATAAATTCTTAACAAAAAAAAACTCCTTCATTAATGATCATCTCTCAAATATTCATTCAACAAACTGGCGAAGATTCACCGCAACTTACACCAGCACTGGTTTCTTTCTACAAAGTGGGAAGTGCTAACTCGGTTAACAAGCTTTTGCCATCGTCTTACATAACAGCAGACCTGCGAAGATTTGGCAAATTCGAATTTATTGTGATGGCAAAATTGGGGAACAACTTAATTCAACTCGAAATTAGCATAGGACGAACGAAAAAGGTGCGAGCGAGACAAAGAATTAACACACTGTCGAGAAACAGTTCCAAGATGCTGGATGAACGAGAAGAGGAGGAAAGGTGGAAGGAAGAGGAGAGTGTGAAGAAGGAATAGAAGAATTGAATTAAATTGAGTTAATAGGAAGAATGAGTTAAAAGGAATTTATTCTTCTTCTCAATCAGATTGAAACATAACCTTCAAAGTTGATTTTAAAACTTGAATTGAAGGTTATAATAATGCTTAAGAACATGCGATATGTTGATTTTATAAGTCCACAATCGATAAGTATGAAAAATAGCGACAGGGAATTCTATTTCAATTATTCTATAACTAATTTTCACATTCTTAAGCCTATCCTTTACATGTTAAATCGACAGAAAAGATGCATACGATTATCCTCCAGAACCGTTACGTAGATGCTCACAGCGAATACACAAAGTTATGGGTTTTTTGGTTACTGGGTGGTGATTGAAGAAATGTAAAAAGTAGTTGAAAGAGAAGAGATGGTGAAGAAGTACTATTAGTAGCAGAAGAAGACAGGTGAGGAGAAGGAGAAGGAGGAGAAGAAGAAGGAGTAGGAGGAGGAGGAGTAGGAGGAGGAGAAGAAGAAGAAGAAGAAGAAGAAGAAGAAGAAGAAGAAGAAGAAGAAGAAGAAGAAGAAGAAGAAGAAGAAGAAGAAGAAGAAGAAGAAGAAAAGAAGAAGAAAAAAGAAGAAGAAGAAAAGAAGAAGAAGAAGAAGAAGAAGAAGAAGGAGGAGAAGAAGAAGGAGAAGGAGAAGTAGAAGAAGATGAAGGAGAAGGAGTAGGAGAAGAAGATCAAGGAGAAGAAGAAGATGAAGAAGAAGGAGGAGGAGAAGAAGAAGAAGGAGGAGAAGAAGAATAGGAAGAGGAAGAGGAAGAAGAAGAAGAAGAAGAAGAAGAAGAAGAAGAAAACGTTGATATGATAACTGTAAAATGGTTCATTGATTGGATGTCCTATGCTTTAGAAAAGCAGTAGCATTGTCCTCATGCAATGGGTTGGAAATTAGAAGGAAAGGAATGTGATCCGTAGACGAGTAAACACTTGACATAATATACCCAAGTCATCGTCAAAGTCACATTCTTCAGCAGCATATTCCTCTTGAGATTTCCAAAACTGTTTGTTGAGCCAGTTTTATTCTTATTATCACTATCGAACGGTATCTATACTTCTTAGAATGATGAAATTCTCATTGATAACATCACAAATTTACCTGAAATAAATTAAGAATGTACGAATCAACGTTTAATGAGATTTTTAGTCATTAACTAAGAATCTACAACCTCTATTCCAGTATTCATTTATGTCAACTTTAACTTAGAAAGCTATCAATATACTCTGGGACATGTTTCATAAAACTTGGAAGTAACTTTATACAGATGAATCTCCTCTAATACAGAGGCTACTGTTCCATGAACTTTTCTATTGTAAAACAAAATTTCAATCGTTAATATCGCTTTTCCTTTTTCGACTTGATGAATCCATTATGTTAAAAATAAGAAGATCGAAAATTCAAGTGCTAAATTCCTCATACAGTACAATCAAACCGCATTTCGAATGCAAACGACTATTTAAGATAGAAATTTCTTTAAGATTGAAGACCACCCAGCCTTTCTCGTTGATAAGTAAAGATATGGAATAACAAGAATTAAAAAAAAACTGAGATTTTATAGTGAACTGAGACTTTTCAGAACTATGAAAAGAAATATGGTGAGAAAATCTCCACTAAACGTGTTTGAAGACCACACATTGGTGTAGGTAGGCAGGTGTGTTTTACATGTGTAAAACATGATAAAAACTGAGAAATCAGAACGATGAGAAGAAAATCTAAAGCACAGAAGCAAAGCTAATAGAGTGGTTTTTGCAAGAAGGTGTGTTTTACATGTGAAAAACATGATAAAAACTGAGAAATCAGAACGATGGGAAGAAAATCTAAAGCACAGAAGCAAAGCTAATAGAGTGGTTTTTGCAAGAAAAGAAAAGTATCGCAGGTTGCATCACATAGTTATAATTTTACTCATACATTAGAGTGTGTATAGGTATAGAGGAGCGGGTCTAAAACAAAATGAGCGCTCGTAAAAACGCAGCAACCGACATAATGACGTTTTACTTACGCTTGAAGCGCTGTTTTAATAGTCAGTACACACACACACACAATACACGGTAGCTAATTTAAAATTAAACAGCTGACTACATCAAAGCGTCGCTTGAAGAAGTGTGCGACAACGTTTTTAGGCACGCAAATAGCTCGACGCACAATGTAAACAGACTTTTAATGGAAGTCGCTGCAACTGTATGTTGGTACTGTAATTACAACGCAATTTGTTTTCTTTTCTTTGCAAACTGAGACAATCAATAAGATTGTGGAGCGAGAAACGTAGCGCGCAGGCGCAGGTGAAAAACTTCAACGGTGTTTGCAAATTAGCGTAGTTTAGCTACGGCTGTTTGTTTTATTACGTTGATAGCTTTGTAAATAGGTTGTGAAAGTTTAAGGCTAGGCGTACACCGGTTAGGCTAGCCTTACACCGGTTAGTCAAGACAAGACAAGACAACACACACCGATTAGTCATTGCATCAGTGATGCTTCATACAAGCAGGACCGAATACCGTGACCAATGATAAACATCAATTGTCTTGTCTTGACTAACCGGTGGTACGCCTGAATCTGAAGAAACGGTGGGTGTTTTAACGATAGGGTTACGCTAGGCGTACACCGGTTAGTCAAGACAAGACAAGACAAGATTAGTCACGTTTAGTCACAGTACATTTCATAGTTGCTTATGAAGCAACACACATCGATTAGTCATTGCATCGGTGTGTGATGCTTCATAAGCAACTAGGTGAATTACTGTGACTAAACGTGACCAATCTTGTCTTGTCTTGTCTTGACTAACCGGTGTACGCCTAGCCTTAGAGACGATAGTGTTGTGAAATAGTTTGTCGAAATTCAATAACCGGTGGCTGTTATCAGCTGTTGTTGAGGAAAAAGGAAGGAGTTGTTCAATGAATAGTTGAAGAACAAGTGTTATTAACGAGATTAGACGTTGATAGGGTTGACGTTGTCACTGAAAAACGTGGGTTATTAACTGAAGTTGTTTAATAAACTATTGGGTGTTATCAGTTTATAATCCAGTTACCTGGATCAGATTGATCTAGATCAAATTGAACCTGGATCACATTGATCTAGATCAAATTGAACCTGGATCAAAAAAGTGTTTTAACAACAGCTGATGTTTGGAGTTGTCATAAATTTATCTGGGACCACACAGACGCTAGGAACGTTCGACATTATTGAATTCATCATCTTCTATTTTTTCATTAGTTTGTACGATCAACGAATTGTGATAATGGTGTAACAACCGAAACCGGTTTCTTGATATTTCACTAAATTTTAGGTTTTGACAACTGTCAATCTTAGCCTAGGCGTTCACCAGTTAGTCAAGACAAGACGAGATTAGTCACAGTACTTCACATAGTTGCTTATGAAGCAACAAACACCGATTAGTCATTGCATCGGTGTGTGCTGCTTCATAAGCAGCTATGTGAATTACTGTGACTAAACGTGACTAATGTAGTCTTGTCTTGTCTTGAATAACCGGTGTACGCCTAGCCTAATTGTTCATCACCTATATCTTTTCACGTTTCTACGTAAAAACCAACTGAATCAACTTGACGGTTTAAATCAACTGAATTGACAGGATAGGAGAACGTAGTAAACAAACAATAGAACCTGAGTGTCTTGTAATTCATCTAAGCAATTTTTGGCACCACGCTAACAAAACTGACAAAACTTGCAAAAAATACTAAAAACCTTATTGAAAAAACTAACAAACTTGAAATGCGTGTATTTATTTTGGAGCTAGTTTGTTGAACATGTGAAAGACTGAGAAATGAATAAAACCAAAACTTATAACTATGAAAAGACAACAAATTACCTGTTTCAAATTCAAATGAGCTATAATTGGATTCATTTAATTTGGCGGATGACATTATATAGATAAATAGATATTATTTTTTGTCATCGGACTCTACGTTAAGAGATAATATCTATCTAATGCCATCCGCAAAATTAAATAAATCTGACAATACATTCCATTCAAGAAGCAGTAATCCTGTAATCAGTGTTTCCTTTTCTACCCTTTCTTCCTAACTCTACTCTTCGCGAGTAATAACCTTCTTATACCACTGTAATTGTCTGTACAAATTCCTTTTTTGCACTTTCCGAGATTAGTGTACGTGCTATGGCCGTTACAAATAGTCTATTAATAGCTTCAGAAAAAATTCTTCTATCAGCTCTCGAATAGTGTGTGAAAAACAAGCAATGAAGAAGACAAAGAAGGATGAGAAGAAGAAGGGAGAGAGGAATGTGTGTGAGCCTTGATTAGAAAATTTCAAAATTACTCTGACCATCAGTTACGCTTTTATTCATAACAAAAGTGTTACATAAGAAAGGTTGATTAGTTTCTTACTTAGTCTATTGAATATCAAATCGTTTTTAGATATATAAGGTTCAATATATTGTACTTCTCAATTTTTTATACACAAATGTTGCTGGACAAGAAAATTAATGAATTTACTATCAAAAGACTTTAAAATTTTTCCAGGAATATCTCCAAGCTCAACTATCAAATTCTGAAGTTTACTAGGAATCACCCATTGTTAAATCTATGTTCGAGTTGGATTCTCATAATGACGAGTTATTCTCATAATGACAGCTTGAAAGTTGATTGAATTGTGCCATTATTATATGCTTTTATTGTTACCTATGTTACACTAATTGATTGATATCAATCAGAATTTTATCTGTGATCAGTAGTTGATGGTGCTTCATAATAATTCAATATTTGATGGGTGGATCAATCTTTGATCAGATTCAACTTGCATTTAAAAATTTCTTTTCGATTTTCATTCGAACTCATCTCTTCGTAGCTTTGATGAATATAGTCTTCATTTTTTTGTTAGCTTTTTCAAATTTATTGGCCTGTAATGATGCCTGTTTCTTAAATTTCTAATTATCAGTTATAAATTTACAACTTCGCTGATAAGCAGAGCAGAAGACCTGGAGGATTTCACCATCTTTCGAGTCTTTCATTCGAGTCCATCATTCGAGGCAATTTATTAAGACGATGATGATGATGATGGTGACGATGATCCGTGATAGTGCATGATGAGCGTGACTTACAGGGTGTTGGTGGGGGGTGTGGGGGACGTGTTTCTATTGTAGTATCTGAGTTGAGACAGACAGGTATGTTGGGATCAAGGAGCACAGTAGCAGCAGTGTAATTAGACATCCACGGCCTACCTGCTTTGATTGCTTCTTTCTTTTCTTCTTGATTAATGAACGCTCAGAAACGATACAGGAGCTATCCGGCTCAGCACAGTAGCCATGATTGGAGAAAGGGAAGAAGAATGGAGATTGTTGTATGCAGTTTCTTACTACATCTTCTTTTTTATCTTTGTCTTCTCTTTTTCTACTTTTTGGTAATGATAATCTTCTTCTTATTCTCCTAATTTTTCTTCTTCCTTTTCTTCTTCTTCTCTCCTCATCTTTTCCTATTTTTCAACATCATCTTCTCTTAATCTTTCGCTTTATCGTCGTCTTCTTTTCCTGTTCTCTTCCCTTCCTCCTCCTGATTATCATCATCTTCCTTCTTCTCATCCATCTCCCCCACCTCCTCCTCCACCTCTTCTTCTTCTTCTTCTCCATCTCCTCCTTCTCATCCTCTTCTTCTCTCCTCTTCCTCATCCTCCTCCTCTTCTTCTCCTTCTTCTCCACCTCGTCCTTCTCATCCTCTTCCTCCTCCTCTTCTTCGTCTTTCCCACCTCCTCCTTCTCATCCTCTACTTCCTCCTCCTACTCTTCTTCTTCTTCTCCACCTCTTCCTTCTCATCCTCTTCCTCCTACACCCCTTCCTCTTCCTTCTCCTCTTCATCTTCTTCTCCACCCCACTTCTTTCTCCTAATCCTCTTTTCCTTTTTACGATTAATCTTCTTCTTTCTCACTCTCTCTTCTCCTATTTGTCATCTCACATTTTTTTCTTCCGCTTCATCATTGTTCTCTTGATCCTCATATTCTCCTTCTTCTCTTTATTCTCCTCCTTCTCCTTCCACTACTTCCTTCCCTTCTCTTTACCATGTTCCCTTTCACCTCTCCATTTCTCAATTCTCAGATAGTTATTAAAAGTTTTATCAAGGAAAGTTTCAACTAGTACTATCAGGTATACCTGATAATAATATTTTAATTGTTTTGGAATTTCAAGAAGAAGAAAAAGAGAATGGGATGTGCAAGGAATGAATGGAAGTCAGAAAAATTGAGTCATAAAAAAGAAAGAAAGATCGTACCGTACATGAGGTGTGACTACATCAAGCATGCGAAGAAGAAGAAAAAGAAGAAGGAGATGGATGAGAAAGAGGCGGCAAAAGACAGGTAGCCAAGAGATAAAATTAAAGAACAATATTGAGAGAGCACACATGAAAAGCTAGAGAGAGAAAGTATACTTGTCCATTTTAATAGAAGATGCTGAGATGAAATACTAGGAGACTAAAGACAGGTAGCTAGGAGATATAATGAAGTAACGATAGTGTGAGAGAGAGGGAGGGATAGGGAGAGAGAGAGAGATAGTGTGAGAGAGTAAAAATGAAAAGGTAGAAAGAGAAGTAGGGTGGTTTGGAGATGGTAGACGGCGTAGGAGGCTAAATACAGGTAGCCTTTCTCTTAACTCGATCTTGATTTAGATTGAAAAAGGTCTTTGTTAAGGTTTTGATATGGTAGGGAGGTTAATGGGTAGATGAGGCCGGGGAGTTGAAGCTGATTTGATGAGAAACTGTATTATGTACTGTATATACTATTGAGCAACTTCATACACGGTGGGAATTAGATCATAAATGATGTATAAATACAGGTAGTATTACACATGTATAAATACACTTTACAATGGCATCTGGATTGAAATTTGATTATTGTCGTTCCAACTTATTTCAAATTTTTATAATGTTCGAATTGTACGAGAATTCATACATCACACAATATTAACATCACTGCATCATAGCGGATGGATTTGTAAATTATTACGAAACAAGAAAAGAAATGTGTATACGTAACATTAGCTATATTTATTATTAGTCCACAAATGATCTAGTATGATAAAATTAGTCTAGGAACTTGATGTACATAGAAGAATTGAAACTGAACATGGAACATAAAGACTTACATAGAGATAATCCATTCGGTTAGAAACTTCCATATAATCTTCTACATTATTCAAAATTTTTCAAGTGTTTGCTTTTGGAGTGAAAATTTGTGACTGTGAAATATATGCAACATAACCTAGATTTGGACTGTATTCTAAATTGGGAAATGAACAATAATGAACTTACAATATTGACAAGTCGAAAAATTGTTAAGCCACCTATCGGCCGTAGGTATTAAATTATTCAGAGGTATTAAACTATACATCGGCCATCAGCTATTGCTCACAAACTGGACCGCTGTTGTAGGTGAACAGTAGATATATTTTTATTTGATATAGAACATATAATACAAAATGTATAGAGCATGGTGAATGACTGACAGTCCAAATAGCATTGAACAACGTCAAACATAGATATAATACTCTGATGGACGAGGAGCTATGAAGATCTTTGAATTAGTAGAAGAGTTGAGCTGCCACTACTCAAGTTGAGTCACCTGGTGCTGCCTCCTGTTGATGATGAGAAGAAGGAACGAAAATTACGAATAGAAGGAGAAAGAAGGAGAGAGTATGGGAACGAAATAGATTATTCTGTGCCAGGTGGTTGACTTCTGGTGTTACACCTCTATTCTTCTTCTTCTTCTTCTTCTTCTTCTTCTTCTTCTTCTTCTTCTTCTTCTTCTTCTTCTTCTTCTTCTTCTTCTTCTACTTCTCATTTCTCTTCTTCTTCTACTTCTTGTTGTTGTTCTTGTTGTTCTTGTTGTTCTTCTTCTTCTTCTTCTTCTTCTTCTTCTTCTTCTTCTTCTTCTTCTTCTTCTTCTACTTCTCTGTCTTCTTTTTCTCTGCAGTCGTCTTCCAGTCTAACCAAATCATCAAGAGAGTCACTGTGTGTCTATCCTTATTTCTTTCTTGTGAGATTCGCTCACACTCACACATTCTGAGATGATCGGATGATGAGAAACAGATTGGACGTCGGGAATGTGTATGAAGAGTGGATAGATGTGATAATTGGAGCAGGGGGGTGGGAAGGGGGTGGGGTCGTTGGTCCACAAAGGGAGGGGGTTGGAATTTTAAGGAGGAGGAGGAGGCTTAACGGGAGACGGGAGGGGAATAACCACGACCATTGCCAGACAATGTGACTGCGCTCTCATCAGCCTCTTCTTCTCCTTCTTCTTCTTTTCCTCCTTCTTCTTCTTCTTCTTCTTCTTCTTCTTCTTCTTCTTCTTCTTTCATTCCTTATTTCTTTGAATTCCTTCACACGCCTTTCTATTATGAAAGATTCATCAGAAAAAGAAACAAGGAACAGAATAGGGTGATAAATCCAGAGTGAGTGAAAAAGACAAAGGAGCGCAAAGAAAGGAGGTGGAAGATGAGGTGGAGGATGAGGAGGAGGAAAAGAAGAAGAAGAAGAAGAAGAAGAAGAAAAGAAGAAGAAGAAGAAGAAGAAAGAAGAAGAAGAAGAAGAAGAAGAAGAAGAAGAAGAAGAAGAAGAAGAAGAAGAAGAAGAAGAACGAGGAGGAAGAGGAGGAGAAGGAGAAGGAGTAGAGGAAAACGGAAAAGAGAAATAATAAGAAGAAACGAAAGAACAGAATGGGATGATAGGATAATACAGGACATAATCAGGTACAGCTACTGTACTGCGGATCCTTTTTCTCTCAGTTTGAAACTCAATTACAGCAGGAATGAAAATTGAAAATCCGATAACAACACTGCGCTAATAATGCAATAATTGCGGCAGTGTGAACAGCTAGCCAGCATTTGATTGGCTGAGAACGTCGAATTAAAAATGAAGGCATCAACATTCCAAGCGGCCATTGTTAAAAAACGGTCGTTGTCTTCTAATATTTCACTAGTCCTTTAACCCTTCAGACAAGTATTATTGGAAGTTTCTGTCACGTAAGCTATTCTAGGAGGATTTATCAGATCAAAATTATGAAATTAGTGATATATCAAATGTCACTTATTATGTATTAAACAAAATTACAAACATGTGAGTTTCCGAAGTTCAACTGAGTTTCCGAATTTAGATTTCACATCAACTGTATTATAAGAGAATAAATTATCTCTTCGTTTCGTGCCGTTCTTGGTGTTTGTACATGATCCAATAAACTTTGGAATGAACAGCAGACTAAGGACTCACACATTAGTCATGCACTATTAGGCTAGGCGTACATCGGTTAGTCAAGACAAGACAAGACAGGATTAGTCACGTTTAGTCACAGTATTTCACATGGTTGCTTATGAAGCAACACACACCGATTAGTCATTTCATCGGTGTGTGCAGCTTCATAAGCAACCACGTGAATTACTGTGACTAAACGTGACTAATCTTGTCTTGTCTTGTCTTGACTAACCGGTGTACGCGTAGCCTTATAATGCAGCGAATCATGATATAAATATCCATTGTGTGGACGCCTTAATAATCAGCTGTTCAAATCAAGGTTATTGGATGGAATTTGATAGAAATTTGACTGTCTACAAGCATCTAAATATTATTTTTAAAGTTACTAGGATGTAAATTCACCAACAGCCATTCCGAAGTTTTAAAGTACAAGTTTTATACTAAAGAAAGGTTTTGTCAATTTCCATGATATGACCACACATAACACATTTTATTCAAACATTATATTGCAATAGAATCAAACAAATTTAAAAACAAATAATTTAAACGAAAACACGAGGATTTTGTGAATTCTACTATTTATTTATGGTACAAGGACCATGGTTTCATGGTCAAACCTACAAATAAATAGTAGAATTGACACCCTTGTGGTTTCATTTTAATTATATTTCGTAACCGTTCTACAATCCTGTTGATAGAGCACTCCATTGTGCTACTGCATCATTGCCTAAATTTGTAATCTCTCCTTTTGCTCATTGTCATTGATGTATGCGGCCACTCTCCAAGATGGAGCTTGTAAATGCACAGTTAATAAATTCAAGTTTTGAATTTAATTTCTTTAATTAATTCATCAACATGACCTACACCTATTATAAACAAATCTCAATATTGACTCTAGAATTTCAATAAAAACATTGATTAAGAATGTGCAATGAAAAGAGAATTAACAGAAAGAAAATAACAGAATTAACCACACATCTCGCGCTACTGTTTCAATTGTGTTGAGGCATTGTTCAGATGCCAGGTAATTCTCATCTGTAGCACAATTCAATTAAAAACAGGAAGTCATCAATCTCTTTTAGCCGCTCAATCTCGCACTGCACTGACAGCGTGAGACAGTGAATCATCTCAACGGCAGTCCGATCTTAATTCACTTATGATTAATCCACTTACCACTAATTTCACTCGTACAATTCATTTGTGATTGAATTCATCACACAGACTTAGCCCCTGCGCCCACTAAGCAACTGCTATCTGATTCCAGTCAGCAACCCAGCGTTGCCAGATGACTTTGGCTGATAGGTTAGATTACCCGATTACCCGAAAAACAGCCAAATGTCGTCTGGCAACATTGGGTTGCTGACTGAAATCAGATAGCAGTTGCGAAGTGGGCGCAGGGGCTCAGAGTAATTATTGTTGATCTGCTAGTATACTTGCTGAGTACAACAATTTATTAATTATCCAGCATACATGTTGATTACCTACCAGAAATTTGTCAGTTAGCTAGTAAGGTAGCTGAGTAATTGATAGCCCTCTATGATCAGGGGTTCTCAAACGGTCAGAGAGGGTTGCGAGAGAGGGCGACAACGGAGATAAGAGAAAATAAAAAGCATTAAGGTATCAGACCATACGAGATCAAAGGAGTGATTCAAACTTCCAAGTAATTATTAATATATTAATATTCAATTGCTTATACTATTAATATGAAGAAATTCCTATTTAAGCCTTAACATTCTGAAGACTTCTACTGCAAATATTGACAACAGAATAATAGATGAAGATACCTTGTATTAAATGCTCACCTACAATATCCTAGGTTCACCAACGACATTTAATCAACCTAGCGCTGTTACTAGAATAGGGTTGCCAATATTCATCAACTCAAAAAGCCCCCTTTTTGAGAATCAAAAGAATCTTTGAGCAGAAGTTGAGAATCTCAGCTAAGGATGATGCCACATTTAAACGTATACACATCACAAAACCTAGAATAAGAGTTGAGAAAATAACATGTTCAAGGTGGTTTGATCTGAATATTTCATTTTCACCGAGGATGAATAGAACAGCTAAATTCTAAGAAACGTTAGGCTAGGCGTACACTGGTTGGTCAAGACAAGACGTGATTAGTTACGTTTAGTCATAGTAATTCACATAGCTTCTTATGAAGCAGCACACACTGATGCAATGACTAATCGTTCATAAGCAACTATGTGAAGTACTGTGACTAAATGTAACTAATCTCGTCTTGTCTTGACTAACCGGTGTACGCCTAGCCTTAGCACCATCTTAGTTAGAACCAAGTTTTATAAATTGAAATTATAATTTGGTTCAAACTGCAGATCCATGTTTTAATGTTTCTTTCAAACTGTAAATTCTGAGTGTTAACTATACGTTTTGTTAGACTCAGTTTAAACGTAGATGCGGATCCAAGTTTTATTGCAATCCTTGCCGTAGTTTTTCAGAAATCTTGATCAGTTAGTCATCTTAGGCTAGGCGTACACCTGTTAGTCAAGACAAGACGAAATTAGTCACGTTTAGTCACAGTAATTCATATAGTTGCTTATGAAGCAGGACACACTGATGCAATGACTAATCGGTATGTGTTGCTTCATAAGCAACTATGTGAAGTACTGTGACTAGACGTGACCAATCTCGTCTTGTCTTGTCTTGACTAACCGGTGTACGCCTAGCCTAAGGGTGCAGCTAACGCCATCCAAGAATGCATAGTTCATGATTAACATTCTTTATGAAGAACTAGAATTTCATCCCTTTGAATTGGACCAGGTTTCCTGATGTGTGGCCGGTGTGTGTTGCTTCATAAGCAACTATGTGAAGTACTGTGACTAAACGTGACTAATCTCGTCTTGTCTTGTCTTGACTAACCGGTGTACGCCTAGCCTTAGAATTTTACCAGTATCTATGTATTATATGACTAGTAACTATGTAGTATCTAGTAACTATGTGACTGGAATACTATGTTTCCATTCAGCAATAATTTACCTTGAACCAACCACGAAATTAATTCAGTTCTCAAGCCACCTGTGACGTCTGTGGCAATTCAATAATTATTGCTGTGTGGACATACAAGCCGGCCAAATGATACCTTCTTTGGTCTCCCGGTCACTCACTGCTGTGTGAGAATCACTCATCAAAAGTCATTAGCAACAATTTATCACTGGTAGCAACCAGATCCAGTTCGCAATCCGAGAAGAAAAATAGAAGAATACGAACGAAGAAGAAGAAGAATAAGAAGTAGGCCTACTAGAAGGAGATGAAAAAGGAGAAGAAGGAGGAGGAGGAGAAGGAGGAGGAGGAGGAGGAGGAGGAGGAGGAGGAGGAGGAGGAGAAAATAAAAGATCTCTGAAAGAGAACACCGCTTCTTTGAGAATGGCCGGCTATGTGATTTTTTCTCTCACCACCGTGTTATGGATTAATATTTTTTCTAATGAACAGCGGAATGAAGTCGAAACAGAGAGACGGACTATCGCACATGAAAGCATAAAGGTAAAAAGAATGGAGACGTTTGGGAGAGAGTGGAAACAATAAGATGAACAGTGCTAGAATTGAAAAAATCTTATCAAAATTGTTTTGTTTCTTGATATATAACTCTCCCTCGCCCATAAATTCACTCTCTTTTTCTCTTCTTTTGCCTCATTCTTCTTTGTCTTCTTTTTTCTCCTCATCATTCTTATTCTTCTCCTTCTTCTCTTTCTTCATCATCTTCTTCTTCTTTGTCTTTTTTCTCCTCATCATTCTTATTCTTCTTCTTATTTTTCTTCTTTTCCTTCTTCTTTATCATCTTCCTCTTCTTCTTCTTCTTATGGAGAAAATGGAAAGATAAAGAAGATGGTGAAAGTGGAAGGTGGAGAATCAAACGATGAAGGGGAAGGAGAAGAAGAGCGGAGGAAGAAGGAACAGGAGAGAAAACAGTATAAGAGGTTATTTTTCTCCTTTTCTTTTTCTTTTCTTCTGACTTTATCTGCTTCTCCTTTATTAATTCTACTTTTTCTTCTTAAACCTCTCGTTTTGCTTCCACTGTCCCTTCCACTCAACCTAGTCATTATTCTTCCTTTTGATAGTCTTTCTATTTCTCTCCTCCACCTTCTTCTCCTTCTTCTTTCGACCACCTTCATTCACTTCTACTTCTAAATCCATTTAGCCTCCTCTAGACATTAGAATCCTTATAGAGGATTCTAATCCTTTTCGAGCCTCTCTTTCTCTTTACACTTCCTCTCCACTCCACCTAGTCATTATCATTCTTCTCAATATACTTTCTATTCCTCTCCTTCTCCTTCGTCTTCTTCTTCATCCTTTCCTTCCGTTCATCTTCATCTTCTACCACATTCTTCCTCCCCAGTTACACTCCCATCCACTCATAACATTGAATCATATCACAGCAGATGAGCCGATACAGGCTACGCATGCGTCGTGCAGTACAGACAGAATGTTCTTGAAAAAACAAAGCTGACACTATCAATAATAAAAGCTCGTTTATGATTGGTTGACAAGCGTCTTGCCAAATAACGACACGACGATAAGGCTTACTATATTTGGACAGTTCTGGCATCAATAATATAATTCATAACTGAACTCATGGTCATGAAGGATCACATTCTTCTTGTTCTGGTAGCCTTTGTTGTAAAACAAATGTTGAGAGTAATCAAGGTTATTAGAGAGAAGGTTGAACACTCGCTGGTGTAAGGCGCAAAGTGGAGGGGGAAGTCTGATTTCTTGATTCATGTAACGTCACAATCGCAATCCGCCAATTATCAGTTAATTATCAACAGCTGATGTTATCAAAATAAATGACCAAAATGACGTCAGCCGAATCAGTCCCCCTACTCCAACAGCTTGTGGATTCAAATAGCATTAAGGAATGGTTCAACCTTCTATCTAATTATAACCTTGGAGAGTAATCTCATATGAGGTGTTACAATATTCTATGCACAGATATCTATCAAATCTAAACTATCAGAATTCTAAGTACAGAAGTAACTCAGATAACTAAAGAAAAATGAAAACTATTAACCAAGTAAAAGGTCAAACCTATGAAGATCTACCGTACCAGAATATTATGAAGAACTTTAGTTTTGATCAAGAGGCCAGAGATTGAAACCTGAATTTAGATATTCTTGTCAATGTTCAATACTAAATGACAAGAGACAAAACCAGAAACATTTGCTCACAATATATTTGAGCTTCAATTCCTCATGCATTTAGAAAGAACAAAATTTTATTTCAACAATTGACTTGAGTGAGGAAGTCTCTTCAACAAGTACCTAACACAAGTTTGTAAAATATGTATCCAAATATTGAAGGATCTAAAGACAGATGCATTGGCTTACCAAATAAGAGAGAATGGATTGATTATCTCTGATAGATGTTCATTAAAAAAAAATGTATTTACATGAATGCAAGAGAGCTTTTCGCTACTCACCCATTAATGTTAGTATGCGACATGAACAAACTGAGCAGGGTCTTGGCCAAACTGTACCACAACTGCAGAAATATCTGGTCCGACTTCTTCTCACAGCTCTGCAGAAAATTCTCAGTCTCGCGGTCAAATGTCGACTGCACAAACTTACTTCTCACGTCGGGATGCAGTCGTTCCAATGAGCATTTGTACCACTGCAACAAAATAATGGGAAGACTGCTGATTATACATCGGACATGAACAAAATGGCGATGATATCAGTCAATCCAGACTGCAGTAGACTTTTTCTGTAATGATAACCACTGGAAAAGACGTTTTCATAGTTGAAAAATGAGAGATATCTAATTGTATAATATAGACTACCTTTATACATCAGACAAGTGTATCAAAACACTGTACAGTATCACTATATATTTTTACAATTATTTCATGCAAAAGTGACCAATTTACAATTAGCTCCGATAATTACCAATCATGAATGAATCTACAAGTAAAATTGAAAAGATATCAAACAATATAAAATAGAGTTTTAATAGAGAAATAAAACACTATGGAGTTCCACAACATCAATAAGATTTCTACAAATAAGTTCTAACAGAGACTCTCACTATATAACTATATCTATGGAACAACACGTTTTCATCGTAAAGCCGTACGTAAACGATAAAATTTTTCATAAATTTGTCGAATTCACATCAAAATTTTTTATATGAAAATTTTCATAAGCTTTGTGTCATTCTTTCGTGATCACAGATAATCTATGGTTTAGTGTCACGAGATGTCCCTGAAATGAAGGTCATATAATTATACTTTATAAACATTATTTCCATTCGTTATCAGTGATAACTTATCACAAGTATAACTGTGTTTTGGAGACCTCTATACGTTACCAAATTTCTAATCAAATTCCTTCTACTCTAACTAAAGATATGCATAAAAACCTAATGTCAATACATATACGAATATCGTTTACATAATGTATTAGTAGATACTGATATGGTGGACCACAAGGATGAACATTATATGTAGGAAATAGTGGCGAAGCGTGGTATACTTATTTGGTCATCGCCGGGAGTATTTCCTATAGGATATATACCCGGCGATGACCAAATAAGTATACCACGCTTCGCCACGGGTAGAAAAGTTGTACAGCGAGTCAGAAAAACAGAAGAATCAAGAAAGAATAAGGTTGAAGAAGATGAGCAGTGGAAGAAGACATAGAGTAGCAGTACGAGAATACATAGAAAAAGAAGCTGAATAACTAGAATAGAAAGAAGAAGTAGAATGGGAACAAGATGAAGGATGGAAAAACAAAAGAAAAAACGAATATCGGTTTACTCTGCACCAGCTGTTACAAGAATGTAAGGTGCCCCAATAATTAACGTTGTGGTATTCCGGACTAAATGCTATGTAAGTTGAGATGTAGATTAGCTGGGTTTTTGTCGGTGAAAGGATTCAAATGCTTTGAAAAAGGTGAAGATTACACTCAAGGTTACACTGATTAAGGTGGCAGGATTTAATGCTATTGGCTTTCAATGGTAGGCTGACGACTAGTTCAGTATAATTATCTGTTTAATCATTTACTACTTCAACACAGGCAACGATTGTTACCTTTAATTTAACCAATACCTTTATCTTTACCTAACCTTTACCTTTAAGTTCAAATTTATACCTCAACCATGTTTTATCAACCAGGATCAAGTATTTAGAATTTATTTTGTGTAGTATTGAAGGAGGTATTGTGGTGGTTATCATATTGAAAAAAAAACATAAAATAAATAAATTATTTTATTGCCAAAAACAATACAAAAAAAAGATCAATGATATTCCATTACAATGACATTTGATTGTCATATTACTACTTTCAATATTAAACAAAAAAATCACAAATAACATATTAGACTAATGTTTTAATCACATGAGGAATCACAAAATTTATTAAAATATTAAGATGCCGGTCACATTTGTTACATCATCAATCAATCTCTGGCTAACTGGAACAAAACTTAAGATAAGCAGAATACATAATATGGAGCGAACGCTACGATTGACAGTTGAATGACCTGTAAGGTGAACAACTGACATTGGCCTAGACAAGCCCCTCCCACCGTAGGCGGTTCATACAAACGTCATCAGCAATGGCGGATCATATGACAAACACAGCAATGAAAATCAATTAATATTTACAAGTAATATTTACAGTTGAAAGGAATGGAGATGCTTACAGAGAACAGTATGCATACAACAGAACAGGAGAACTACACAAACAAAAATCTAAAAATCGTGAAAATACCTATTTAGGGGTGATGTAGCTACTTAAAATTGAACTCTAGTAATTGCGGATCATTCTTGTTACGCAAGTAAATCTCAAAGCCATCGAAATGCTAACGTGTCTGCCTTTGTTTCTGAATTTCAATAACAAACACACAGTATAAGTTTATATTCTGTGAACCGAGCCTAATTTCCAGAAAACGCTCTTACCAGAAAACGTTTAATTCCATTTCTACTCTGTCTATTCAGTTTATGTGTTCTATCTATAGTTATATATGAAACACAATAGACAATAGGAACTGTAGGCTAAGCAGTTTAATAAGAAAATAGATTTAATAGAAATAGGAACACTGTACTAAGCAGTTTGTACTAGTATATAAACGACTATTCAATTATTTCTCTTGTCATTCTATTATGATCCGTTAGCTCGCCACTATGACATGTATGTTAGTTTTTCACTAAACAAATCTTTCTAAAAACTGAGTTGTACGTTCCGTTATCTTACGACAAATAAAAATCAAAAACCTTTTGAAAATTACCTGATTAACATAATATCACGGTTGAATTTATTTCAATTACAACCTCTAATTTTTATAACCATTTACTGTCACTTCAAATTAAGTCTGCCTGATTTATGGCTTAACGTACGTGCCAAACTGGATAGCTCGGCTAATTTATGCGTGAAGTCGTGATTCAGTACTGCGAATGCTCATTCAAAAGCTACAAATGAGAGGAAAAATTAAAACAAAAATGTATTTTTTTGGAAAAAGTGGTATCTTTTTCATGTGAGAGACCAGTAAGACAAGAGACAGAGATTACATTCGAAGTTGAGAGAAAAATAGAGAAAGAGAGAGGGTGACAGTTGGAATAGAGAACAGTGAGAAAAATGAGATTCAGAGAGAAAATTGATTTTGAAGAAGAAGATGAAGAAGAAGAAGGAAGAGAAGAAGAAGAAGAAGAAGAAGAAGGCAAATAAGAAGAACAAGAAAAAAGAGGAGAGGGAGGAGGAGGAGAAAAAGACGAAGAGAAATGGTATGAAAAGAAGATGGCAATTAGTCCATGGTACTCAGTTTATAATAGTAACTGCTTTGGTTCTGTCACGGTTCAATTTTTGACGCTTGATCAGTGCTTGGAATAAGGTGTTACTATTTATAAGTTATGTATAGTTATAAAGTATTTGTAGCCTACTAGCATTACTTTGATCTTAATTCAGGCATGCGCAAAAGAATTCCAGACACTTCATTGTACTGTGGATGCATCTGGTAGTATACCATATACACACCTAATAATAATTCGAGATGCTAAGTTTATAATAGGTACGTCTATATTTCGAGCGGTAACCTTAGATAATTACAGTATAAAAATTTATAAGGAATAGTTCATATTTTTATCCATGAAGCTACATGATAATTCAACAGAAAACCCAAAACCTGTCTTTCAAGAGCGGCAAAACTATTACAAAACACTAGAGTGGACCTACATTCATAAAAATGTACTATTTTCAAGCACACTTGATTTTATTACATGTAGAATTACTCATAAATTTGTACATTACACTGTGAAAGATATTATCACAGTAGAAGCAGAAAATAGAAATTTCATAAAAATGAAAATACAACTGAAAAATAGATTAAATCAACAAAGTTAATAAATTTGATAAATAAAATAAATTAACTATTTATTAGTGTTGGAGGTGAAACTTTGTTGAATATATCCATATTGAAAGAATAGACTAGAAAGGATCGGTGACCTTAATATCTTGAAACCTTGAGGAGCGGTAATCATCTATAAATATTGTGGTTATGTCGATTCCTAGTCTTCTTACTTAATACCAGAATTGTGAACATGCAACACCGATTACAGTAGAAAAAAATAATTATTGATTAATCGCAAACAATATCCTGAGGAAAGATTCAAGAGAGCTAACCCCACCAACCTCACAACATTAAACACACGATTATAATCAACACTAATCAGCAGTCATGAAAACACAATAGAAGCACACGAAACAAACCAGTTTTTAGGTATTTCACACCAAAAAAAAGAGAAAAAAAAACGCTGAAAGTGTGGTTATGTTACAGTTGTTAAACGAAAGCAAGGCTCAACAACAGCTTTTAAATGAGCTGCACGCATCGAAAAAGCCGAAAAGCCCTCAGGCCAAAGACTGGATTTATATAGAAGGGTTATAATTAATTTACAATTTTAATTGCTCGCAACTATTTATTATCGTCACGAGTTGATAATTAAAGCGGTGAAAAAACAACCAGCTAACACTCCAGCTGCTTGCAGGGATTAACCTTTTCTTCTATGTTCAAGACAGATAAGTATTAGAAAAAGAAGAGGGGGAAGAAGGATGGAGAAGAGACAAAAAAGGAGGATGAGAAGAAGAAGAAGAAGAAGAAGAAGAAGAAGAAGAAGAAGAAGAAGAAGAAGAAGAAGAGAAGAAGAACAAGAGAAAAGAAGAAGAAGAGAAGAAAAGAGAATAGAGGATGAGAGAGAAGAAATAGATGTATGAGATGAACCAGGAGAAGAAGAAAGTGAGACAAGAGAGGAAGAAAAAGAGAGAAAACGAATGGTAGGATGATGAATGGAGAGGATGGGAATAAAAGAAGAAGTAGAGAAGAAAAGGGAATAGAGAAGAAGAAAGTGAAGAGAGGAGAATGAGGAACAAGGAGAGAACAAGAAGAAAGGAAGAAAGAGAAGAGAGAAGAAAACAAGAAGAAAGAAATAATGAAAAAGAGGAAAGAATAAAACGAAGAAAGAGAAAAAAGGAGAGAATGAGAAAGAGAAGAGAAAAGAAGAAGAAAGAAGAAGAAGAAAGAAGAAGAAGAGGGAGAATGAGAACATGTAACAGAAGAAGAAGAACAAGATGAAGAGCAGGAAGAAGCTGAAAGAGAAGAGAAGGAATGAAGAAGAAAGATGTATACTGTATAGAAGAAAAAGCGCGGATTAGCAAGAAAGGTGATGGAAGAAGACGCGAAGAGAGAAAAGCAGCAAAAGGAAGATAAGAAGTAGGAGAACGAAGAGATCAGAAGGTGGGAGGAGAAGAAGAATAGGAGAAAGAAGGGGGAAATGACAACGAAAGAGAGGAAAAGGAGAAGACGGAACACGAAAGAACGGGAAAGGGGAGGACGGAGAAGATAGTGAGAGAAAAACAATTGGGATAATGAGAAGGAGAGCAAGGACAAGTAGTAGAAAAGGAGATGAGAAGAAAGCGAAGAAGAAGAAGAAGAAGAAGAAGAAGAAGAGAAAGAAAAAGAAGTAGCCGAAGAACAAGAAGGAAGAGTTAAAGAAGAAGAAGCAGAAGAATAAAGGAGCTGATAAAATCAGAGGTGTTGTTGACGCTCAACCACTCATGAATATTCCGGGCCTGCAAATGAATGTTTCTATAATGCTCATTATATAAGTGGTTTCATTTCACGATAATATTCCACACGTTCTGTTTTACAGTTCGGCATTTTAATCTCATTTTTGTCTCCGGGCGATTTCTTCAGATCTCTACCGTCTACGAGACACCCTCTCTCCGTTCTCTATCGTTTGTATAGCAGGATTGTTTTAAATTGTCAGAAAACAGCTGATTTAACGTCAGTGAACTAGCGTACATCAATCAGCTGTTTTCTGACAATTTAAATTCCAACCAATGAAATAACCTTGAATCGAACAGCTGATTCTTTTATAACAATTAAAATATTGAAACAGCGTCTCACTAACCATTCATTTGGGCTCCCATAACTTCAAATTCAAATTCAGTTTCTGATCGGATTCTATTAGGAAATTTGAGACTGTATCAATTTCAACTTCTCCAGATTTTAATCCGACTTGAAATCAATTAAATGATTTACGAGTGCGGAGTATTGCGATGATAGGTTAGAAAAAGTTGTAATCGATGAGTCGGGCGTTCAGAATGGACTCGGACAGCCTTATTAGGACAGATTGATATCAAAAGTCTGAGCCAGATTGAGAAGTTAAGATTGAAACGACGATAAATAAAGTATTCGCCGCTCTGCGCTTCGCTCTTTGATCGATAATAATTTCTCAGACGAAGCTTCCATTTTTTCCTTCTCATTTTTCTTCTCTTCTTCTTCACCTCCTCCTTCTGTCGTTTTCTTCGTATTCGTCTTCTCTAATCACATTACATCATTAGACACACGGTTTTTCGCAAGTATTCGGTCACATATGAACTGAATTTATTGAAGTAGCCTAATTAACAATTCCCTGTTATCAACGACTACCTATAAAAATTTGAAAACAAAGCTTTTAAAGATTCAATTGCATAAAATTCAGTTGTCGATAATCCATCTTTGAACTTGTATCAATGTCAATGCTGAAGCTTCTATGGAGTCCAGTTGTCTGGAACATTTCACTCCACATTCTAGTGGGAGTAGAATGAATTTATGAGGAATTGAGCAGTTCTCCAATGAAATCAGTTTAAATATGGCTAAATTATTGAGCAATACTGTAGCATCAATATCAGTTTTCAATGTGATTAACTGTATTAGCATCCTGATAATGATAATCCACCAACAACGTTGTAATGCTGATGATGCTTATGTCAATGCTGAAGCTTAGTACATATTTTTAATTAACAAAGGTTCATGAGAGACTAAAACGAAGAAAAAAACCTTCGAAATTCATTCGAAAACATTCTACGTCTTCTCAAGGTTTTTCTCTTCTTTTCAATTTTGTTTTACTCTTTCTCGGATGATTTTTGCAGTAAAGCTGAACAAAAGAGACGAACGGACGAATGAAAGACGAAGAAGAAGAAGGAGAAAAGAAGGAGAATAGTGGAACAGGAGAATGGAGAAGCTGATATGGGGAAAAATAGAGTCAAAAACAAAACGAAAAATGTCATGAAATGGAATAGAAAATATAATACTGTTAGAGGGCGGGCAAGAATTGTTTAGAAAGATGAATAAGAGGAAAATAGAAAAGGAAGTAGAGGAAAAGATGGAGGTGTTAATGAATAGCAGACGAAACGAATGAGATGGAGAAGAGAAGTGAACAAGAAGAAGGAAGAGAAAGAGGACGAAAAATGAAAATGAAATGGAAAACTCAGAAGAGCATGGGGAGAGAAAACATGAAGATATTTTGAGAAAGCGGAGAAAAAGGCAAGATGAAATGAAGAGTGAAATGACGAGAATGAGAAGGTGACTGATAAATTTATGGAATAATCGAAACCGTTTAAAACAAAGCCAAAGAAGAAACAGGAGATGAGAACACAAATAGAGCAGAATAAGTGTACAAAAGAATGCGAGGAATAAAGAAAAAGGAGACGCCTAATTAAATACGAAACAGTGATTAAAGATTACTGTTTGAATGGAAGGAACGCGGCCTGACGATGATAAAGGTATCGGCTGGAGGAGTTGCGAAAAAAATCGGAATAAATATCAATCCAAGACGAAAAGTAGTCTGAGGCGGGAGTGCCCTCCTCTTCTTCATGCTCTCTCACTCTTTTTCTTCATCTTCTCTCTCTTCTGTTCGCGAATTGAATGTGAAATCAGAGCTGCAAGAAATAGTCTGTTATGTCCTGTCCATTGTTCTTGATCGCGGTTGTCGCCTCGTTTGGAATCCTGGTTCATCACCTTCATATCACTCCTTTTTCTTCTCCTTCTTTTTCTAATTCTTTCCCCTCTTCATCTGCTTCTTCCCTTTCATCAACTCTCTCCTCCACATCATGTCTTTAAATCTACGCTTGTATAGCACTGCAGAATGAGTATGGTCACACAAACTGAAAAGTGTTTTGTATTTTCTTATTATTTCATTGTTAAATATAACCTCTTCAGTATTCTTATATTTCACAGATGCATTAATTTATGCAAGTTTCTAATTAGAATGGTGTTTGATTCGCAAGACAATTTTCGTGTCTTGAATTAAAGCCGTATGTACGGTATGTGCAAAATGAACAATTTTTAAGACTAGGCGTACACCGGTTAGTCAAGACAAGACAAGACGAGATTAGTCACGTTTAGTCACAGTACTTCACATAGTTGCGTATGAAGCAACACACACCGATTAGTCATTGCATCGGTGTGTGCTGCTTCATAAGCAAACATGTGTATTACTGTGACTAAACGTGACTAATCTCGTCTTGTCTTGTCTTGACTAACCGGTGTACGCCTAGCCTTATACTCATAGAAACTCACAGTTTCAGCTCAATCACTGATTTCTCCATATTGATCTCACTATTCTCAATCCCTTCAACCTCTTACTCTACTTCTCTTACTTCCTCTTCTTCTTCCTCCTCCTTTCCTTGTTCATGTGCTCCTTCTTCTTCTTTTTCTCTCCTCCTTCTTCCTCCTTTTCTCTCCTCCTTCTTCTTGTTCTTATTCTTCTCCTCCCACTTCTTCCTCTTCTTTTCCTCTTGTTTTTTCTCTTCTTCTCCTCCTCTCACTTCTTTCACTTCTTCATCATCAACATCATCATCTTCCCCTCTTCTTCTTCTTCTCCTCCTACCACTTCTTTTACTTCTTCACCATCTTCTTGTTCTCCTTCTTCCTTTCCTTCTTCTTCATCACCACTGCTTCTTTTCCATACTGTACCACTAACATTATCAGCATAATGCATTATTGCTTTTGTCAGGCCATGTATTCCTGTGCTGTGTCTGTCCCCTTTCTTACACAATCTAATCGCACATAACTAACGATCTTTAGCCGTAAATAATTTTCAAAATTACCTTCCACCTTCCTCTCTCCTCCTCCTCCTCCCCTTCTCAAACACAAATATAATCGCCCACGACTTGATTCAAGTCCCTCATTCACTCGCGGGACTTAGCATAGTGTACTATTCACTTAACAACTCCCATACACAACTTGAATCCAAACACATAATCAATATTGGCTGTTATTTATGTATTGTACTCAATGCACACACACGGCCATTATTTTTAATAAGCGTTCGTTGCTTAGTACATCATCATTCATTTCACTTGAATTGAAATACACCAATAGCAGGCCTTCATAGTTATAGGATATAGATAGAATGAAGTATAGCTGAACATTATCCAAGATTCATTGACATAAACACTTTGAATTTCAATCCATTCACAGAGAACCCAATCATAACCTTCTTTCTCTTATTCCCCTTCCACTCAGTCTTCTTCTTGTTCTTCATCTTCCTTTCCTTTCTCATCTACTTCTAATTCATATTTTCTTTCTCCTTCTTCGTCTTCTCCCTCTCCCACTCACTTTATCACTGCTTCTTATCCTACTTCTACTTTTACTTCAGTTTTTTTTTTGAGTTATTCTTCTTTTAAAGCTTTTTAAGAAGACGTTTAAATTTTCTGTACAATGAAATTTAATAGGATTCATACAATTTGGCGAATGGCATTCAATTAGATAGATAGATGTAATGATTCATGAATATCTTTGGTCATCATCAATACGGTCAAGAAATAATATCTCTATCTATCTAATGTCATCTGCCAAATTAAATGAATCTGACGATACCTTTGAACTAACAGCTAATTAGGTGAGTCAGATGATCATGATCAGCTGATACTTCAAGGTTATTTCATTGCATGGAATTTGATGTAAAATTTGATCGTATTTCTTTTGTCTTATTCTCATTCTTCTTCTTCTCCTTTTTTTATTCTTATTCTTCTCCTACCTTGTCTCCGTTGTCATCTTCTTCTTTTCCTTCTTCATCTCCTTCTTCTTTTTCATCTTCTAATATTTTTTAGAATAATGTATTGATAAATCAGTTCCAATGACAACAGTGTCGTATAAATGTCACTTCTAATGGCAAGCTATTAACACGTGTCTTGTTGTTGGTCTCTGTCTTAATAGCTGGTGAAAATGCTATTCATAATTTCTAGTTGTTTCGCATACGAATCGAATTTCAAATGTCAGACATCAAATACAGTATAAGCTTATGAGCTTATACATAAGTAAGCTCTCAACCAACCTATAATGCTTATGATTTGGTTATTCGGTTTGACGAGTTCACATTGATTACACAAAAGTAAATTGGCGTGATAGACATTCCCAGTAATAATTTTCAATTATCATCAATATAAAAATTTCTATTGCATTATCTATTGTTTTTCATGCATTCTTGACGGCTGTATGACGTCACAACTCAGCGGCAGTAATGGGATTCCGGTTTTGCCGCCAAAATCCAAGATGAAGAATAATTCATGGGCAATAATCGCTAAAATTCTGCATTATATCTCTTCAGAAGTTTCAGTAGTTGATTAGTATCCTCAAGTATAAATGAAGGAGTCGATGTCTTTAGTATAGTCAAGAATAATATTACAATCGCATTACTTTAGCCTATCCAAAACAATAGTCAGCAATTAATTGTGTGACGAACGAAATAATCTCGACCTGAAAACAACTAAAACAGTCAATCAACTTTGTTTCGTCAACTGGAGAACACCTTTTTCAGCCGCAACTCCAATCAATTCCATCACATTAGAAATTCCCGGCAACAATGAATACATTCGCTGAGCAAGCGACAGTCGCACAATGGCCGAAAAATTCCAAATTTTTTCCTCGGCTCTGGTCCACAACGTGGTAGCATCGCACAATTTTTTCTCCGAATCAAATTTTCAGTGCTGCGATTGTATCGGCAACGAGAACATTAAAGAGTGACATTTATTTATGGGCCAGAGCGCTTCGTTTCAATCGAGTGCAGAAAATGGAGATGAGGAGGAGGAGAAGAAGGAGTAAGAGGAGGAGGAGGAGGAGGAGGAGGAGGAGGAGGAGGAGAGGAGGAAGGAGGAGGAGAAGGAGTAGGAGGAGGAGGAAGAGAAGGAAGAAGGAAAGTAGGAGAAGAGAAGGCAAAGGAGAAAGAAGAAGGAGGAGAAGGAGAAGCAGGAGGAAGAGGAAGAGGAGGAGGGGGAAGAGAGGTAGGAGAAAGTGGAAAAGTAAACGGAAAGGGAGAAGGAGGAGGAGGAGAGAGGAGAAGAAAGAAGAGGAGAGGAGAAGGTAGAGGAGGAAGAGGAGAAGATGAAGGAGGAAAAGAAGAGAAGAAGGAAAAATAGGAGGAGGAGAAGGCAACGGAAAAGAAGAAGGAGGAGGAGGAGGAGGAGAAGGCAGGGAACGAAGAGGAGGAGGAGAAGGAGAGGAAGGAGAAAGATGAAGAGGAGATGAGGGAGAAGGAATAGAGTGTGGAGGAAGGGAAAAAAGAGGACGAAGAGAGGAAGGAGGAGAAGATGGAGGTCGAAGATGAGGTAGAGGAGAAGGAGGAGCAGAAAGAGGAGAAGCAGTAGGAGAAGAAACAGCAGGAGAAGGATAAGGAGGGAGAGGTGTTGGAGGAGAAGGACGAAGATAGGAGAAGGAGGGAGAGGTGTTGAAGGAGAAGGAGGAAGAGAGGAAAACGAGGAAGGAAAGAGGGACGAGGAGGAAGAATGAGAGGATAAGGAAGAGAGGGACTAGAAGGAAGAGAGGGTCGAGGAGAAAAAGGGAGAGCAGGAGGTGATGGAAAAGAAAGAGGAAGAGGAGGAGGAGGTGGGAGAGGAGATGAAGAGGAGATCGAGGATTAGAGGAGGAGGAAGAGAAAAAAGAGGAGGAGGTTGAGGATGAGGATGAGAAGGAGGATGATAAGTAGGAGAAGAAGGCATATAATTGGGACCAGGTATAATTAAAAGAACAAAATGAGAATGGTCCTTAATGGGAATGCGATAGGTGACGGGGCCCTGTTTTTTAAATTTTCCGAATTCTAAATCAAGTCAGTTAAGTTTATATAATTTATGAGGAGCGGCAACGGCCCAGGCGAAGAAAGACACTTGACTGTGTGCGCACAGGAATGACTGGAAAGAAAGAACGAAATTATTACAGAATGATGAGAAGAGCAGAATGACGCGCAAAAGAATAAGAGAAAGAAGTGAATAATGTAAGGATTGTTGAGAGACGAACCAAAGAAGAAGTAGAATGCTGAAGAAGTCATCAATCGGAAAGAGAAGACAGGGGGAAGAATAGGAAGAGAATGAAGAAGAAGAGAAAGAGGATATGGCACAATACGATACGAATAACGAGAGGATAAAGAATTAAAGGATATGGAGAATAAGAGAATAATGAATTTGAAAGGATTAAAAGAATAAAAGGATATAAGAATATAAGAAATAAGAGTATGAGAATAAATATTAGTAAGAGTAAATAAATATTATAAGGGTCAGACGAGAGGTAAAAAGGATGAGATAAATAAGGAGGATGTAGTGCAGGTGGTATCGCTGTTTTCTTAAAAATATAAGAGATGACAAAAAAGCAAAAGGTGGAAGACGACAAAATAAAAAACTAAGGAATAAGAAAATGCAAATAGAGAACGAAGCAATGAAGCATAAAAGGTGGAAAACGAAAAACGATAAATAAAAAAAAATAAGAGAAGAATAATAATTGAATGATGAAAAAGGAAAGAATAGAGTCGGAAAGAGACACACATGAGAATATGAATAAAATGAGAATAAAACTATACTGAATAGCTACAACAAGAGAAGGAAGCTTGAAAACAAAGACATTTACTAGATATGACAAAAAATATGTTGAAATTTTTCAATTGATTATTAATTTATTTAGACGTAGGATTATTTGAGATAAGGTAAGATTAACATTGTTAAATGGAGATTCAACATTTTTAAAACAATTATCGAATCTTAATCATTTTTCAAATATTTTTTATCAAATACTAGGACAAAACAAATATAGCCTACTGGAAAGAGAAAAAGGAAAAATAATCATAATGGATTCTAATAATAAAGGACAAAGAGTAAAGGAAATATGTGCTCCACAACTATTGGAACATGAGTGAACCCGTCGACTTAAAAAGTAGAAAACCTCATCAAGACGAATTCCCCAAAATGAAAACCAGAATACACAAAAAACAACCTGAGAAATAAAGCCAAAAAACTGTTTGAATTTCAGCTGAAGGGATAAACCAAGACCAGAGGAACGATTAAAACAGATTTTTTGTTGTTTGAATCAATCAATGTTTCCACCCGCAGAGAGAGAAAGAAATTAAACGGAAACCAGAAAAAAACGAAAAAATGAGAATAAGCAGGGCAGTAAAGCAGTGCGGAATTAAACGAAACAAAAGAGGACAGAAAGAAAAAGTAAGCAAAATTGAAGAAGGAGAAAAAGAAAAAGAAGAAGAAGAAGAAGAAGAAGAAGAAGAAGAAGAAAAGAAAGAAGAAGAAAGAGAAAAAAGAAGAAGAAGAAGAGAGAAGAAGAAGAAGAGAAGAAAGAAAAGAAGAGAGAGAAGAAGAAGAGAATCAAGAAGAAAGAAGAAGAAGAAGAAGAGAAGAAGAAGAAGAAGAAGAAGAAGAAAGTTTAGTACGAGGTTAGCACAGTACCACCACTACTTGACAGCCAAACAAGGCATGAGAGAAAAAGAACTGGGTTAACAATTAGAAATGTACATCCCACGAGAGGTTTAAATGTTTGATTTCTTACGTGCCCATTCATGCACCGAACTTTTTTAAACTCCTTGTACATGTTTACAAGTAGGTTCTAAAATTATTCTGGGAAAATTTCAGCTGGCTCTAACATTTGTAGGGAAACAAAATGGCGGTTCATTGAAAACGATACTTTAAAGAAACCATTAAAGGGTTTCTGGTTTTATAAAATATTTTATTGTTACATTCTTCATGCTATGGGACTTAAATAAAAAGAAACTAGAACATAGCCTAATAAAAAAAAAAAACCTTGAAGTACAAAATTAGTCAAGCTGTAACCCATCCACAGCAAACACACTGATAACAGCGCTGCGCGCAAATGATTCGCTGTGTAGCTTTCTTACAAAGAACTTCTCCGCGGTATTCGGAGAAGTTCCTCTATTGATCGTTTTAGTTCCTCATCATTATTGAAGATATAGATATAAACTTGTTTTTTCAAGTAACCCCATAAATAGAAGTTACAAACAGTTAAATCTTGTGATCAGGGTGGCCAATCTAAAAAATAACTTCCACGACCAATCCAACAGCCATGAAGGTTGTCATTTAGTAGTTGTTTGACATCAGTGTGTTGCTGTGGATGGGTTACAGTTTGAATTATTTCGGACTTTAATGTTTTTCATCAGGCTATGTCCTAGTTTTTTCTTATTTGAAAATCATTTTGTCTTGTGGATGTAAACAATAAAAATAATTCATAAAACCAAAAAACAGAGCCATTTTTTAATGTTTTAAAGGGGTATCGCTTTTCTTTCAATATGCTGCCGCCTGATTTTGTTTCTAAAAGGTTAGGAAGCACAATTTCTCCCAGAATCATTTTAGAACCTACTTTGTAAACACTGTGTGCTTGAAAAAGTTCGGATGTGCATGAACTGGGGCACCGTAATATAAATCAAACATTTAACCTAAATGAGATCTCGTCGGACACACCAATATATGTTTTAAGAGCCGAAATACCTTGCTGTCAATCCGTTCTTTGCAAAAAAAAAACCCGAAGCTTTAGACAACAGAAACGATCTCATCTGCTTAAAGCATCGTTGATCTCCCGGTTATTATTCTTTTTCGTTTTTTTTAAGGTGTACTCCAAACCCCCTCACCGAAGCCCACAAATGTTGGACAGTTGTCGCGCGCTTCCAAAGCTAATTAAATATGTAACAGGAGAGTAGAGCCTTCTTAAAGCGGCTCGTTCATTCTCATTCTTTTCCTCTCTTTCCTTCCCACTTTTATTTACTTTTCTCTCTCTCTCTTTCCAATCTCCTTTATCCCGAATTGATTGCATCTTCTAAGCCACAAAAATGTGCCGACAACATATTAACCTGCTGTTGCCCAAATCAAGACGGTCCTGAGATTGAGAACAATGCTTACGATACAGCTACTTTTTCGAATAGCAATAATTTAGAAGCCACATTCATGTACAATTGTACATTACCACGATGGTGAGGTTACTTGATTCAAGTTAAACTTAGAAATATGTCTTACATTATCTTTACAAGTGTCGTTCATTTCAAGTAACCCTTTAGTAACTTCAAGTGCCAATTGCACCAAGGCCAGAATGCTACTTTCAATGAGTAGTAGAGCGTCATCCTCAAATTAATTTTTTAACGATTAGTCAATTGTCTCAAAACTGTTAATTCAATCAATGGAAGGAAAACATGCGTCAGCTTGAAGCATCTTCTGCATCAAAATCTAGTCGAAAAAATACAAACTTTCGTGAAGAGCAACAACTCGTTTTCGAATTTACAACAGAAATTATAATTATGTATTGATTTACAAAGCAACCTCAACATAAATAAACTAAAAGACCAGCCCCATCCATGAACTAATCCGGAACTCGCCACTTTGGAACAACATTCGCTGACAAACAGCAGCAAATTGTGACTCCGCCCATGAAGCAATCCGATTGGACGACGTCACTAAGCTACGCCTCCAATAGGAAGCTATCGTGACTCCGCCCTTGAAACAATCCGATTGGACGACGTCACTAAGCCACGCCTCCAATAGGAAGCTAGCAAAGTCGTGAAGCTCCTCCTTCGCGTCGCCATGCTGCCATCCCATTGGTCAAAGCTGATGACGTCACTGCAGTACACGATCACAGCAGAGATAATACATTTCATATTTGATTAGTCTAGGCTCACAGCTAGAAACCCGACTATATTATAGTCTTGTAGCTAATTTTCTATTCATAAAAGAAACACAGGTCGACGAGTTCTTGTTATTCCAAACAATGTTCATAAATCGAACTAAACTTCACGTATAATAAACAGATACAGCCCACAAAACCTCCAATCCTCTACTTTAAACCGGGTGAAGGGGAAAAACCCAAAAGTTTATGAAGTTTTCGAAACAAAGAAGATAAAGAAACAGGAGAAGAACAAAAGTAAATCGACAAACGGAGAAATGGATAAAAGAAGTGGAGTGAAGTGCGAACCCCGACTTGCGGCTGTATTGCCGGGGAAATCCCCCAAGGTGCCATCCACAAATTTAAAACGCATTTCGCTCAGCCCCTCCCCCCCCTTCTTCACAAATCACAAGAGGGTGATTGTGATTGCGAGTGCGTGCGTGTGACGTAACAGCGTCGCGATGTCTGATTCTCTCGTGGCGTGAAAGCCGCGTCAATATGCCCACGCGTAGCGACGCTCTTGCAAATACGGCGGTTTATTTGTTGTCTAAATGGTGACAGACAGGCTTCGAGGAGGGGGTGAAACGCCGCCCGTGTGTGTTGGAAACGTAGTGGATGATGCATTGGAAGGTACCTGACTGTCTTCCTATAAATAAAATTGTGTATTCCTGAACGATTATCTAACATAGGCTAGGCGTACACCGGTTAGTTAAGACAAGACGAGATTAGTCTCGTTTAGTCACAGTAATTCACATAGTTGCTTATGAAGCAGCACACACTGATGCAATGACGAATCGGTGTGTGTTGCTTCATAAGCAACTATGTGAAGAATTGTGACTAAACGTGACTAATCTTGTCTTGTCTTGACTAACCGGTGTACGCCTAATATGAAACACACAATCACGGGAAAACAAATTACTCATGAAACAACAAGTTACTAAAATTTACCGGCTAAGATTCGTTACCGTGAATGTTAAAAGAGCCTTGATGCTTTAGCATAAACATAGAAAAGAGGTCAAATGTGCATTATCAGCAACTATAGTGCGATCCATGTCAAGATGTCACCATTGCTTAGATGGGAGTTTGCTATCCTTGTTCAACACAAGGCATTTGCTGATGTCGCTATCCTTTTCGCACTGTGCAGTGTTGTCGTGTATTCTGTAGTAGCGACTGTCTTTTGGTAGCGACTGTACAAATGAAAACAATCTACCGTCAGCGATTAAACAAACAATAGCTGCGTCATACACATCCCAGCCATCCCTTTCCTACAAACTACAAAATTTTGGACCGCGTGAAAATAATTTATTTTTTATGCAATATTCTAAATCTAATTATAAAATTGAAAGTGGGATTTAAATTTTTCTGAAATCGGCCAACTTTGAAAATTGTAGACCTTCTGAATGGAGTTATAGTTTTAGCCTGACGATTCCCATAATTTCTACTGCATCTTTCAGGTAAAATATGGGTGAAGTAAAGCATACTATTGTTTGAAATATTTAAATAAAATAATTAATCAGTCAAGCACTTATTCAAAACATTTATAATAACTTGTTTTTCCCGACTTCTTGTTTTTTGTCCTTGTTTCTTCTTCTTGCTTGAATCCATTATATATTTTTGTTGAAGTTTCAAATTTGAAAAAAAAGTATTCTATTCAATTGGAATTTTTTTTTTAAATTATAAACTGAAAAAATGTAATGAAATTTAGAATGAATTGCACTATATCACTTGGAATATTAACACTTCTCAATGGCACTATATTGTGACACGTAATAAGAGACACTCATGTATAAAATGAATAACACAGTGTAGCAAAGATATATATTTTCTCTTTGTGAATACGCAGGCACGTCAGTCATTCAGTGAACCGAACCGAAACGTGACTAATTAGTGGTTTATGAAATCAAACATTGCTGGAGACGACTGGAGTACAGTCCCAACAAAAAGGTTTGGTGCATTTTTCTCTCTCTCTCCAAGTTTTATGAAACAAGAAACTTGGCATCAATGCTCCTCATATAAACAATGCTGACATCTTGACGTGGATCGCACTATAGATGTCATTAAACACTTTTGTTTGAGATTTGTTTAGTCAATTTCACTCCAATTCAACTAAACTTTCACGAGCAGTAATAATTGTCTTGAACAAAGTACAATTGTATTTAAGAAATTGAATTGAATTAAATTGAACTGTTCAAACTGTTGACAGCAATATCAACAAGGTTTCCAGTATCAATTCTCAGTTCAGTTTCTCTGTGTATTCTACAAGCTCGTTCCCGAAATAATTTGAATCGTTGAAAATTACCAAGAATTCAATGTCAACGTGCCTGTTTTCGATTCTCTCATGAAATAGCAAGTCTTTCCAAATGAATTACACATTTTGAAACCATTATTCTATTCATGTTCAAATTCATAATAAAAATGTACATGAATCTCTTCGCGTACAACATCTAGAATAAATGAACGCTCATAAGTGCAATGATTCACTAGGAACAGTATCGCCAATGAATTTCTTGCAACAGTATCAGCTGTCGCCAATGAAGTACTCAATTTCTTCGCCAGAAGTCATGCTAGATTTGAAAAGTCCGTTCATCTATAGCATTCCATAACAAAATTCATCATCAACTTAGAGAAAACAGAGAAACACACCTCATACAATATAATACACGATTTGCGGGATCTATGATCTATGACACGTGAAGTCTTTGGCAAAGAATCTACTATTTGACTTGACCGAGCTTCCACTCCTGAGGGCTTTGCCAAATAATTCCAGAACCACCGTTACTTGCTTATAGCAGGATTCTTTTAACTTGTCATAAAACAGCTGATTTAATGTTAGTAAACGAGCGTACATCAATCAGCTGTTTTCTGACAATTTAAAACAATCCTACTATAACTCTCGCCAAAACTACAGTTACAGAAATTACTAGTTTTTCACCTCAACGTTCTGTGCTCTACTGAAAATTTCCACACCTGAGGGTTTTGCAAAATATCACCTGTCATTTCTAAAACAATTATCATATTCGACGGCAAAAATCATGCATAGTGTTCACAAAACAGTATCTGAATAATCATGAAATCGTACTGCATGTTTCACGCAAGATTTCTGTTTGAATCATTCATGTTTCAATTACATGTGTAGCCTACAACTTTCTCGTGAACAATGATTTGAAAATTATTGTAATAATGTTTTTTCGTCAAAAGGTAATAGTGAAATCTTACATTCCGAATATGAGTTCATGTAATTTCATGGAATACACTTCGTTCATGTTCATGTCAGTCTACTTATCTGCCTGGGGATATAATAAACAAGTTCTGCAAATCTGACAATTGTTTGGCCCTACCTTTAAAACGAATGAGTAAGGCTAGGCGTACACCGGTTAGTCAAGACAAGACAAGACGAGATTAGTCACGTGTAGTCACAGTAATACACATAGTTGCTTATGAAGCAGCACACACCGATGCAATGACTAATCGGTGTGTGTTGCTTCATAAGCAACTATGTGAATTACTGTGACTAAACGTGACTAATCTCTTGTCTTGTCTTGACTAACCGGTGTACGCTTACACTGTTTGTCAAGACAAGACAAGAAGAGATTAGTCACGTGTAGTCACAGTAATACACATAGTTGCTTATGAAGCAACACGCACACCGATTAGTCATTGCATCGGTGTGTGCTGCTTCATAAGCAGCTATGTGAAGTACTGTGACTAAACGTGACTAATCTCGTCTTGTCTTGACTGAAATCAGTGTGTTACTAACAAGACAAGACAGAGATTAGTCACAGTAATTCATAGCTGCTGTTATGAAAGCGATGCACACACCGATTAATCGTGGTGTGTTACTTCATAAGCAACTATGTGAAGTACTGTGACTAAACGTGACTAATCTCGTCTTGTCTTGTCTTGACTAACCGGTGTACGCCTAGCCTAAGAGTGCATGCATGTGAAAGATAACCGAGAATTTGTGTATTCATTTCCACAAAATCTCTACTTCTAGTTGGACCTACCTCTAAAACAATCAAGTAGGATCACCTATGCGAAAAAACAAAACAACTGAAAATATGTATAGCAGGATTCTTTTAAATTGTCAGAAAACAGCTGATTGATGTACGCTCGTTTACTAACGTTAAATCAGCTGTTTTCTGACAAGTTGAAAGAATTCTGCTATATAATAATTCTTTTTCCAGTGTTATACCGGACTACAATCATAGAAGAATTTGTAAGCCCGGGGTGCAATGCATAGCTGCACAACCCCTGGAAGGCCTTGTTAGTCGTGAAAGATTTGACGGAAGTGGCACAAAGAGGACGGATGGATGGAGAAGAGGGAAAGCGGAGAATTTCGCGCAAAATAAAGGAAATAATGCAAAACAAGAGAGCTGCTCTCTCTTTGAGGAAATCTTCTGCTTCGTCTAACAATCGCCGCTGGCGATTATTCTCTTTCTTTTATATTTCCTTCACGGCTATACTCTTATTGTTCATATTTTTTCGCGTTCATTCTGATTCTTTCACGTATTATACGTGTCTTTTGCTATGATTATTGATTAATCAATCAATACATAGCTTGGTTTCTTTTTTGTAAGGAATAGATGTTTGGAATAAAAGATAATTCAGATATTAAAATCTTCTTCATCTAGGAAAAAATTTAAAATGCTGATATGAAAAAATAATGTACTATTGTTTGTCACTTTACTACCGACATGCAGTCAATAAACAATAATAGTTCAATATAGTGACAAACAATAGTGTATACATCGCAGTTCGTAATGGATCAAGAAATAATCATCTTTAAAAAATAATGATAATTTCTCAATTCAAAGTAAATCGAAGGATACAATTTGTGAAAGATATAAATTTTTCATCGTAGGAGCTCTCTTAGTTTGAACTTCATAGACTGTATAATAACAGTGTCGCCATTTGTGTGAAGCATTCCATAACAGTATGTGGAGATCATTTTTTTCCCGCCGCCGCCATACTTTTGCCAAATTTTTTAATTTTGATATGGGATTACAGGCAAACATGAACCTATTCACTCATTTGTCAAACTTATTTTAAGAGAAACAACATCAAAAATAACTTTTCTAACATTAAAAATAGTCTCTCTACTCTTGGTATTGCTTAAAATTATGAAAAACTAACACTGGCAAATTGTAGGTTGGAAATTAATCAAAATGCAAATCGTATAGGAATTGACAAAAGTAAAAGTATGTAATTGACTTCAAGAACCGTTCCCTAGAGTTATATTGAACGAAAATTAAACATTTTGGGAAGATTACTAAAGATTCTATGAAGAGATTCCTTGGACTTATACCCATCTCAAATACAAACTATCAAATCCCCCCGAATTGTTCGATCACAATCATGTGATCGATCAGAAACTTTTCGGTTTATTAATCGCCGGTCAACTAACAAGCAATCAGCTATTCTCGATTGTACAATTCACGATTTTAAATTATTAATCTCACCCCTTAATCGAGGTTGTTATTCTAATTGTGAGCAGGCCGAGAATTGACTGCGCTTTAGGATAAAGTTTCCAAAGGACGCCAATCATATAATACTCGACGAACTGAATAACAAATAGAATGACAGTTAAAATGAAGGGTTGATAGTTGAAGAAGAGTGTACAAAAGATGTCTGATGAAAGAGATGGTGATAGGGATTGGTTGGAGAGAGATAGAGAGAGTGAGTGAGTTGGTTTTAAGTTGAGGTGAGTCGTTCAAAAATTAACAACCTGAAGTGATGGTTTAGTTGCACAGTTGGCATCGGTACCCGGTAGTTAGCTGGGCCTAATTGCTTTCTAAACAACTATCGATATTAAAACTGACAGACTGACTGACTGCACTAACTCCTCCTCCATCTTCTTTAATTCTTCAATCCAATCGAACCGGTCTATTTCGGCTCTCATTGCTACTTAACAAATTGATAACTAAGTTCTTAAAAATCTACTGTAAGTTTGAGTTGTAATTTGTACTATTTATTTTGAAGGTTATTTGAATGTCATCATTTATCACATACCAATTCATCTGACATGTACAGTGACATTCATTTAATTTGACGCTTGGCATTAGATAGATAGAGAGATATCATTTCTTGACGTTGCTGAAGATCGTAGAGTACGATGGCAAAGAAATACAGTAATATCTCTCTATCTATCGATCTACCTAATGTCAAGCGTCAAATTAAATAAAAATCACTGTAGTAGAAGAACTCACTCGCAAAAACTTGAAAAAAATTACATGATTATCAAAAACTGATAATGATTAATAAAAAACATGGAATTGACAAGGAATTTTTTTGAAAGAATACTACAATGATTCAATTCATACAGCGAACTATAACTGGCTCATTTCGCTAAGGCACCTAAAATAACATTAAATTATTATCAGATTCATTCAATTTTAGGCTTGGCATTAGATAGATAGATGAGTAGAGAGATATTATTATTTGACGTTGCTGATGACCGTAGAGTACAATGGCAAAGGAATAATATCTATCTATCTAATGGCATGTGTCAAATTAAATGAATCTGATTATACCTTATCTTACCTTATATCTTAGTTTCTTCGAGTTTACCTGAATGATATTAAGGACCCTTGAAACTTATCACTGTAATGGTCGACATTTTTCACGCCACAAACTTTAATTACTACATCAATCTCAAATACTGTATTACATATAATTGAACACATTTAAACACTGCATTAATAAGTTAAGATGTCACTTGAAGAACCATTAATAGGTGGAATGAAATGTGTTTTGGCCAAAAGAGACTGCTTTGAGAGAGCTGAAGAATGCAGGGAGGACATCTGAAAGATTCCTCAGCCAGTGTATCACATTGAGCCCGAGTTCCATCCAATTATCAAAGACCGAAGAGTTTAATTCAGAATTAATTAGCATGCCTCAGCTCCCCCAATCACAGGACGCTCTCGGCTCATTAAAAATCTCAACACAACGTGTTAAACACTACAGTTTTGTATACATATATCTACAACGGGCATTCTGTATGCCAGCACCTGTAAACCGATTTCTTTTTCTGGAAAAAAGTCAATTATCGTATTTCCCTAGCGTTACATGAATAGTTGTGTAGCATCAGATAAGGGTGAAATATATCTTGTCAGTCGGCATATCCAGTTTCTCGGCTAGATTCTATCTTCGTTCAGCATATAATATCATCGCTTTTAATTAGTTTCTAGCCGGGTCGCTCGCCGATTTTAATTGCAGCTGAAATCACGCAAGAAATCGACTGGAATTCAGTTTGATTTCAGGTGAAAATGAGTCGCTCTTTAATATGATTGGCCAGTTGCACAGAAAGCCAATTGAATTTAACAGCCGTAAAATGACGTCATCCAACGGAGCCACTATCAAGATGAAAAATGAGGTTATTTTACAGCGTTTCAATTTGATTAACTTCAAAGCAATCTTAAACTATTCAATCTATTAGTAATCTATAAACGGAGCCATCTTGAACTATTAAGATGAAAAATGACGTTATTTTACAGCGTTTCAATTTGATTAACTTCTGAGCAATCGGCCCCTAATATTTGCCATGTCCACACCTTGTCGATTTTCGTTTCGACTTTCGTCATTTAGACGTTTCGTCATGCTTGTCGTCTTGCGCTTCACGCATCCTATTGAAATAAGACGGGAAAACGAATGCTGCACCGCATGCGTCATGTGCTGCACAGCATGCGCTATGACGAAAATCGAAAGCAGACAATAATCGACCAAATGTGGACATAGGGATTGATCTGCAAATTCGCTCATTTATCATTGAATACGTTTGTATTCGAATGAATTTTTCATCAAATTACAACTAACACAATAACTTTGTATTCAAAAGCTAACTTGTAAAAGCGGTAAACAGACTTGATAGCCATATCATGGCTTGCTAGGTAATAACAGCGCATGTGTAGGAAGTTAATTTTAATAAAATTTAATCCAATAAAGAATTGTTACGTACATAAATGTGAGCTGCCCACACACTAGACACGCATATCATGCCTTGCTAGGCTTAACAATGCATGTCTAGTGCGTGGAGCTATAGTGCGATTCACGTTAAGAAGTCAGCATTGCTTAGATGGGAGTCTGCTATCCTTGTTCAGCACAAGGCAGTTACTGATGTCTCTATCCTATTCGCACTGTGCATAGTTGCCGCACTGTGCATTGTTGTCGCACACAGTCCCAACAAACACGTTTGGTGCAGTTTTCTCTTTCTCTCTCAATGAAACTTGGCATCGATTCTCCTCATATAAACAATGCTGACTTCTTGACGTGAATCGGACTATAACAATCTAGCTATTACTGTAAATTGGAGTGGTTCGTAGCCGAGGGCGATAAGCGCCGGTCTGATGATCCAAAGGTTCCAAGATCGAATTAATTTAAACTTCAACAAGGTTACTTATTAAATGGAATCTGAAGAGAAATCTGATCGAGAACAAGGTGACATGTATTCACTGGACATGTATAGCAGGATCCATTTAACTTGTCAGAGAACCGCTGATTTAACGTTAGTAAACGAGCGTACATCAATCAGGTGTTTTCTGACAGTTTAAAAGAATCCTGCTATACATTATGGCTAGTTAGGTTCTAAAAGTGCACGCCTAGTGTATAGACATCAGCTGTTCAATACAACATCATTCCAGAATACTCAATCTCATTAAAAGCTTCTGATTAAAATCTTTGGTCATGTTATCATGTAAAGGTATTTTCATTTTATTTGGCGGATGGCGAATGACTTTCATTCAAAAATTTCTATGGTAACGGGTGATGTTCTGTTGATTTTTTTTTCGCATGAGTATTTTTTTCACATAGCCTAATTATGATATTTAAACATAATGATTGTGTTTAAAAACACATTAAAAAAAAGAAATCAACAGACCATCCGCCAAATATTACTATATTAGATAGTAATATTACTATAATACTAATATTGAATATTACTATACAAACGGATCTTTAGAAAACCTCACAAAATATTCTACCTCTTTTCCCCTAATTTGCAGTTACCTACCTGAAAGCATACTCACTAGCATTCATTTCACTCATATCTTCTAATAATCTAGAAGACACTTGCTACTATGGCATCTTCACCTTCATCATAAAAAGGTACCAGCACGACTTTCATTAATATCAAAGCAGCTCTCATCGCTCTCGTACTATACCTTAGTCATTCATTCATTTATTCATCCATTCATTTATTCATTCATCAGTTAATCATGGCACGTTGCGTTTTTCGCCTCCAACAAGGGCTTTTCACTTTTATAAATATTTAGCGCATGAGTGATAGAGAGAGAAAAGCACTCTCTCAAAAAAACCCCCAAAGAAAAAGTGTGTATAGTTACGTGCGGAGACGGGCTAGTAGAGTAAAGAGTAAAAGTGAAGCTGAAAGTAATTTGAGTGAAATTCCTTGGACCTTAAGGGTGCCAGGTGGGGGGCGGGGGGTAAGGAAAACACCCTCGCGACCCTTAAAAGAAAAGACGAAGGGCGCTGCAGCGAGCAGAGCAAGTAAGAGATGCGAGGAGCCTTGGTTCATTTTGCCTTTGGGGCTACAATTTCATTTTCTTGCACCCCCATTCCCCCTCCCGCCACTACTTCTATCATCATCAACTACCACCCCCCCCCCATCATCCCTATCAACACACAACAACTATATATATATATATGATCCTGTATAATATACAGAGTATGACGTTGTTCTTTTTCCTTTTATATCATAAAAAGCGTGCGTCGTCTTATTACCAGTTTTCTTCTTATTTTGTTTCACTTTACTGTGCTAAAATTTCTTCTTCTTCTTCTATTCTTCTGAGGCCGTCCAGTTGTGTTATTTTTTTGGCAATGAAAGATCAGGGGGTGAAAGCCCCTGAGTTGATGGAGCAAGGGGAAAGGGTGGAATAATGTTATTTTATGTAGAACACAAGTTTAGTAGAGTATATAGGTATATACCAACCTTGGGTAGAACAACCCTTGTCTTAGTACAAAATGAGCTCTCTAAAACGAGGATTGGGTCTACTAAGTAACATAATTTATTCAGTTCTTCATCAACAGTCTCAGCAGATATTTCTGTTGAGTGGATAGTGAATAATATGTGAGAAAAGGGAGAATTGAGAAATGTTTAATATCTAGTCATTGGAAATTGAAAATTGAGGGGAAGGAGGTTGCAATATTGATTAATTGCTAATAAAATGACCAAAATTAATTTTTTTTAAACTATCAACTGTATAAATTTAATAGTTAACCTCAAAATACAGTATATTCTGAGCGTATATTCTAATATATTAATAACCTCATTATGAACTGTTGCACGAATAGCGCCGATCTGTTGAGTGAAGAGTAAAGAATATAATTTTTTTAATCACATCATTGGAAACTAAACATTGAGAGAAAAAATGTTGAAATTGATCGTTTTTTAATAAACTGACCAGCTAATTATTACCCGTTGCACCAATGTCAATTAAATAAGGAGCGCCATATTGGTCAATCTAACCGTCGTTAAGGTGATTGAAAAAGATGGACTAAGGGGAGATAGAGAGAGAGAGAGAAAGAGAGAGAGAGAGGCGACAAGAGACGATCAGAAAATTTAGTATATAACATAAAATCGGATAGAGTTGAAAAACGAGGAAATGAGCGCAACATACAATCAGAAGAGAGAGAAAAAGATGCAAATTGTGTGAAAGAAAGAGAGAAGAGATTAAGCAAGCTGGATGGAGAGGGAAAAACGACCAACCCCTAAAAAGTTCACTGGACCGCGTCCAGAGGGCGCCGTCATTTCCAAAATCCCGAATTAAAAGTCCGCTATACAAGGCACGCATACAAAATGCTCTTTGATCGATCATCTAAAAGAATCCCGGGCTGGGGACAAAGTGAAAGCAGCCTGGGCTTTGCAGAATGAATCACACAAATTCGCAGACTGAGCTCAAATCCCTTCTTTAGCTGAGGGGCAAGTGCCCTTGGAGGGGAGAGGGGAGGAAGCACGCATTAGAAAAATCGAAACATGAAACTTTGTAATCTCCTTTCACAAACTCTAAGGAAGGAAATTCACCACCCTAGTACTTTTCGTTTATGATAAAATCTCGCGCCAGATGCTAAATATTCGTGCACGGAGAACCTGTTTCAAAAAATTCTAAGGCTAGGCGTACACCGGTTAGTCAAGACAAGACAAGACGAGATTAGTCACGTTTAGTCACAGTAATTCACATAGTTGCTTATGAAGCAGCACACACCGATGCAATGACTAATCGGTGTGTGTTGCTTCATAAGCAACTATGTGAAGTACTGTGACTAAACGTGACTAATCTCGTCTTGTCTTAACTAACCGGTGTACGCCTAGCCTAAAAGTCCTATAAGACAGGAGAAAGGAGCAAACGTACTAGACATGAATAGCACAGCGTACTATGTAATGGCGTGATAAGTCTAGCGTGTATCCGCCTTTTGTCTCTATCAAATAAGATCTAATAACTAATTTTACCAAAACAAAACGCGGTTTGTTTTGTTAAGCGACAATTAGTTCTAAACCAACAAGAAATCATAATACCACACCTATTACAATACAAATATATATTGTTTCTCTTTTTTTGTGAAATCGGGCCTGTGTTATAAGAAACAGGTCATTGTTTCAAGAATAATATCGATATTGCACTCCTTTTTACTCCAACTAATCACTGGAAGGAAACAAAATTGGAAAAATAATACGTTTTAATCCTAATATTGATAATTACAGTATTACGAAAAATGAAAGAGAAATGAATAACATCGATAAATGATGTATCTGGGTTATGATTGTTTAAAAACATAGCAGAAAGCAGAATACTAAAATATAGGTCAGTATCGTTGAACTTTCTGCATCAACCACAACAAATATACAGATAGCTATCTAAATTATTCGTTGTTGATAACTTATAATCAATTAATCAAATCTGGAAATCAATATCAAGTTTCTTATCAATGACAGTATCAAGAATGGAACGTTAGTTATTGATTATGCATATTATAATGCGTAGAATAACAGCAATGAATGTTATATTAGCATATAAGGCGGGAAAAATATTAATTACATCCTTTGATACAATATTCAATCTGCATTGTTCATTCTTTTTTATCCTGTATTCAGTATCTAAACCGAGAGAGAAATCAAAACATTTGCTTTTTTCAATATTTATGGTTCAGTAGAATTAAAGCCAGTTGCACAATAATCCAATAATCTGATTCAACCGTAAAATTACGTCATTGCACTGACGTCACATTCGTTCATTGATTCTCGTTGCATCAGTTCCGTTAGATGACATCATTTTACGGCGGTTAAATTCAATTGGATTTTCGTGCAAGTGACTGTTCGTTTTTTAGATTATTTGGTACACCAACTTATCTAATTGATGACTAATTGACTCATTTGTCGAGAACTCAATTCTTAATAATATATTAAATCTTAATAGTATTATTATGTCCAGAATAGACTGCCTCTTGTTCTAAAATGTAGTTGAACCTCAGATATCATAAACAAACCACAATAGTACGTTTTGTATATCCGTATTCCCTAAATTGTGATTTGTTTTGAAAAATCAGATTTCTGTGTTTTGAGTATATTTATGACCATTGGGCGTCCCTTTCAAATTGAAAAATCACGGTCTTTAGCATATTATTTGTTTATTCTTTCTATAAAATTTTAGTTAGTTTCATTTGCATTAGAAGCAAATTTAAAATTAAATCTAACCATTGCTCAACAAAATTAAGCCACCAGAGACCCGTTCAATAAATTTCAAAAGTCCTGTAATACAGTAGAAAGGCGATCATGCACCAGACTATAGATTGATAATGTATATATTATTGTTTATTTTTGGTCGTAGATGAAATGATGTATGCAATGGTTGTATTTTAGCCTTTAATCGACTTGTGAGATACCTTAAAATAACTCACTGCGATGCCGCTCGTATTTTAACCTCGGTATATCACTCGTCGTTTAAAGGCTCTCATAATACAACCATTGTATAAACTACTAGTAAAACATTGTATCAAATCTGCAACCTTCAACTGTTATTATCTCAGTAAAAAAGTATTTCCAGAACTATTCATAAGAGCTTCCTATGTTATAAGTTATTTTGATGAGCACACCACCTAGAAGTGAGTATTCTCGAAGTTCTGAGACCCTCTGTATAAAATACGGGTATTTCTCTACCTGTATCTAAGCTAAGATACTTGACTGAGCTTCACTACAACCGTATAATACAGGGACACGAAAAGAAATCCAACCGGATGTTCTAGATTCTAGAAAGAAGGTAATGAATGTTAGGGTGGACCGGCCTACATGATTGGATCAAGACAGGGGGTGAGTTAGGGAGGTGATACGGAAAAACGGGGTACAGAGGTAACCAAAAAAAGGGGGGAGCAAGTACAAAAAAGGGGTTCGAAAGAGGATGGAGGGTACAAGAAAGGAGTTTCTAAAGGGGTAGAGGGTACACTAGAGGTGGGTCCAAGGTCCGAAGGATAGGAAAAAGGTTCTAGTTGAGAAGGAAGAGCCAGGAAAATGTGAAAATGAGTTTGCCAGAGTAGGGGGGAGGGGGGAATAGTGGAAACTGATGAAGCAACACAATTCGACCCATTTGCCTCTCATTCCACCCCCTTCTTCGCTTTCACCAACTCCTCCTCCTCTTCATCTACTCTTTCTAATCTCCTCTACACATCTTTTCCATCATCTACATCGCACTGTTGCCAACTGCCAGCTCCTCTTTCTGCACATATAGTTTTTTTTCTGTTATTTTGGTATGCATGGGAAACACTGGCTTCACTACTGTACGATGCTGAGCTCTGTGTCCCTGGGAGGAATGCGATAAGTCATCCTATGCGATAGGGTGTGGCCTATAAACAGCTCACGTCTTTTTGCATAAGAATACAACTTGAAAAATGGACTCATGATAATTCATATTGTAACTAACCGAGGATTGGCTAGAATGTGCTGTTTCAATTGACTTCAAATGAAAAAAAAACAATTGAAAGGATAATGCCATAGACTGACCAAACAGATTTGGATTTTCTCTGATTATGTCTAGTTCAAACTTTGCCATTGGCACAATATGCTAGTTGATAGTTGCCACGTTTCTAGTTGCTTTATTTCTAAAATTTTAGGTGCAAGAACACTTATTTATTCTTAAAAATGGTATTATAAGTGACATTAGAGTTTTAAGGAACTGCAAGGGCATTTATTCTTATGAATTATTAAAAATTCTCATACATTATTCGAAAAAATACGCATTCCCAAACTTGAAATCTCAGAAATTAACTTTGAAACCAGTCGACTTGTACTAGAGAACTGGCAATATTTAAACAAGACACAAAAACATTTATCTTGCTTTCAACACTGATACAATTGCTAGATCATTAAAAATGCGATAATTTCAAGTGATGGATAGAGAACTCCGCCCACACAATTAAACATGACGTTGCCAACTAGAAATCCCATGTGTCATAATCAATAACAATGAAGCGAAGATAGTATACAGCACAAGAGGGCTCTCTGGTCAATAATAATTAATTAACATTACACATCAACACCTTTCCTACCTGACAGGTACAGTATTAACCAGATGTTCGTTAGCTGAGTCATCAACGCGCAGTTGGAGAAAAGAACAGAAATCAAAAACAAAGATGAAGATATTGAGGGAGAATGAGAAGAAAAGAGAAGAAGATATTGAGAAATAACGTGAAGATGAGAGAATAAATAAAAACTGAGAAGAAAAATTAAGAAAGAACATAGATAAGGAGATCCAAACACTTCTCACGCATCACTTGATCAAGCGTCATTTGAGACAAGACAGTAACGCATTCTGGTGGAGAAGACTGTAATCAATAGTAATTATCACAGTTTTATGTCATAAAAACTGTAATTTTTGGCACTACTCTCAAGTGGATACTCAAATCGCGGTTTCTCAGTGACTGTTGTTTGACTGATGTGTTTTAAATGAAACATGTGTATTTAAATGACGATGCTCAGACAGTTCCAGCACAGACAATTTTATCTATAGTAGCAGTACCTAAGTAGTATCTAGTAGTATCCTATAGAAGTATCTAAGGATAGCAGGATCAATTTAACTTGTCAGAAAACAGCTATTTCGACAATCAATATCACAATACTTAACCTACAAATGCTGAATCTCGCAGATTATTGAAAAGGTCTTTTAAAAAGGTATTCTTTGAAAGGTCTTCTTTAAAAAGGTATTTTAAAGACTTTAAAGGTCTTTAAGACTTTCAAGCCTTTGGATTATTGTGTCAAAATCACTGTTTACTCAATGCCGAAACAGCTATTTTCTGACAAGTTAAATTAATCCTGCTATAGTAGAATTGTCTTTGGTTCCAGACTCGTCAGAGCGTCATCCAGCGCTTGCAGAACAAGGTAGGCCTATAATCAGCTTCATTCAATTTGACGCTTGGCATTAGATAGATAGATATAGTGATAGTATTTCTGTGCAATTGTACTCTACGGTCATCAGGAACGTCAAGAATATCTCCCTATCTATCTATCGATCTATCTATCTATCTATCTATCTATCTATCTATCTATCTATCTATCTATCTAAATCCAAGCGTCAAATTAAATTAATCTGATTATACTCAGGAGTATTCTTGATGCTCCATGGACTCTGATCTCCATCGCAACTTGGGAATGGCGACAGCAACCAATGAAATGGAGAAGTGCAGAGCATGGTAAAACATGGTCAAAACATGAGGAAATGCTTCAATTCATCAACGTGTGAACGTGGAAGCAATCCAGGTGCTTGATGACCATGGGATGAAACGTCTGGATCAAAGAGAAAAAAACTACATGAGTTGGTTTGGGGTTTGAATTATAGATATAAGATGAAAAAGCTGACTGTTTTACTTCTATGGAACTGTATAATATAATATTTTTTCTGTATCGGTTTTATATAATTTTAGACTCACTGATATTGAAAATAACTTTTGGCCAAAATAGAGTAAGTTATATTAGGCTAGGCGTACACCGGTAAGTCAAGACAAGACAAGACGAGATTAGTCACGTTTAGTCACAGTACTTCACATAGTTGCTTATGAAGCAACACACTCCGATTAGTCATTGCATCGGGGTGCTGCATAAACTGTGACTAAACGTCGTCTTGTCTTGTCTTGACTAACTTGAACGGCTCAGACTAGGTGCTGGAATGAATCAACAACAACAGCAACATAACACAAACAGCAAAAAAAATCTGTACATAATTTTTGATGAACTACAGTATTCTACCAAATATCTTATGATAATTCTACGATCCATTGAATTCAATTAGTGGAAACTCACATAATCCTTGTTGAAATCCTTCAGCTCCTGGTCTAGGACGTATCTGTCGTAGAGTGCCCTAGACAGGGCTCCACGTGGTCGATACATGCGCCACGCCGGCTGTCTAGAGCAGTTAGCGAACTCTCTAGAGCAGCTAGCCGAGTCTCTAGAGCAGCTAGACCGGTCTAGCAGCTCGTCACAGCCGACGCGCACGTTGTAAGATGGAGCAGTCTGATTGGCTGTTTCGTACCAACAAGTAGCTGCCGTACCCATCACTTATCATTTCATCGGGAAATTCTGGAAAAACCAAAGGGAAAATTGGTTGAAAACTCAATAAATGTCGATGAGAAATTACAAGGAAAATGATATCTGCAAAAAGAAACATGAATATTAAAAGGAGATTAATATTGTCGGGAAACCCTGAAAAAATGAAGTGAAAAATTGGATGAAAACTCTACAGAAAACATAAATGGCGATTAAAATGTACAAGGGAATTGATAGCTTGGAAAATAAACATGGACATTTGAAAGGAGGTTAATTCGTCGGGAAACCCTGAAAAATCAAGTGAAAAATAGGTTGATCACTCCACAGAAAATATAAATGACGATTAAAATGTACAAGGGAGTTTATAGCTTGAAAAAGAACCATGAAAAATTAAAAAAAGATTAATATCGTCGGAAAAATCAAGTACAAAATTGGTTTGAAAACTCCACAGAAAACGTAAATGGCGATTCAAATGAACAAGGGAATTGATAGCTTGAAAAAGAGACATGAAAAATTAAAAGGAGATTAATTTTGTCGGAAACCCTGGAAAAATAAAGTGGAAAATTGGATGAAAACTCTACAAAAAACATAAATGACGATTAAAAGGTACAGGAAACTGATAGCTTGAAAGAGAAACAGAAAAATTACAAGGAGATTAATATTTTCGGGAAACTCTGGAAAAATCAAGTGAAAAATTGGTTGATAACTCCACAGAAAAATAAATGACGATTAAAATGTATAAAGTAATTGATAGCTTGAAAAGGAAACATGAAAAACTTGAAAAGGATTAATAAATAATATCAATTGTACAACAATAAAACGTGTACGTACATTATATGGTTATTACAATATTCAATTAAAAATAAAAATAGATTATCAAATTAGTGTTACAGTATTGACGGAGTGGCATCCCTAAAAAAGACTATGAATATGCATCCAGAATATGCGTCTGTGAATGGGAGAGGAAATGTGAACAACTTGAGGAAACATGAGAAATTCAAATAAGAAACTGGAAAAAAATTACAGTTATGAATCCAATAACCTGGAAAAATGAAATCAAAAGTAAAAAATGAAACCTGAAAATAACTTACTGGATGAATTGATTGGAGACTCGACAAAGTAGCAGAGAGTAGAAAGATTGTCTAAGAAAACTTGAAATATCCGAGGAGAAATTAAAAATAAGAATTATTAACACAACATCCTTGAAGAATTACCAAAAAAAGACAATTTTGATGAACCCCACAAGCTGGTTTTGTGGATGACTGATAAACCCTAAGAAAATATTTTAGAGACCTTGAAAATTATAATAGAAAAAATTACAAATATTGATTTAAAATCCTGGAGAAATCACAGAGAATAGACAAATATTGATTTAAAATCCTGGAGAAATCACAGAGAATAGAAACCAATTCGATGATAGGCATAATTTCAACAGGAGACTAGAAAAAACACAGGAAGATTGATAATGAATCTCAGAAAACATGAGGAATCTAAGGACCAATCAAAAGAATATACTATTATTAATACAACATCCTAGATCAATTACAAAGAAAATACATGCATAAGCCCCAGTTCAACTAAAGCAAAGTGAATATTGATAAATTAGGAGGCCTAATACAAATCTACAAACAAGTATTAAACAAGACAAAATAATAATTCAAATCACCGAAACGATTGTAACATTGATTTACAAAAAAGGTTAGAAATAATCTACTTCAACAGCTATTCTTTCTAATCCACCAACAGACATCTCGACTAAATCCCGACGACGAAGACGACAGAAAATGTTAGAAAAAAGCAAATGATGTCCAATTTTCATTTAGCCACGGACAATTTGACAAAAGAAAAGGTAATAAGCGCGGATGGAGGGAGAAGCGAAACTAAGGAAAATAATTGAAGAATAATAGGGCGTAACATTAATTTAATGTCGCTGCTACGGCGGGCATAGCATGTGAAATAATGTAATGTCATTTTTAATATACGCGGTAGAGGAATTATTTTCGATAACAATGGCGGATTAAGGAAGAGGAAGGTGGAGGTAAGGTGAGAAACGCGGAGAAGAAGGAGAAGGAGGTGGAGAGGAGGAAGGGATGCGGAGGAGGAGGAGGAGGAAGAAGAGGACGTGAAGGAGAAGAGGAGGAGGAGGAAGAGGATGATGAGCAGGGGTAGGAGTAGGAGGATGAGGAAGAGGAGTAGGAGGATGAGGAGGAGAAGGAGGAGAATGATGAGCAAGAGAAGGAGGAGGAGGAGGAGGAGGAGGAGGAGGAGGAGGATGAGGAGGAGGAGGAAGAGGAGGATGAGAAGTAGGAGGAGGAGGAAGATGAGGAAGAGAAGAAGGAGGAGGACGTGAAGGAAAGGAAGAGGAAGAGAATGATGAGCAAGAGAAGGAGGAGGAGGAAGAGAATGATGAGCAAGAGAAGGAGGAGGAGGAGGGAGGAGGAGGAGGAGAAGGAGGAGGAGGAGGAAGGTAGAGGATGATGAGCAGGAGATGGAGGAGTAGGAGGAGGAGGATGAGAAGAATAAGGAGGGGAACAAGTAATACGAAATAAATATGTTAAAAAAATAGTTGAAGGATATAACTATAGGATATAATAAAATTAAGGATGTAAAGAAATATACAGTTGTAGAAAGTATACAAGAGCTGTAGCAATGATGGGAAAGTCATCTGTGGAATAAAATGTTGAGTCATGTCACAATTACTTCCTATATCCTCATTCCAGATTTCTACTTGTAATGAGGTGAAATTATTGAAAATTGTTAAATTATGAAGCCTAGATGATAAAGTAAGAAATTGTTAATCAGAACATTCAACATTTTTGTAATATTTAAGAATAGAATGAAATTTACTTTTGATATTCTTTTTGTATAAAGATATACTTTTGAAAAATTTTGATATTCCAATTATTTATAGATGGGTTCCTACTGATTTCGAAGATTTGTTATCTAGTGAGATCGGACTACCATTGGCTAAGAGAAAAGAGGAAATCGGTTAATCACTAAGAAAAGAGGATCACTGAATAAAGAAGGATGTTCAACAGTTGAACTCTGAAACAGAGAAATTAAACAATTGAACACAGAAACGAAATTCAATAGCAATTATAACAAATAGATTGGACAGAAATTATATAATCAGATTCACTAAATTTGACGCTTGGCATTAGATAGATGGGTAGATAGAGAAATATTATTTCTTTGCCATCGTACTCTACGGTCATCAGCAACGTCAAGAAATAATATCTCTCTATCTATCTATCTGATGCCAAGCATCAAATGAAATGAAACTGATTATACGTTATTGAGATCTATTTGAAGAACATTCCACATGAAAGAAAATTAAACGGAGAAATATGATCTGTGAAAGAAAAAAAAATTATTGATTGGGATACAGTTGAATGTTGAAATCAAATGCAGCTTAAAATATAAATGGATTGTCAGTAATTTACTGAAAAAAATTGTTAAGAATCACAACAAACCATCAATTATACACAGCACACTACACAAAGCAAAGCTAGGCCTTTATACTAAGCAAAGCTATACAGCACACTTATAAGCAAAAGCTAATTTATTTCAGAAATAAAACAATAAAATAAATACAATACTATGAAAACTTGGAATAACAACACAAAGAAATACTTCCAAGAAGAATAAAAATAATAATGTTCTATCAATGTGAAGTGGCTGTGGCCAAGTTGTTTTATCACTGGTCTTGTAAGTCAATGTAGCTTTTGGTTCGATTCCAGTTGACTTCAATAATTTTTCTCTGGCCACTCCCGTGATTAAGAGGGCAGACATAGAGCCGTCGGTCTCGACTGCTTGAAAAGCTGTAGAGTTCATCCCTCATCAACACCCTTCCATTACCCATGCACAAGCCTAGAGCACACAGTAGCATCAACCTTTAAAATTAAAAAAAATTAACAAAAATGTACCGTATTTAGTATTTTATAATATTATGTTTTATCATGCATTAGAATAATCATCGTAATTATTTTAATAATTCTTATTATTAATAAGAATAGAAATCATAATGACATAAAGTATTGTCAGAAATATTGTGAAGACGACTTTTCAAAATTTATTTTAAAAAAGCATTTACTTGAAAATAGTTCTGCATGCAATGAAATAGTGATAATAAATTACAGATTCGGTCAAACTTTATTTGGAACTGACCGTGAAAATTAATCATAGCAGCAATAGAAAGTAAAATATGAAAATTTGGTAAGTAAATTGCAAAAATTATACATAACATGCATTGAAATAGCAATCCTGAATTACAAACCCAATGAAATTCAATCCAAAACTATGGCATGCAGTAACAATTAGGCTAGGCGTACACCGGTTAGTCAAGACAAGACAAGACAAGATTAGTCACGTTTAGTCACAGTACTTCACATAGTTGCTTATGAAGCAACACACACCGATTAGTCATTGCATCGGTGTGTGCTGCTTCATAAGCAACTATGTGAATTACTGTGACTAAACGTGACTAATCTCGTCTTGTCTTGTCTTGACTAACCGGTGTACGCCTAGCCTTACAGCATACAAATACAAGTAAAGTTTGCTGTATGCATTAAAAATTATAGCATGCAATTACAACTACAGCATGCAATATTACAATTTAAGACATTACAAAAATTATACACTTCATGAATGATGAAAACAATGACACCGAATGTCATGGATTTCACGAAAATTAACAAACAACATGTTGAGCATTTAATTAATATAATTTAGTAAATTCAATTTAAAGATTTGAAAACAGCAAGACACGTCATTCACATTGATACCCCATAAATCAAGAATTTGAATAACAATAATTGAGACATCCCTGGAATTACTGTATTTGATTAGTACATAATATCACACATTGGATGGTATCAGGAATAAAATGAATATTTTCAAATCTGAGATCCTTGCCAGCTTTACCTTAAATAAGGGTGATAAATTCAACATTAGTCTGGAAAAACATACAAATATGAAACATTAAGATATCATTAGATTCAGAAAAATTAAACACAAAATTGCAGTTATTTACATTATTAGAATAAACATAATCAAATACCAGAATCAACATGGAAATAATAATCAAAAATTTTCATAGGAAGAAAGTAATTATTACAACACTAAAACCTTGTTCTGAAATGGGAATAGTTATGGATTTTATTGAATTTTAGAATTTTAAATCTATTTTGAATTATAGGTAACTAGATAGAAGTGAGATAAAGATAGATACACTGAAATACATAGTTATTCTTGTTAAATATTCACTATAAGTTACAATAAAATTGAAGATTTCATGTTCCATGATAGTCCTCAGATGTAGTAATCCAACTGGGAAAGTTATTTACTCTATGTAACTCAAGTTCAGTTTCCATTTCAACAAATTTGTATAACATCATGTCGCATAACTCCCTCTCTATGTTTCCTGTGAACTATTTAGACTGTAGAATGACAAAACAGCAACTTGACCTGGAGATTTGTGGTAGTGGAAATGGGTTCTTGCCAGTACCTGATACAATAAAGCATTGATAAGCAACTGAGAATTATTACAAATTAGGATAATCATTCAAATTCAATATTGTTAATAAACAATTGTGAGGCAACATCCTAGTACCTATATAATCTTTTACTAACCTACAAACTTACCAACCTTCTTGTACTACAACGAGCTATGGCAATGTAAGCTTAACCTAACCTATTTTGAGATACAGATACCTGAAAATAAGTTGTTTTAAGTATTCCAATTGATATATAGTATAATCATTAAAAATTATTGATGATAATTGGATGAATTCCAAGTATTCATCATCATGATACTCAAATCTAGGCCTAATAGCACAATAGTAAAGCCGGAAAAGTTGGATTTTACTGAGCACATGTTCATGATTTGTGTTATAAATTAAGACAATTTTAGATTATTTTGAAAGATTTTATACTAACCAAAGTCAGGAACGATGTATCATGTATCGAAATGTTTGTTAGACTGTTGGAAATTAATGAAATTAAGTAAACTAATCGTAAAACCGAATTGAAACTGCACTGTAATCATGTCAGTTTCAACATGACATGAAAGCACATTTAAAAGACTATTTCAACGGATTATATCACTCAAAACCACGTATAGAAATGGATGAGAGGATTGGATATATTAAAATAATGAAATACGATTGATTATACGCGTTAAATATTGAATTTAAGCCAAAATTTTGTCCACGAACGCGGTTTTAGGTTAGGTTCCGAGTTGGCTTCGGTTGGTATAACAACGGGAACGGCAACAACAAACGTCGAACAGCTGTTCTCAAGGCCACATTCAAGTCAGCTGCTTTTAGGCGTCGCTTATGATTTCTTATCACAGGTTCCTTATCACCTACTTGGCTTATCTTGTCCCCTGGGGGCTCCGGAAACCCTGAAAATATCAAAATAAGCTTTTTATTTATCAGGTAGAGAGTTTGGACCTCATACAATCACAAAAATACTAAAGAGCCCCTTGAGCAATAAGATTTTTGATTAAATAAAACCCCCGGATAATTATTAGAGACCTCTTTAAAAACAACTGGATGCTTTAAACACCTCAATAGAAATCATAAAAGTATGTTTTTATAGATTCAATATAATAAATGAAAGTTTGAAAAATATTACTTAATTATAAAATGAAAGAAAACAGTAGAACTGACCTGTAACTCAACATATATATTCATAAAAAATACAATTTTTCAATCCTTATCTGAACCATCGCCTTTGATCTTATAGGCCTACTTCAGTGGCGTAACAACCCGCGGAATATCATATGTTTTTTTTTAAGAAATAAGGTTAAAGTAATGATTGAACAAGAAAAGCAAAAGTTTTATTTTGGGCAATAATTAACAACCATAAATAATTCATAATTGTCGAGAGTTGTCGAAGAATAGCCTATAGCTTACTCAGTCAATCTCAATTGATTATTTCATTTTCATTCAGTTCGTCTCGAACCGTTGTGCTAGACGCATGTAAACGCGTTTCGGTTAATAGAAATGTGTGAAGTGAGCTGTAAGCAGTGAGTTTGTGAAAGTGGGTTTTAATTCTTTATCACGGTACAAAAAATTTATTCATATTTATTATTTGATTCATATTGCATTTCTACACGTATTTTCAGTATTATGATGTTCGAATTTCAATTATTCCGTCTACTATCTTTCTTTCCTTCAAGTGAACAAAAATATTTTGCTAGCTTTCAAAATGAGTGTTGTCTGTGTGTCAGTTTATAATATGTTAGTAAAGCCTGTGTCACACCAGGCTACTTTAATATAGTAACCAGGTGTGACACAGACTTGATGGTCTTTTATAATTATATTAATTTAACAGCACTATGAAGTCCTACAATCATTTGAGTGGAGCTCAAAAGAGAAAAAAAGAAGGAACTTGAAAAACAGTCTAATAAAAATATGAAACTCAATTCTTTATTTAGTTAAAACAATAATGACAATAGTTCAGTGAATCCAGAGGTGCGTGATGAATTTTTAATGGTTGCAGTTCAGGGGAAAGGGGCTAAGAGAGGGGCGTGAGATTTTAGGAGGGGCCCGGAATTATTTTTTGCGGGGGGGCCCAGTTGGCAAACGTTACGCCACTGGCCTACTTACTAAAAAAATTCAGACATAAAGTGTTTTTTTTAAATCAAGTTGGAAAAACAAACAATTATTTTAAATAATAAAATGAGCGTCAATAATACTAAACTTATATTATTCACATATAAATTAGTTAATTATGAAAATAGTTACACAGATTAATTCAGTAATTGACAGTCATAATTACAGCCTCAATTTTACTTGTAATCCACATAGGACACTGTTGTCGTTTAATTAATAATTTTTAGTAAATTGGTGCTGAGTCTTTTCAAGCCTAATTCTATCTTCTATCATCATGAATATTGTTCTTGATGCTTCAGCAAGACGTTGATACGGGGGTGAATTCTCATTTTCAACAAATAAATGTTATCACATCAAATCTAATAAGACACTATTGTTGAGAATAATTTCTCAGTCAATTCCACTGCATTTCAACAGAATGTTTATGAGAAACTAAATATTCCTTTCCTGAAAATACTCATTTTACTGATGGTCATTACAAAGTTTGTTTTCAAAATCAGTGCAGAAGATTAAATACTTTCGAATTAGAAAAAAACACTTAGATATACAGTATTCACTTATAAATTTAATTTCTTTAAAGGACTAGTGACTAATGATCTTGATGGGAGAAATGATCAAATGCAAATTATCGAAAATATCCTATATTAAAAATATAATTATCGAAAATATAATTGTTCTTCCATCCAACAGTCATTATCCCTCACAGAATTCATTTAATTTTCATTATTGTATAAAATTATTCAATTTATGAATGTTGATTCAATTTGAAAACCGGAGAAGAAGTTGGCATTGAAAGAAAAGAAGAACAAACAAAATGAAGAAGTAAGAATACAGCGTGAAACAGAAGACATAAAGAATGACTGCTGTGGTCGTTATGGAAATTCTGAGGCATTTGCATGGGAAATGATATCAAGAAGGCATGCGCGCTCATGCTAAAACCATGATTGGCCAATCACACCGCTCGTTATTAGTGGATCTTCACGATTCTCTACTTGAAGTGATGTCTGAGGGCTTAGCCCCGGGGACAAATTCCACACAAATGAATATTGAAGAGTGCACGAATTTTAACTAACTTGTGATTTCCACCTTTCCAGATGTGTGTTTCGGAATTCATCTTTATGTTTGTCTTCTTCTTTTTGAGCTTTTTATTGTTATTTTACCTATTTCCCTTCCTCACTTCTTCTGCCTATTCCTCTCCTATCACCTATTTCCTCTCCTCTCTTCTTCTGCCTTCCTTTGCTATTCCTCTCCTACTGATTTGCCGTTCCTTTTTCACCTTCTATTATGTATTCTTCTAATCTTCTTGTTTCAGATTTAATTTTGTTTCTATCTTATTCTACTTTTCAAATCTTTCCATAATTATTTATTTTATCTATTCCACTTCCTCTCTTTTCTGCTTTCCTTTGTCATTTTTCCAACACTCATTTCTTCTCTCATTTCCCACCTTCGAGGAATCGAGAATGTTTTTTTTTTTTTATTTCCCAACCTTCCTCTCACTGTCTCACTCATCTTCTCTTCACGTCAGTTTGTGTGTGATGATTTCTCATTCTCTTTTATTCCTTCTTCCTCCCCGTTTATCCTTTTCCTCCTCCATATTAGTACTCTCTCTCCTCCTAGCTCTTCGTGTGTGAAAACTGTGGTGGAATAGTGAAGGATGCCCGGGGGCTAACATGCAAAACAATCTGAATCTTTTCTCAAAGCTCACCTTCAGATTCCACCGTTTTATGGCTTAATCCGTTGATAAACTTGATCCTGGAATGATGGTTTTGAACTTGTCAGTCGGTCTGTAGCGGTTTTCAAATAGAACAAACTCTACTATGATACAAATTGTACCATAGAACAAGTGTACATGTTAAAAATTGGTATTATTGTCGCAACTGAACGCTCACTTTAAAAATATGATATTTACGTTTTGAAAAAAGAAGAAAGTTTTTGAAAAAAGATTTTGAGCCTTGAGAAACATGTTTATTCACTTCCTTTCATTTGTGTTTTTTGTCTTTAGTTAGTTACTTAGATAAGAGACAATAGATTCAGGAATTGTAGAGCAGTATGTATGTAAGCAGTATGTATAGTGCAGTAGTATTTAAACTACTGGTCGATTATTTCTCTTGTCTCTTGATTATTTCTATATTACGATCCGTTATCTCACCACCATGTATGTTTGTTTTTCACTAAATCATTTTAAAAACTGAGTTGTGCGCTCCGTTATTCTATCTTTTGACTTTGTTTCTCAATTGGTCATATTCACCCAATTGTCATTACAATTATAATACAAACTGAAGCCTAACTAAAACACTAGACTACTAAATAGCCTAAAACACTAACTATAAACACTACTAAATAGCCTAAAACACTAAACATGACTAAAACTACTGAATAGCCTAAACAAGTAAACATGCTTGTCAAAACTCAAAGCCTTCCTCTCCAAAAATACTTGCTGTTGTATAATCGTCCAACATGATTAGAAGTCAAAGGAATAGAGTTTTTACTAGATAATTCAAGTTGAAATAGGAAACCATTATAATTGTGTGAAAATGTGAAAGCAATATACTCGAGAAAATGAATTGCGGAATGCATCTTCGCAATGTAAGCAAAAAAAGCTTAATATAATATCACTGTTACTAACAACCTAAGTAGCCAAGAATGAATTGCGCTTTTAAATCATATTATTCATATTCTTCAAATGTGATGCTCACATGATCTCCAGGCTTATTATTGGAAATTTATCCAATAATCTAGTTGAAAGTCGAAGCAGCAGAAACCTACGTACGTAGCCTACATTCTAACAATTCTCAATTCTCTACTTAATTTTGAATAATTATTTCGAACAGCACACGTCATTTGAGTGAAAGATGTTGATTTGTGGCTGAAAAATGAAGGAGCACAGCTTCCCCAAAGCACTGTTCATAATCATGAAGGCATTGCGCACTCCAGTCCGCGCCTCTTATCATAGATCACCATCAAAGACGAGACGAAAAAGTAATGTAATTGATGAAGCTTTCATTCAAATAGCGTTACCGCAGCCGAGTTCACTAACTGGAAATCGGTTGATAAAATGAAAACTTTTTAGCTATGACGGCTAGCCAACCTTTAACTTCACCTCTGTACATATTTAACATGGTAATTTATTAGCATATCCATTAATCAGTCTAGATACGACCACCGGCCGGCTATCATTGATGCTGAAGGTGATGCCTGTATATCATAAATAATATCATGTAAAATTTGTTGGAGCTTCATACGCATCAATCTAAATGTTGAGTGGTGGGGGGGACTTCCATTCTTCATGAAATTTATTGTCATCAACCAGTTTAGGGACTGAAAATTGGGAGAAACATGGTGTATCCGCAACACTGACCAGCTAAACTTTCAGTTAAAAAATAGGTTGATAAAAATCAGTCAAACCTCGTTAGTACGAACCTTGATGAAACGAATTCATCGATTTTTCAAATCATTTTCATCCTCTGTTATCAGGTAAAACGAACCTCTTTATTACGAATAGCCTACCTCGACAAGAGGACATAAAATTAGTTTCGTCTGTACTCAAATAAAGTAGTGTTGTCATTGTCATTTGGATTCAATTCAATTTCTGTAAGCACAAGAACAGTACAGTAACAAACTACTTTATAACTAGTAAAGGAACAATACATAGTGAGATTATTATAACGGTAGAGCTACTTCGATATTAATCACTTAGAAATTATCCCATTGAATAATAATAATACAGTAATCTTATTCAGTTGGATTACCAATTTCTCTTTCATAGTTTATAGTTAGTGGCGAAGCGTGGTATACTTATTTGGTCATCTGGCCGTATTTGGCCGGATATATTTCCTATAGGAAATATAGCCGGTGATAACCAAATAAGTATACCACGCTTCGCCACGGTTTATAGTACAGTATGTACTTTGTCTTCAATTATTCTAGCAGCTTAAAAACAATTCTATTCAAAATGATGTTATTGTATGAATATTATTGAATATTTAAATATTTTTACCCCTTTCAAAATAAACAATTGCTCATCTTAATATCATTCACTTGAAAGATTTCCATCTAATTTTGTTTCCGTGTATTTGATTGTTATTGTTTAAAAACAATTCTATTCAAAATGATGTTATTGTATGAATATTATTGAATATTTAAATATTTCTACCCCTTTCAAAATAAATAATTGCTCATCTTAATATCATTCACTTGAAAGATTTCTATCTAATCTTGTTTCCGTGTATTTGCTTGTTATTGTTTGAATACGTTATAGAGACAATTATATTATTTTAGTTCACTAAAATACGTTATCTACAATCTGCTCTCATTCTTAGATGAGGATAGTATGGTTTCCTACAGAGTAAGATTAATAGAGATTTGAACTCATGAGACAAAAGGTGTCTACAATACAGCGATCAACAGTTCAACATTAAATCTATTGTTAAAACCAATAGATATTGCGATTATCCATATTATTTATAACTTGATCGCAAGTTTAGATAAATGTTTCGCAGAGCATCCTGGGAAATGAGTTGGTTTGCACATCACCAGGGGGCGCTAACATCATGCCTTATTCCTTTTTTGGTCAGACCGTTTGAAACATATACGTGAAGATCCAATATGAATCTGAACAAAACAAAAGGTAACACGGGTAACATATTATCTCTCAACAAATGTAAAAGCTATCTACATATGTGTCTGCATCTATCTAATACCTGGATATAGTACACAAGAACCGGTAAAATCCAGACTCCAGAGTATTTAATACATACTGTACGGAGAAATAAATTAACAGAATGAAAGCTGGATCAGACCATTGTTCTTCTAAAAAGTTCCATCTTAATAATTATTTTCTCTGCATTATTCACTGTAAAGATGTACGCTGGTAGTGGATATAATATATACATATGTGTACATATACTTACATATATACATATAATGTAAATTGGGTGTAAGATCATATAAGTACAGTAAATTATTCAATAAAGATTGACTATTCGTACCTAGATCCTAGTCCTAGATACCATTTTTCGTACAGGTGGAGGTAAGAACTTCATCCGGAAAGTACAATACATCCATAACAAAATTAATACAAGGTGCGGCAGTCAATCGGGCGATTTTGAAATGGCTGTAAAAAATAAACGGATGAATATTTCAAAATTGTTTTGTTACAATCTTAATCTACATTAAAAAGCATTTAAGAAACAACATTAAAATTGCAATTCCCGATTGAGACAATCTTGTATAGGCGATTTCTGAAACTGCCCATCATTACATGGAAAAATTTCTCCATTACGTGATATCACCCAATTCGGATGAACATTTTTGAGAACATTCATGCTCACACATGGCTGTAGGACTTGTGGAGTCGTCTTGCTGGAATAAGGTTTCATTGTTCATTCCATGTTGACGGAGCTGAGGATTGAAGAACGAATGCAACATTTCTGAATAGCATTGTGCATTCACATTAACTTCACTGTTTGCTCCCTGTCATTTTCAAACAAATACGGGCCCATGACTCCTATGAGGACATTGCGTATCAAACTGTTACCTTGCTTGAATGGAGTGTTTTTGATGAAGTTGTTCAGGGTTTTCAACTCTCCAGTATCGGAAATTTTGTTTAAACACAAAACCAGAGAGATGAAAATATTCCTCATCGCTGGCTCAGCGTATGCTCCGTGATGTGATGAGCAGTTTCAGAAATCGCCTATACAAGAATGTCTCAACCGGGAATGACAATTTTAATGTTGTTTCTTAAATGCTTTTTAATGTAGATTAAGATTGTAACAAAACAATTTTGAAATATTCATCCGTTTATTTTTTACAGCCATTTCAAAATCGCCCGATTGACTGCCGTGTACAATAACTTACAACTGCTGGATAAAAGTAAATGGTGAATAAGAAGACTTGAAGTTGTCAAAACGACATACTCGTATTTAATAAAACAACGATATACTGCAGTTTCGGTTGTTACACCATTATCAATCTCTGATAATCTAAAACTGTGCAGCAGAATTTGTACAGTGCTGTACAGCAATAATCTGTACAGTGCAGCAGAATTTATACTCGTGATCGAGCGCTGTGATTGGCAGTTGAATGGCCTATCAGGTGAACGACTGCCATTGGCCTAGATCCTGGCTCCTCCCACAATGGGCGGTTTCTACAAAAATTACAGCAATGGCGGTTCTAACAACTAACATAACAAGGAAAGGTAATTGATATTTACAAAGACAAATTAAATAAATAGGAATGCTTGAAGAGAACAATGTGGAATGAAAATAGCAAAAAAATTCAATGAGAAACAAACTTAGACTTATGATAAAACTAGATTTGTGGTATTGTACTGTTTGAAATGAGTCTGGTCATAACTACCTGTGATAACTATACAACAACATTACCTTCACTACTACACAGAAAGTTGAAAGTATAGATGGAAGAAATTCGAATTGAAAATTACTCTCTCTCTCTTAAATCAGTCTCATCCTAACAAGATCTCAACTTTGAAGTATCTTTTATCCTCCTCATGATACAATGAGTGCTAACACAAAGAATTCTGTTTTCAAGCGTTTGCTACTGTGTAATGTTATCATGCGTATTCTTGATAAATAACAATCTTTGGCCAGCTCTACTTCAATTAAATTATCATTCACAAGCGCTTGCAAGACAACAAGCTTTCTCTATGAATGCATCTATATAGATCAAAAAGTCACCCTCACCAAGAACTTACAGCATCCAGTTTCCATGCTCTCTATCTGATGATAAAATCTTCAAACCAACCTATTATTCACTTAGCAAGGCAGCGTTTTATTGCAATATCAATCACCGCAACTAATAGTGTAGTTCCAGCGCCGGTAACCGGTCGTTATTTATTTAACGGGCCGTTATTATTTACAGCCGATGCGACGACATTGTTTCGTACGGAACGAGATCGTGAAATCGCAGATAAAACAATTGTTTGAACCTTCGGTGCTTTTACGGAAGTATCGATATTTATTGCAATAAGGCTCACCGGAAGTGTTAATATAGTGTAGGCCTATGTTATGATTCACCGAAAGTGTTAACATATGTTATGATTCAGATTGCCATAGAAAAGGAGAGGATAATTATTCATTATTATCTATGAAATAGCTTAGCAGCTTGTAAAGGGTGCGATCCATGTTACTTAGCAGCATGTAAGCGCACATGGGAATAAGGATTGGCGGACATCTAAACCTGAGAGAAAGCAGAAAAAGCTAGTTGCACGAAAACCAATTGAATTTAACCACCGCCGTTAAAATGACGTCAACTAACGGAGCAAAGAGAAAAGGAAAATTGTATACAAGACAAGACGAGATTAGTCACGTTTAGTAACATCACATAGTTGCTTGCGAAGCAGCACACACTGATGCAATAACTAATCGATGTGTGTTGCTTTATAAGCAACTATGTGAAGTACTGTGACTAAACGTGACTAATCTTGTCTTGTCTTGTCTTGACTAACCGGTGTACGCCTAGCCTTAGCTGACCTAGCAGACATTAAAAGTCAGTGTAGTGGCAGTGTATAGGGGAAAGTCGGGCACTACCGGACAGCGGCTGACATCGGACAAAGCCAGTTCTTAAAAAGTGCCGCAATTGGCAGCACTTGTTATGCTGTCAGTACAACCAACTTAAGTAGCAAGACTGCCCACAGCAGTATTGCGCATTTGACGTAGCACGTTTTCGTAGTGGCTCCAGTTTTATGTATTTTTTACGGTTGACAAGTGCACGGAGATAGTTTTAAAAAGCTGCTGCATCAATTGAAGTAAGTAATATTAGTCATAGTTGGTCTTAAAATACTTAGTGTACTTTATATCAAGTAAATACGACGTTTAGCTCCAGTCACATGATTGATTATGGCTTGACAGCCATTCTCACCTAGGTTGTCTGGCGGCAGGTATCGGACAAAGTGCAATCGGGCGGTATCGGACAATGTAATGACCACTTAAATTCACGGATTTTAATAGATTCTCCGGTTTTTTCAGGGATCATGGAATAGAAAAGAGGAAATTGGACAGAAGAATCACTGAAATTGGCTATTGAAAAAGTGTTATGTAATGAAATGACTATGGGAAGGTCGGGTACTACCGGACAGCGGCTGGCATCGGACAAAGCCAGTTCTTAAAGTGCCGCGATTGGCAGCACTGTTCATACTGTCAGCAAAACCAACTTTAGTAGCAAGACTGCCCAAAAATTTATTCATTTGTGTGATTTGATATCCCTCGAACATAATTTCAGTACTATTTTATGTCTGTCCGATACCACCCGCCATAAATTGAAAAGTGCGTTTTGTAGATAGTTGGATTTTTGAAAAAAAAAGTATGTTGCTATTGATATTATTTAAAATAATTTACGCCAGTCATAGATGATATACTGTAGTATTATTTTACGCATAAGGTTGGCATTTATCATAATCCTTTAACTGGGAACTTGAGAAAAAGCTAAGGTGGCCGATATCACCCGACCTTCCCCTAATCAGATTCATTTAATTTGACGCTTGGTATTAGTTCGATAGATAGAGGGATATTATTTCTTTGCCATCTTACTCTTCGGTCATCAGCTACGTCAAAAAATAATATATCTCTACCTATCTATCTAATGCCAAGCGTCAAATTAAATGAATATCACTGTAATAAAGAATGACTGTGGTACAACGCACATTCTTCTGTAAAACTGTGCTTCTGTTAATTCTTAATAAACATTCTTCTGTTAATAGTTAATAAAAAGATTATAAAATACCAATTCTGTACCTCAATATATAGCAGGATTCTTTTAACTTGTCAGAAAACAACTGATTTAACGTTAGTAAACGAGCGTACATCAATTAGCTGTTTTATGACAATTTAAAAGAATCCTGCTATACACCATATCGCATACAGCTGATCATGCAAGACCAATACCCTACCATACATAGTTATAACAATAAAACGTAATGTGAAAATTGAAAAAAAGAGTAAAGAAGTCGACTGAAAACGAGTAAAACTGAATGCCAATTTGTAGTTAGTATCGGCAACACCTTCCAGACTTTACACTTTGTACTTAGTACTTTGTACTTGGCTGTCAGAAATAGGTGCAGACACGTCAGCATTGACCGCGCGAGGCGAGTTCGCTTATTATTATTTATAGGCTACACACCTTACCGACTGAGCAGCTCGTAAATAAATCTTGTTCGTTTTTCAAAATCTTCGTATCTCATCTTCGCAAATGGTTTGTTCATTGTTGGACAGCTACTTAACACGTCCGATGGAGCTCTCTTTTCTCTCCTTCATATTCTTCTACTCCTTCCTCTTCTTTTTCTTCTCCCTTTTCTCATCTTCCATCAGTTCATATTCTACCGAGGTTTGAAGCACCTTGGGGGCAGAAGTGGCTTATGTGATATTGAACAACACATATTGAATTTTATTTGGTCATGATGAATCAATCCCAAACATTAAATAATGCTCAACTCGATAGGTATTTTGATACAATAATTCAATGCTTGGGTGGTGCAGGAGTTCTCCCCAGAGAAATTCGAAAGGAAAATATTCAAAACCTCGATTTAGTAAGCCTTTTGAAGATGGAATAGATACCCACTACTCACACCTGGGAACTTCACATCGAAAAGCAACTCATTGCTCGGCTACTCAGCGATGCAGCATTGCTTGTCATACTCACAGCCGCTACTCTAGTTGCCAGAGTTGCTGTTCGACTACTATCACAATATTCTCAAAAAGTAAATATTTTGAGAATTTTTCAACTTATCTTCGATATTTTATAAGTTAAAGTGACCAAAAAATGATGAAATACTACTTTTTAAAGCAAATTATCCTACTTGATGTGGTTAGAATATCACCTAACCTCACTTTTCTGTACATAGAATCTATCCACACATCGCTCGGCGACCAGCATGTCAGATCGAAGAGCAACTCAGTTGCGCGGCGATGTCGCCTAGGCGACCTCGAACCCCTCAGATCCTGTTACAACTCTTTCTTTTGCTCCATTTATCGGTACGTCACTATTCCACTCATTATTAGTTCCGTCTTGTCTTAGTTCCGCTTGTTTTTCTCCTCTTCCTCCTTCATCTCCTTCTTATTCTTCTTCGTCCTCCCCTTCTCCTCCCCTACTCCATCATGCCTTCTCTCCTTCTCTTCCTCCTCTCCTCCTCCTCCTCCTACTTCTTCTTCTTCTTTCTTCTTCTTCTTCTTCTTCCTCCTTCTTTCTTCTTCTTCTTCCTCCATCTTCTTCTTCTTCTCTTCTTCTTATCTTCTTCTTCTCCTCTACTTCTTCTTCTTCTTCTTCTTCTTCTTCTTCCTTCTTCCTCTTCTTTCTTCTTCTTCTTCTTCTTCTTCTTCTTCTTCTTTCTTCTTCTTCTTCTTCTTCTTCCTCCTCTTCCTATTTCTTTCTTCTTCTTCTTTCTTTTCTTCTTTCTTCTTCTTCTTTTCTTCTTCTTCTTGTCTTCTTCCTCCTCCTCCTCCTTCCTCATCTCCTTCTTCTTCCTCCTCCTACTTCTTCTTTCTTCTTTCTTTCTTCTTCTTCTTCTTCTTCTTCTTTTTCCTCTTCTTCTTATCTTCTACTTTTTCTTTTTCTTCCTCTTCTTTTCCTTCTTCTTCCTCCTCCTTCCTATTCTTTTTTCGCAATAACTAAGCAGCGCAGTAAGCGCACCAGTCTCGTAAATCATCTGTATAATACGAACTTAAAACACAGTCTCTGTGTAGAGCAAGCTTTGGGCGGATTTTTGTTCGCGCGGCTGACGTTTACGCGCGCGATAATTCAACGCAGCGCAATGAAACCGAACTGAATGCTAATCAGGGTCTGTCTCTGTATTGTAGGAGGCCTAAAGCGATTGTGCAACACCTTTTTCTGCAACCTCACACGTCGAATTTTGTGCCAACTTGAGAAAAGTCATCTTTGAAATCTCCGCCATTTTTACATCCCATTAACAGTTAGTGCCATTGAATAATCGAATGATCTGAAATAATTAGCTGTCTGATAGTATTAAAACTACAAAGAATTGGAGATAAATATGAAATGAAGTCCAAAAGAGGTCACGGTGGCTTGTAAAGCTAGCAGTTTTTGGAAAAAGGAATATGAAAGTACTGAATCTATTAGGCTAGGCGTACACCGGTTAGTCAAAACAAGAAAAGACGAGATTAGTCACGTTTAGTCACAGTACTTCACATAGTTGCTTATGAAGCAACACACACCGATTAGTCATTGCATCAGTGTGTGCTGCTTCATAAGCAACTATGTGAATTACTGTGACTAAACGTGACTAACCTTGTCTTGTCTTGTCTTGACTAACCGGTGTACGCCTAGCCTTAGTGCCAACATGCCATTCAATTAAATAAAATCGGTACTTTCCTGTTATAGGACACGTCTACTCATCTAGAGATATCGATAGTCGATATCGATAACCTATAATAAACAATAAGGTTATGTTAACCTAAAGGTTATGTTAATAACCTATATTTTTCTCATATCGATGAGTATCGATACTTTTGAAGCTCGATATCGACTATTGATATCTCTAGATGAGTAGACGTGTCCTATAACAGGAAAGTACCATAAAATCTGATTATTTATTTATTGACTTTACAAAAGACGAAGTTAGGACTCGTAGGTCCTCTCTTACACTTAACCTTAACTGATAGTATTGAAACTACAAAGAATTGGAGATAAATATGCAATGAAGCCCAGAAGAGGTCACGGTGGCTTGTAAAGCTTGCAGTTTTTGAAAAAAGAGCATATGAAATTGCTGAATTTAACATGAAAAAGATAGGGAAGATCGAATAGGTGACCTCCAGTATCAAAAAGAACAAATAAAATGATTGATTGAATGAAATTAAATTCTTGATTCATTTAATCAGGATAAAATAATTTATTAATTTAGCGTATGGCGAATGTCGGTGGGGAGACCCGAAGGTTGTTCCACCTCGCCGTGATAACCTAATTCCACTTAGGTTGTAGTTTTATGCACTTTTCAAAATGATTTAGAATTTTAAAAATATAATGATAAAATAAAATAAAATAATGATTAATTGTTTACAATTTGCCAGTTGGTTGATACTTTGTTGAGACTATTGTTGTTATATGAGGATCAGACATTCATTGGTATGAGAATATTCTGGGACAGAACAAATAATACTGTATTACAAATTATGTGGCTTCAAATGATCAAAAACATGACTGCATGTCGAAAGTGAAGTGAAATCAAAAGTGCATACATCGCAGTTTGTTATGGATCAAGAAATAATCATATTTGATTATTAGTAGTTGTTTTTTTCTAAGCAGGGAATTAGATTTAGTAGGAAAATGTAAGGTGATCATCAAAACTGAAATAAAAATTCATTTATTAACACAACAGTTTTAATTTGATCTCATAATTTTCTGGCAAAAAGGCAGCAAGTAATCCTCTGCTGGTATATTAGGTCTTAGTTCGTTGCTGCTGCTGTTTAGAAATGTGTGTGAAGTCCACTAGTTATGACAAATCCACCTGTAGACAAAACGTTTTGTGAGTCACAAAATACAAAAGCTTCTAACCCAGAGTGTGAACTCAGATAAACCGATTGATAAGAAATTGAATGAGAAGCGTCGAGTTTGAGAACTTTTTTAGCGACCGACAATGAATGAACAGGAAACAAAATATTTAGCATATGAAAGCAGAACTCAGTACTCATTAACACCTGCTAATTATTCAACCGCGCTCCTTCTTTTTAATTTCAAAAACGTGACAGATAAATGATCTCGGCTCGCTTTTGACAAAGACTACCTATTCTCTACTCTTCTGTCCTTTTCTCTCCTCTTGTTTTCTCATGCTCTTTCACACTCTCTTCATCGTTATCTTCATCGTCTACATTTGTCTTTGTTGTCTCGTCTCGCTTAATTCCATGGGGTTCCTGTTAATTCATTCTATTTTTCTATTCTTGATTTTGTTTGGAGGTCTGAATTTTGCTGATTAAGATCAAAGAGTAATATTGAAAAAATGTAAATAGAAGAGTACGCCTGTAGAACAAAATAGCGTACTGAACAAAAAGGTTACTGAAGACACCCTATCCTATTCAACACATCAGAAATCATATCTCTAAAACTTCTAGTAACCATTTTAGTCTGCCAAAATTTAAATCGCTCCAATGTTATTGATAAGGCTAGGCGTACACCGGTTAGTCAAGACAAGACAAGACGAAATTAGTCACGTTTAGTCACAGTAATTCACATAGCTGCTTATGAAGCAGCACACACCGATGCAATGACTAATCGGTGTGTGTTGCTTCATAAGCAACTATGTGAAGTACTGAGTAGAAGAGCAGAAGAGTAGAATCGAGCATACCATACACAGCCCCCAACACCAATTACCGTGCTATTTTATTAGAACACCAATTATTGGTGGTATCGAAATTATTATCGATCAGATATCACCGGTTCAAAAGCCGCAAGCATTGTTTCGAACAACTGACCGGCGCAGGCGCAGCGCGGCACTAATCGTGAACTTGTCTCAAGGCATGTCACGAATCACGCGAAATTATGCACGCTGCGTCTTTCAATTATGTCCATAATTCAGTGCACAATTAAAGCAACAAGTTGCACAACATGCTGGAATGTTATAGCAGGATTCTTTCAAATTGTCAGAAAACAGCTGATTGATGTACGCTCGTTTACTAACGTTAAATCAGCTGTTTTCTGACAAGTTAAAATAATCCTGCTATAGCTAGATTGAATTAATAACGTTTCGGGAATCATACCTCGGAACGCGATAATTGACCAATCAAAATCAATCAATTCCGACTAAATGTCAAATTGAAACGCTGGCGGATGGCATTATTATATGCTAATGCTGATGAAAGTGTAATTACGAGTTTTAGTGAAAGGCTGGTTTGTTCATAAAATATTGGGAATGAGATTGAGAAATTTGTAATTAGTACGGTTTTTGCATTCTTGAAATAATATGTGATTTTGTAGAAAAATATTATAGTTTTATTTGCATCTAGTTGGAACTTGGCCAAATAATATCGTTCGGAACTATTTCAAATTCTGGATGATGATACTTTAAGTACAATCAGTACTGTACTATACTACAGTATTACTATAATACAGTACTAAATACTATTTTTTTTAATACAGTACTATATTTATTTATTTATTCAAGATAGTACATTAATACGTATATGATAAAAACACAGACAGTATGTCCAAAACGTTTTCTCTTCCTAATTTTGATAAATAATTTAAAAATGAAGGTTATGTTCACATTTTTTCTTCTTTCCCATTCAATTTTCACATCCGAAGATAAAAAAACGAAGAATTGCAGCCTATTCAGCTGTTTTCTGACAAGTTAAAATAATCCTGCTATAGTAAAAAATAATTATTATGTAGTAGTTTATATATATAAAGGAGCGTTTATACGTGCAATGATTGGCTTGCGACAGTATCAGCTGTCACCAATGATGTTAGTGATCCAAAAACCGGATAGGGCGACTCCACTAACTTCATTGGTCGCAAGCGAATCATTGCACGTATAAACGCTCTTCAATCCCAGTGTGGCTATTACTATGGCTACTAACAGTAATGGCTATTTCGTTGACATTGATTGTCACGCTGTTGATGGGTCAACTCGGTCGAATCCAACACTCATTCTTTTGCCAACACCTATAGTATTATTTTTACATTAAAAAGATTCGTGAATCACTGTAACGTCAAGTGCTGTTGTGGTATGTTAACTTCAAGGTTAGAGAGTAACCTATTAGTTGTGTATGCAAGTATCACAAATTACAATAAGATATTGTACGAGTGTTACTTTTTATTATTTTTAAAAGTAACACTTTTAGTAAAAAGTAAAAGTCTTCTCCTTTTTTCTCGTCTCTGTGAGAAGCGCGGGCTGTATGAGATGGACGATAGATGATGCGAATGGGAGACATTAATTGAATTAAATTTCGAAAAGCTGAATGAACGACGAAGATGAGCATTAGGGAGGAGGAGGGGGGTTAGCGAGAAAGACGGTGGAACAAAGAAATGAAATGTCATGGCGCAGAGACTGACAGACAGCGCGGCTACCAGTTCTAGTTAATGATCAAAGTAATTATCTCGGTGAGAATGAGAGAGAGACCAGTGAGGTAAGATAAGAAAAAAGTGACTGAGACCGCGATAATATAAATAAAAATGAGTGAATGAATCCTACTGCTGAATCTGTCTTTGAGGGGATGACGGAGAAGAAGGAGAAAAGGATGAAGGAGACGAAGAGGACGAAGAAGAAGCAGAAGATGAAGAAGAAGAAGAAGAAGAAGAAGAAGAAGAAGAAGAAGAAGAAGAAGAAGAAGGCCGTGAGAAGAACTGGACGTTCCATTCACGAATACGCGCCTCAGACCAGGTGAGCTTCTTGTCTTTTCTTCTTCCTCCTCCTCCTTCTCCTCCTTCTTCTCTTCTACTTCTTCTGCTTCTTGTTCTTGTTTTTATATTCCTTCTTCTTCTTCTTCTTCTTCTTCTTCTTCTTCTTCTTCTTCTTCTTCTTCTTCTTCTTCTTCTTCTTCTTCTTCTTCTTCTTCTTCTTCTTCTTCTTCGTCGTCGTCTTCGTCTTTAATCGTCTCACCTTGCACATTAGTTTTTGTCTCAGCAGCTCAATCTAGCGGCAGACGTTTGGTACAGTGAACTCTATCATCATCAGCAGCATCTCTCCATTAATGCAAGTTTTGTATTGGAAGCAAATAGCAAGCAATTAAAGTGCCCTTCTATGAAAAAAGTACTTAGTTTATTGCAAATAAATCAATAGTTTTATGTCCTCAATGAACAACAATAAAAGGATACAAAGTCAATGTAGAATTGGTGAAATATGTTCATGACAAATGTTCTACCAGCGCTGGCTTTCAAATTTGTTACTATGTGGACTTGTGGTCGGTGGTGAAAACACGAAATTCACAAAACCTTACTCTAAATTTAAGAATAAATTTTGGAAAAGAGGTTTTAGGTTAACGCCTGTTTTTTATGAGCCGAATTATTTTATATAGCTTTTATAAAATAAAAGAATGAAGTATTGGGTATCAAGAAGAGTGTACTTCAGATGAAAATTTCTGATGATCTTCACAACGAGTAGCTTTGTGCTTTATGCTTTGTGGTATTATACCCTCATAAATGCTTCTTAGAATCAACTTAAAATTATTATTATTATTCTCTTCATCATTTTGTAATATTGTTATCTTTGTTTTTCTGGTTTATTTCTGTTTTCTTATCATACTATATTCAAATGAATTATCCATTCACCCTACAGTAATTACAAATCGGAACAATCCAATTTTATGGCCAAATATAAGTTATTAATAGTCAATAGTGTATATTCAAAGCAAATTCATTTATTTAATGACTCTGATGAGTCTTTATAACCCAACTTACGACATTTTTTGTGTAAATTTTGGAACAAAAGAAATTTTGGTCGACGTATGTTTTCCTTTCCTTGATAATGTAGTATTAATCAAATAAATGAATATACATTCTTATTATTATCAGATCTTGAATTTGATCTACATTATTATCAGATCTAAATGAATAATACATGTATTATTATCAGATCTTTCTGACCTGCCTGTGCCTGATACCTTTCCCATGTTTACTGGTAGAATAACAGCATCTGAAGCAGTAAACTAAGCAAGCTTGTTAGTGCCTCATTGCAGTCGGAGACTCCTGAATTCCCTCCATACCACTTAGCAACACGTTAGCATGTTTAGACCACTTTCAAGTTGAAGTTGAACTTTAAACAATAATTAGTCAGCTGCAGCTCGCAACTGGATTAATAAGCAAGGGGATTAGATTATGTGAGCGAGTTGTGTTACGATTATTATTTGTTAGGTGTCGTTATAGGGCGATTAAAATGGCCGGTCATTGCGACGACTCAATACCTGCTATAGCAATATTACATCACGCGACTAATCGTATTGTCACGATCGAAACCAACTGGTTTCCCACTACAGTACTAGAGTACACCTTCACTCTGATTATTAGGCTTTATATCACTCTTCCTCCTCTCTTCTTCTTCGTCTTTTTCGTCTTCTTTGCCTTCTTTTACAACTAAAATTTGGAACAAAGGTGAATAATAGATTGAAGTTAATCTCTGTTTCATTCAAACAATTAGCATTGTTGATTTGAAATCGAGCTTGAAAAACCTTTGTGCAACTAGGACATAGCTGTTCATCGGTTACCTACCATTTTGAAAAATGAAACGGCTTTACAAAACTCTTCAGCCCCAATAAAAGAAACAACAAGCTTTATAATGCTTTAATAGAAGAAAACAAGCCCTTTGTAAAGCAAGCAAATAATTCAAAGCCCAAGATAAGAAAACTAATCTAATCTGAATAGCCAACCCCTTGCTAATGGACTTTCCTTTATTGCAAGAAGGTGGTACGAGTAAGGCAAGTGGTGGAAAAATCACTTCTTTTGTGAATAAATTATTATCGACTCGCCTTTGGTTTTCTGCTACTGTTCCAATCAATTAATCTCTCAACCTTCTCCCTCTTCCTCTTCCTATCCTTCCTCTTTCATTGTGGAAAATTGATGAATCAGCAGTTTGTTTGCGTCTGGCTTTGTTTACCTGCTAGCCGGGTGGCTGCTCAAACAAAACTGATTTTTGTGTTTGTGATTGTTTGTTTTGCTTTTGATCGATTAGACGACGAATGAGAGAGACAGAACAAAGCAAGAAAGCTGAAGGAAGAAGGAGGAGAAGAAGAAGACGAGGAGAAAAGCAAGGCCATATTAATGACAGCGATTTGTTTGTACTGTTGAAATCAATAATTCCGCCACCCCATTGACTTCAAAGATTAATAAATTGAAGACAAATCACTTGTCTTTCTATTGTAATGAAAATGAGTAATCACCTTGGGGGAGAACAATTTCATACAGAAATTAATGTTTCCATACGGGGTTTTCATTATTTTCTTGCTCTATCTATTGTTATCAGTCGCGCCTTGAAGTGTTGTAGATTTTTAATTCAAAGTACAAGCTTTATAATTGTATAATAATTCTGTTTTATAAATGTAAAATTGTTATTCTATCTCCTGTGTGATAGGATTAGGCTCAGCTTATATTACAATATAGGCTTTGTTCATATTAGGCCTACAGTATTACAGCCTATTTAAATACCTAATAAACCATTTCATTTATTGTTTATTATAATAATGATCCATTGATTTACTAAATCCTAACATGTTTTATAATATAATAACAGTTTAAGTATTCTGGGCACTTCATAACATATTATTTTTCAATTATTATTGAAGAATAAGTGTTCAATTATGAAAAATACTGTTCAATTTGGAGAAGGAGGAGACGGAGAAGAAGAAGGAGGAGGAGGAGGAGGGAGGAGGAGGAGGAGGTGTAGTATGAGGAGGAGGAGGAGTGGGAGGAGGAGGGGGATGAAGAGGAAGAATGAATTAGTGAAGTGAGTTTGCAGAAACTTGTAAACAATGTGGAAGTTGATGGACATGACAAAGGTTATTATTAAAAAGATTGACTTCCGTATTGCTGTGCTTTTACCAAATACAAGAAAACACTAATAATGATGATTCGTTCACTTTGCCTTATCATCTTATTACCATCTTTGTCACTCCACATTCTGGTTATTTGTTCGTTCATGTCTAAGCTCCGGTTAATGCTCTAATTGACTGATTCTATTAAACAGAAGTAGAAGCAACGAGAATTTGGCTCAATTATTTTTCAAAATTGGAATAAAATGGACTTTTGTTCTGTCTTTAAGTAGTGTCTAATTTTTATCTCATTGCCATGATTTTAAAACGTTCATGTGAATCAAACAGAAATGGCGCTGATTAAAAACAATAATCACCAGAAGCCTGTTTCATAGAAGTCATTTTTAGAAGTTCTGTAAAATGGTGATAACTCACTAAACATTAACAGACAGGCATACTTTTTAAAATCAAATTATAAGTCTAATATGTGAACGAATTTTAGTAGAATTATTTTATTAATTTTAAAATTCATGAAACATGTCACAGATATAGAAATCAATGCAACCAAAAGCTTTGAGATTTGGAAGGTCCATGTTCAGTTGGAACTAAAAGTACACCGAGACATGATTTGAAATTACAAATTTTATCTGAAATTTCTGTTTAAGATGCTGTAGTGAGTCGAAACAGGCAAGAGCCTATTCTTTAATGCAAAAAAGAATAAGAAGAAAAAGAAGAAGAAGAAGAAGAAGAAGAAGAAGAAGAAGAAGAAGAAGAAGAAGAAGAAGAAGAAGAAGAAGAATAAGAAGAATAAGAAAATATTCGAAAATATTATTTATCAAAATATAAATCTTAGTCAATATTATATTACGACTAACAAATCAAATCGATCTCAACAAATCAATCAAAAATCTAGTTTATCTCATGAAGTATTATTTAGGAAAGCATATAAATAATAATTTATGATCTTAATAATACAAAAACAAATTTAACCAAAATAAATAATGATAAAAACTATGATAGTGCTTTTTTTTGTTCAACTAATCTGACTCTATTGATAATAATATATTTCAGGAACATATTACAACTTCGATTACAAATAATTTTAATGAAATATTAGGCTAGGCGTACACCGGTTAGTCAAGACAAGACGAGATTAGTCACGTTTAGTACCAGTACTTCACATAGTTGCTTATGAAGCAACACACACTGATTAGTCATTGCATCGGTGTATGCTGCTTCTTAAGCAACTATGTGAATTACTGTGACTAAACTTGACTAATCTCGTCTTGTCTTTTCTTGACTAACCGGTGTACGCATAGCCTAATTATGACAGTGTTTTTTATTCAAGTAATTTGACTCTCAACATCTCATTTAACTCTCTAAACTCTCTCACTCTTCTCTCCTACTCTCTCTCTCTCACCTTCCGACTGCATCTGTCACCAGCTTCTTCCGTAATTTCGACTTTCATTCAATCTCCATTCACCGGCCATTTTGTTTCTGCTTTTTTCGTCGTCGTCTGCTCTGATTTCAGATCGGTAATCGACGCTCGTCGACTTCTAATTCAGAGATTGATGTCTGAGGGACGTGGCGTATCGAATTCGCAGCAGACTGTCCATTATCCGCGTCAAATCACAACACTCATTACTTTTATTGATTGTGAGAAAATTGTTAACCAACCTCTGCAGCTTGCCTGCATCGACTGTGTAATTGATTTCAGAAAAAATCTACTTGATTTCTATGAGGATTTCTCAGATCGTACTGATTTAGGCTAGGCGTACACCGGTTAGTCAAGACAAAATTAGTCACGTTTAGTCACAGTAATTCACATAGTTGCTTATGAAGCAGCACACACTGATGCAATGACTAATCGGTGTGTGTTGCTTCATAAGCAACTATGTGAAGTACTGTGACTAAACGTGACTAATGTCGTCTTGTCTTGTCTTGACTAACCGGTGTACGCCTAGCCTAAGTTTAATTAATCTCTGTAAAATCGTAAATGAATCGTACTGTTCTCTTAATTGAAGAGACAGTTCGTATAGTAAGGAATACAGAGAGTGTATAGTAACAGTGAACAGTGTTTTCATTGCATGTCACACTTTTGATTGGTTAGCTCGGACAAATTTACCATAATTTTGCCAATTCCCATAAGATTTGCTTAGGAATGAAAAGCAAATAATTTGATATGATAAGTGATATGAAATGATCTAACCTACGTTTTGCCTTTGAGAGTATTAGTTTTCATCATTTTAAGCTTTTAAAGCAATACCAAGAGTAGAAAGACTATTTTTAAAGTTAGAAAAGTTAGTTTTGATGTTGTTTTTCTTTAAAAACATTTAAAAAAATTTAAAACATTACAAAAATATTGCAAAGATGCGACTTGAAGTTGAGCTACAACACAGCATTAAAATGCTGGCTAAAAACAAACCTGTGTCCGGCATTCGAGAAATTTCGCGCACGATAGACATTCCTCCAAAGAAATTATCTTCTTATCACTCTTCTTAAGTGAAGACGACACTCTCACGTTCTAAGTGCTAAGTAGTAATAAGCGCACGATACTGAAACAAAATTAAAGGAGAAGGGGGGTGAGAGAGAAGAATAAGTGGAAAAATAGTAGAGAGAGAAAGAGGAGGAAGAGAGGCGAAGGAGGAAAGAAAAAGGACGAGGAGAAGAGGAAGAGGATGTGTCAGAAAGCGAAAATGAGTGAGATCACGATTCAGCAAACTTCTTCCTCTTCTTCTCCTTCTTCTCCTCCTCTCCTCCTCCTCCTCCTCCTCCTTCTTCTTCTTCTTCTTTTCTTCTCCTTCATCTTCTTCTCCTCCTCCTCCTCCTCCTCCTCCTCCTTCTTCTTCTTCTCCTTCTCCTCCACGTTCTCCTTCAACTTCTTCTACTTCTTCTTCTTCTTCTTCTTCTTCTTCTTCTTCTTCTTCTTCTTCTTCTTCTTCCTGTACTTCTCCCTCTTCTTTGCTCTCTTCCGTCTTTTATCGAGTGTAAAATGGCGTTTTCTTGTAGTTTGACCGCAAACAAATTGCCAAAACAAATGACGGCTGATAATAATTATTATTCAACGTGTTTCTTTCTCTCTTTTTTTCACACCACATACTCTTTCACCTCTCAATCCTTTTTCCTCTCTCCCTCTCTCACCCTCTCTCTATTTTGCGAGGCTTGTTGAGCGGGTTGAGCCTCATTTATTATCAGCAATGCTCGGTTTCTCTCTCTTTTTCTTTCTCTGTCAGTATCATTCCAATCATCACTTTGTTAGCAACGGTACTTAGCCTTTCAATATAATGTTATTGATGCAAGATGATTAAGAACTTTTTTTAATTAACTGCAACGTTATAAATAAATTACAAGGGAAAGAGTAACTTTGAACCCAGATTCAAATAATATTGCAATTATTTGGTTGCTGAATTAAGATTAAACTTGGCTCAATCAATAGTGAATCAATTTTCTGTGTAGAAGTAAAGGTGATGTTGTGGTAGCAATAATTTATTATTTGGACTTGGTTATAAGATAATTGTTTAGGAAATTTGATCATGTACAAACTCCAAGTAAAAGCTCTCCTTTTCTCTACAACAATTGATTCACTAAATAAGAAGACTTGAATTTGTCAGAACCACATATTATTTAATAAAACAACGAGATTACTGCAGTTTCGATTGTTACACCTTTATCAATGTCTGGTAAACTCTGGTAAACAGTGCAGCAGAATCTTCACTCGTGACCGAGCGCTGCGATTGGCAGTTGAATGGCCGATCAGGTGAACGACTGCCATTGGCCTAGATAAGCTCCTCCCACAATGGGCGGTTCTACACACATCACAGTAATGGCGGTTGAAGCAACTGGGAAAACAAAGAAAGGTAATTGATATTTACAAAAACAAATGAAATAAATAGGAATGCTTGAAGATAAAAATGTAGAATGAGAATAGCAAGAAAATTCAATGACAAACAAACTTAGACTTAAGATAAAACTAGATTTGTGGTATTGTACTGGTTATCTCGTTGTTTTATTAAATATGTGGTTTTGACAACTTCAAGTCTTCTTATTTAGTGAATCCGTTGTTGTAGAGAACGTAAGCCTATACTTGGAGTTTGTACATGATCAAATTTCCTAGAAAATTAATTTATAACCAAGTCCAAATAATAAATTCCATTCAAATAAGCTTGAATCCAACAGCTTCTTGATTTCCAGCTCACACTAGAATAGAATGAGGATTCAGATTGAAAAATTCCTCGAATAAATGAAATCAGTGATAATTTTAAAAGATTCAAATTGAAGGTCTTCAGGATAGAATGTGGATTTCTCTCTTCAAGAAGGAAGAGAAATCATCAAATTAAATTTTTAATTCTTGAAAGAGGCTTCTAAATAATACAATTAAATATAAAATACTAAATACATAAAGTATATTAAATACTAAATGATCTCCTTCTTATTACCTAAATTAGTTAGTATTAAGAGACAAATTAACAGACATATTGATTTTATTATGGTTGTACCAACGGGGAACAACTATTTAGAATCAGGTAACCTCATTTAATTAACACTGTATACTGATCCTTGAACAAAATCGACCTTGGTTGGTGCAACTCAACATGAGTAGCCTATTGAAGTAAATTTTCAAAGTGAAGAACTGACCCACTATTTATCATTTCTCCTTCCATGTCCCCCATTATACATAAACAAACTTACATAATGAAAGATAAACATAAACTTATACATTTATACATAAACTTACATAATTGGTTTATGTGGCAAGGTGGAGCAATCAATGAGTCCCTACACTAAATAGTTCGATAGTAATACCATAGACTAACTCATAGTTACTCATACTAACTGTATAGTTAGTCTATGGTAATACAAATAATAATAGTGTTAATAAAAAATTCAGGAGATGAATCTCCGTTTTCAACCTAAATCATACGAATTCGACTGATTCATTCAACCAATCTCCAGCATATCTAGAACATCTAGGATCAATTTAGAATCCCAGTAATCCACGCCATGCTAAGCGTGTCAGTCACCTGTGATTCTGTCTCAGTTTCAGTAACTGTGACTAATAACTGGCCAGCAACCGTTCCAACTAGACAAAGAACTCTCCGACTCCTGACTCACGTATCGACAATTTGAATCACGCTCAATTTAATGCTAATCTACAGCTGCAGCTGCTGTGTGCTGTGCCACAATTCTCTTGAAAAATTCTTTTTTTTCTCTCTAAAAGTAGTCAAAACAGATTGCTCTCATCACGGGTGGCAAGAATTACTTACCATTGTTGTTGATGGTGACCTGTTGGGACCAGTTATGGCGGTAACTATAGATACCTAATAGATAACTAAAAGGAATCGTATGGAAAACTATCTATAGGTGCGTTTAGACTATGTATAAAAATGTTAAAAACATTTGTTACATAACAAGTTCCACAAAAATGTTATAAAACAAAATGAATACTTTAGGCTAGGCGTACACCGGTTAGTCAAGACAAGACAAGACGAGATTAGTAACGTTTAGTCACAGTACTTTACATAGTTGCTTACTATGAAGCAACACACACCGATTAGTCATTGCATCAGTGTGTGCTGCTTCATAAGCAACAATGTGAATTATTGTGACTAAACGTGACTGATCTCGTCTTGTCTTGTCTTGACTAACAGGTGTACGCCTAGCCTTAGTGTGGTGTCAGCAGTTGTTATAATAACAAAAGTTACAGAAAACTTGTTGTATAACAAATGTTTTAAAACAAAGTTACATAGTCTAAGCGCACCTTATAAAAGTTACAATATTTACTAAAGTTTCATATAGAGAATAAACTTTAGGGCTGCTGATAGGTGGTTCATTTTATCTTAGTTTACCAGAGATTGATAATGGTTCAACAACTAAAACAAGTATCTCAAAATGTTGATAAATTTGGAGTTGTACAATATCTAGTTTTTCAATGCCGTATGAATAATTACCACAATACCTCAACTACTACACTAGAAGGAATTAGAATTATTCACAAGCTAAATTCGATCATGGATTATTTATTTATTTATTCACATACATAATAAAAAAGCTCACAGACACAAATTCCATTACAAGCCTTATTGACATTGTTATTCGCCAAGAATGTTATGGATATGAATGATGAATTGATCATCTGAATTGACATTACTACAACTTTTTAGTATGCTCGAAGTTTACAAGAATTTGAATGGTTTGTTTCTCCAGATTGGTTTCCACTTCAACACGGATTTGACGCCTAGTCTAGTGATATCGGACGGTCTCCAAATTCATCCACTATACAATAATTGATATAGAATAATCAATTACTTGGATAGTATTGTATATTGTAATCTAGAAACCATGTATAGTCCGATTCACGTCAAGAAGTCAGTATTGTTTATATGAGGAGCATTGATGCCAAGTTTCATTGAGAGAGAAAGAGAAAAATGCACCAAACCTGTTTGTTGGGACTGTGCGACAACAATGCACAGTGCGGCAACTATGCACAGTGCGAATAGAATAGACTCATAGAGACATCAGCAACTGCCTTGTGCTGAACAAGGATAGCATTATAGCAAACTCCCATCCAAGCAATGCTGACTTCTTGACGTGAATCGCACTATAGTAATATTTTGTTATCTATATGAATAGAATAATTCCATTTTATCTTTTCAACTACTTCTCTTTCACCCTTTTCTATTTTAATTCTCTTTTAATTTCATTTTATTTTCTCCTTCTAACAATCATGACCATAAGCCAGTGTATACTTACTGCTTAGTTAAGTTAGTTAACCAGCTTTCTAGTTTAGTTCTGCACCCAAGCCAGTCAAGTTTTATTAATTTCAGTTACAATCCTGTAAAAATCCTATTAGGCAGTTGGTGGACTCAATAAGCTCATTCTAGCAATTACCATAAAAGTAAAGCGCGTTTGTAGAATGTGTGAAGTAGATAGACGCTTAGCAGTTTTCGAATAAATTGACTTTTGTTGAAAGGTTAATGTTCAAAAGCTATTTTAACGTTTTGAAGGTGTGATAGCTGATTGGGCAATTATCACAGACTTTTACCAAGTTACAGACTTGTACTAGGTGTGCACTTTTTAATGATTTGATTCTCAATCTAAATTAGATTCCAATCTCTAGAATGCATATTTCGATTTAAGTAATCAGCAGGTTATTTTTAAAGTTTGACTGTTCATCAAACAATAAAAGCTGTTTATAATCACTTTGAAGGTGTGATTGGGAAATGATTACAGATTTTTAAAGTGCTTGTACTAGGAGTGAACAATTTGATTCTCAATCAGATTTCTATCTCTAGAATGCATATTCCGATTTAAGTAATCGGCAGATTATTTTTAAAGCTTGCCAGTTCATCGAACACTAAAAGCTGTTCAATCACTTTAAAGCTGTTTAATGTTGGTTTGCCTTTGGTTTGTTGACTATATTTCATATTCTTAGAATAAATTCACTATTGGTACTTTAGTAGCCTTCATTCAATGTACCTCAGAGTCTTATAACATAACTTAACCATTAAGGCTAGGCGTACACCGGTTAGGCGTAATCCTTCTAGCAACTACATAGCTTATATCATTGACTATTAACCTATACTTCATCTTAGGCTAGGCGTACACCGATTAGTCAAGACAAGACAAGACGAGATTAGTCACGTTTAGTCACAATAATTCACATATTTGCGTATGAAGCAGCACACACTGATGCAATGACTAATCGGTGTGTGTTGCTTCATAAGCAACTATGTGAAGTACTGTGACTAAACGTGACTAATCTCGTCTTGTCTTGTCTTGACTAACCGGTGTACGCCTAGCCTTAATCTACACTTAATCACAATCTACACCTATTTAATTGATAGATTAATGAATGATTAGTAGATTAATAGAATAATAGTCAATGCTTATAGCTAGCCAACCGATAAACTGAACTCGATTCCACAATCACAAAATATTTCCGATATCTCTGATTAGTAAGCTAAATCACAAAGTCATGCTTCAAACAACGTGGGCCTATAATTCTCAGCTCTCCATTGATTCACTAACCAAGCAACTCAAGGTGATATCATGATTAATTGCCAAGCAATTGTTTGTTTCGAAACAACAGTTTCGTATATTGTATTGAGTAATAAATAATAATTGTAGCTGCGTTTGCGACATGTATGGTAAGTCGAAGCGATCTAGGTTTACTACATAGTCGATAATCATAATTAAAGTGAGGCCCGGGTTATGTGATTATTATAATAATTGGCCGGCACTATTCATTCATTATTTGTGTTAACAGATACGTGGTGTGAACGCAGTCATACTTCTTTATTATCACACATTGTAATTTCTTGCATTGGCTTTGGTAATAAATAATGAGCTGCAACCACAGATTGCCTTGTTAATCATGTGTAGCATTTGAATAAGACTCTCGCTCTCACTCTCATGTTTTCTCTTCATTCTCGCTCTCGCTCTTCCTCTCTTTACGTACTCTCTCTTACAAGAATTTAAATGAATGTTGCCTAGTTTATTGATAGCTGTGGTTTCTAGTTGAGTCCATTTCACTGTTAAGGTATTCTTTCTTGAAGTTAAGTATAGCAGGATTCTTTTAACTTGTCAGAAAACAGCTGATTTAACGTTAGTAAACGAGCGTACATCAATCAGCTGTTTTCTGACAATTTAAAAGAATCCTGCTGTATGGTTGGTTTATTTTGCACGTGGACTGACAATGGAATACCTCATTACTACTTCAAACTGTAAAATAATTAATGATTCATCAACTATAATACAAATAATGAATAAATAAATAAATAAATCAATCTCCGTCTTTCGGAGGAGACGTTAAGCCGTCGGTCCCGACTGCCTAAAAAGTAGTCGTCATATCTCATCATCACCCCACTCATTACCCACGCACAAGCCTAGAGCTCATGTGGGCATCATCCTCAGAAAAAAAAAAAAAATCAATCAATCAATCTTTCCCCTCTACTTCTCCTTCTTCTTATCCGTCTTCTCCCTCCTCTTCTTCCTCGTCTTCTCCCTCTTCCTCCTCTCCTTGTTCTTCTTTTTTTCTCTTCTAATTTATTCTTCTTCTACTTCACCTTTTTTCTTCTTCTTCTTCGTTCTCTTCTTTATCTTCTTTATCTTTTTTGTCCTCTTTTCTTCTTCGTCTCCTTCTTCTTCTTTTTCTCCTCCTTCTTCTTCGTCTTCTTCGTCTTTTCTTCTTCTTCTTCTTCTTCTTCTTCTTCTTCTTCTTCTTTTCTTCTTCTTCTTCTTCTTCTTCTTCTTCTTATTCTTCTTATTCTTCTTCCTCTTCCGCTTCTTCTTTATGTCTTATGTCTTTCTCATTTCCCCTTAGTTATCTTCCTTCCTCTTCTCCATCTCCTTCATAGTGGCGAAGCGTGGTATACTTATTTGGTCATCCTAAGTTTGACCCTTCCTCACTCCTCCTTCTTCTTCTTCTTCTTCGTCGTCGTCTTCTTCTCCTTCTTCGTCTTCTTCTTCGTCTTCTTCTTCTCCGACCCTTCCTCCTTCCCTCTTTCTTCTTCTTCTCCTTCTTCTTCTTATTCTTCTTCCTCTTCTTCTTCTTCTTTATGTCTTATGTCTTTCTCATTTCCCTTAGTTCTCTTTCTCCCTCTTCTCCATCTCCTTATCTCCTTCATAGTGGCGAAGCGTGGTATACTTATTTGGTCATCCTAAATTTGACCCTTCCTCACTCCTCCTTCTTCTTCTTCTTCTTCTTCTTCTTCTTCTTCTTCTTCTTCTTCTTCTTCTTCTTCTTCTTCTTCTTCTTCTTCTTCTTCTTCTTCTTCTTCTTCTTCTTCTCCTTCTTCTACTACTACTTTTTCTTCTTCTACTTCTTCTGCTTCTCGTATATTCGCAAATATTGCATCACACTTCTAGCTGTCATAGGGGAGATTTTTGGCGGGCAAATCTAGAAAGAGCGCGCGTGAAAACGGCTGCTGCAATCGGTTGACAAATGAAGGCGTTTTTGGGGTACGATAACTGCGGAACACGCTGTATATAACGATACGATAAGCTTTACAGATATAAACACGTGCAAAAGGTTGCCTATACAGCAGCACTATGTACATAGGATTGTCAAGGTAGCGGTACTATGTATAGATATAGAATTATTGTGAATTGGTTGTGGGGGGTGGGTTTACGGTTGGCTCCTGGCGATGATTTGTCATGAAATCATCAGCTGTCAACAGGCTGAGGCTGACAATGTAATACTGTAATATTTGGGAAGGTGACTGCTGCAAATTTCTTAGCTTGCCTGAAGGCCACACATTCCGTTGCTATCAAACCCCTCAAAAATGTACGAAGAATTTATTATTACTCAACCACAAAATGTGTGATTGGTTACCATAATGCCTCACACTAAGTTTAATATATGATCAAAATTCTATATTCCTTAATTTATTATGTTATCATCATTGTGGATTTTTTGAATTTGTTCTATGAATAACACTTACCTATAATTTTGCCTGAAGTCTGTAGAAACAAAATTTTCAATCTACATTAGTTGATCAAACTTCATGTCCTAAATACTTTTTGAATATTCTTCCCAAAAATTGCTTTCTAATACAAGGCTAGGCGTACACCGGTTAGTCAAGACAAGACAAGACGAGATTAGTCACGTTTAGTCACATAGCTGCTTATGAAGCAGCACACACCGATGCAATGACTAATCGGTGTGTGTTGCTTCATAAGCAACTATGTGAAGTACTGTGACTAAACGTGACTAATGTCGTCTTGTCTTGTCTTGACTAACCGGTGTACGCCTAGCCTAAGATTTTCAAAAGCATCTGGCTCCTATAAACAATCCTGATGTACATAGACAACTGTTGATAGCTACTTAACTAGTCTCCATCCATTTTTCAAGCCACATCCTTGCAAAATGGAAGCCTACCAATAAAATATCTACCTTGACTTCTCGCAAATCTACCCTTCAACAGAGCCACCCACACGAATGCCGTATCACTTCAACACTCAATAATAAACACTGCCTCAGTCCTATTATTCAGTGTCATTTTCCTCTCTTATTATTCATGCATCCTTTATTAGTTTTCGCAAATTGCAGTTTGAGAAAAGGGAATCAACACTTCGGCTGATTAACTCTTTGAGTGGATGCAATCAGGAAATATGAATTACTGAAACAAACCGATAAATTAGGACCGCTAAGAACTAACATCTGCTGTGGTGTAGATATTGTGTATGGTATACCTGTAAATATAATGTATAGGCCAGCTTAATAACGCAATGATGGCATGTAGTGATGGTTATATATGTGTATAAACATGTGTCTATTTTAGTTATGTATTTGGTTGGTTGAATGTATTACTCTGTATATATAGATATGAATATTGGTTGGTTGTACAAGTAGAAGTGGTTTTGCCTGAGGTAACCGGTGCCTTTCAAATAATCTAAATCACCAACTTAACTAGATACTGTCCTGTCGACTCATTTCAGAATGTATCGATACGTTTGTTGTGTTCGTCTTTTTAGCACTTTTAATTTAATTTCGAAAATTGTGTGGGCTAACTGTGATTGGATGGCCTCTTGACAACATGTTTTTTCTTGGAAGAAACGTTTTTAAGTAGATTTCCAAGTTTATTCACAGTTCATCTGTTGGGGTCGTATAACAAAAAGTTCTAATCATTAATATTTTCTCACTTGTTCCATAGTTGATGGAAGAAATCCTTAGTTCAATTAAATATAATTGTTATAAATATATTACAAATTATTATAAATATATTACAAATTATTATAAATATATTACAAATCCATAAATCCTTTATGCTGCTTCAATGTAAGAAGATCCACTGTATTAATATACAGAGTGTTTCAGAACTCCCTACCAATTATATTCTAGGACATTGTTTCTGGGTAAGAAACATATCTTAATATCATATTTGAATTTTCCAAAAGTCCTTAGTTACTCACACAGCTGCCATTTTGTTTTTTTCACTTATTCATTTCTAAATAATGATTTAACATATAAAATTGAAACTTGGCACCAACATTTATGACAACTAGAAAAAGCTACAAAAAAATTATGACAATTTTTCAAATTCATAAAAAAATGGCGACCATTTGAAATTAAATTTTTGTTTCTCAAATACTGTAACTAGAAACCCGTTGATATTACAAAAAATTTAAAAGTATTACTTTGTTTAGTAAATTGAATTATAAAGATTGACAACTAATTTTTTAAGATTGGACGAATATTAACTGAGATATGGCAGATTTATTGATAGGTGACCGCTGGAGGTTAGTTGCAGTGCATCCTGGGCTTGCGGCTAAAGTCTGCCACAACAATGCAACAATCTCTGTCTGCTTTGCATGTTACTTGTAAAAGATTTAAATAGTTTTCCTTGGTTTTCCTTGGCTCAACTGGAAGAAGCTCAAATAATTAGTTATTTCGAAGACAATATTTCATTATTAATCCAGGTGCATCGCAAAATAAGCTGCCAATACATTCCAAACAATGTTTTCTCACACTCTGATTATTGCTGTAATCATCTATGCCAATCAAGTGGATCATCAGAGTCTTCCTTCACGAACATTCTTCTTTGCCTTTCTCTCCTCTTTCTCCTCCTCTTACTTCTTTTTGCCCCTCCCCTCCCACCCCTACACCGTCCTAATCATCATCATGCATACAACGGAAGATAAGCTGTGCTAGTATCGTAACAACTCGTAACAATATCACGCTTTTGCTTCGGAACTTTTTAGAGCTTGGCTGGAAGACGTCTGCAGGCGCTTTGGGGTCTCACGATGCGCGCGATATATATATAATTAGCCATAATTATTAGTGAACTTGGATTAGATAGCCACCACCACAGTAATTATCTTCGAGCTCATTTTCTATTTCATGTCTATTCACATCCGCGGGGGCTTTCCCCTTCACCAATCTCGGATAATCGCGGCCTCTCTCTACTTACCTCCTTGTTTGTCTCTCACTGACTCTCACTCTATCCCCCTCTATCTTCTCTGGAGAGTATTTATCCCACTATCTCTCACTCTCCTTCACGACTGTATCGCATGAAAAACCATCAGATATATACGAATTGCTCATCAGGTACCATCTCACTAACACCAACATACAGTAACACGTTCATCATTTGTGTGCTGAGAAGTAAGTGTTAACGCTCAGGACTCTCTCACTCTCTCTCTCTCTCTCAAACTCACTGTCTCGTACTATCTCTCACACACACGCTCTGTCTCACTCACACACGAAGACTCTTTAATCTCTCAAACTTGGATGAACGTGAACAGCTGGTTCAACTCCTAATTTTTTCTCCAATCTGGCTAATTACTGGCTGGATTTCGTGTACAGTATATGAGTTGCTTCATTGCAGGTAGAAAAACGCTCAGTGCGTCAGCTTTAATTATCACTCTTCGAGTTGTTTAATCCACATTGCATTAATACTGTAGTACACTCTTCCCCGATAGCGTCAAATACGTGATGACTGTAAAAAATGAAATTTGATAAAAAAGAGAGAAAAGATGGTAGAGGGGAGAAAAAAGAGGAAGAAGAGGAGGAAGAAGGAAAAGAAGAAGAAGAAGAAGAAGAAGAAGAAGAAAAGAAGAAGAAGAAGAAGAAGAAGAAGAAGAAGAAGAAGAATAAGAAGAAAAAGAAGAAGAAGAAGAAGAAGAAAGAAGAAGAAGAAGAGGATGTAGAAGAAGGAGCGGAAGAAGAAGAAGAAGAAGGAGGAAAGGAGGAGAAGAAGAAGAAGAAGAAGAGAAGAAGAAGAAGAAGAGGAAGAAGAAGAAGAAGAAGAAGAAGAAGAAGAAGAAGGAAGAGGAGGAAATAGTAGAAGAAGAGGAGGAGGAGGAGGAGGAGGGAGGAGAGGAGGAGGAAGAAGAAGAAGAAGAAGAAGAGAGGAGGAAGAAGAAGAAGAAGAAGAAGAGGAGGAGGAGGAGGACGAAGAAGTAGAAGTAGAAGATAAGGAGGAGGAGAAGGAGGAGGAGGAGGAAGAAGAAGAAGAAGAAGAAGAAGAAGAAGAAGAAAAAGAAGAAAAAGAAGAAGAATAAGGGGAAGAGGAAGAAGTAATTTCCAAAGTTGTTTTAACAGAAGAAAACGCACATTGTTGAGGCGAGGTTATCATAAGGTTAGGGCTGAGGTAATTTCAGCATGGAACGTGTTATGAGGTGATAATGTCAGTGATAATTGAGTTTAATTGTTCACGTAGGCTAACAAGCATCACGGTCCGTTGTTTTTAAATTGTGGACCTTCTGAAACTGAAGTTCAAAATTTAAAAAAAAAATGTGGATAATCAATCTCGTCCAAGATGATCAGAATACAATGCAGTGTTCACTCTGAGCCAGCTAAGAGAACAATTTTTTCCAATCTTGAAACTTTCTATGAATATATTTTAAAAGGAAGGGAAAACCTACCCTATACACTATCGCGGAATTTAATTGATGAGAATAGTTGCATTCATTCCTATAACAGATACTTCAAATAAAAAATAGGGAGTAATATTAATTTGGAATTTAATTTGTTTATTTTCCTATTCTAGATTGAGACAAATCTAAAGATTCTCTATTATGTTTTACTATTATTAGTATTAATCTAGAAGTAAATATTATTGTAATGAGTTTTAGCAATTGACAAGTCACCAGTCGAATGGTTGTAATTCAGATTATGATGTTATGTGACAATTAATAAATAAATAATTGTGAGTAACTTGCATAAACTTGCTTGAAACAATTTCCAATTCTTCTTAGCCTTCTCCTTATTTTTGTTGTGTTCACGTTCCCAAGAACGCATACTTCTATAATTATTATATTCGAACTCTATGGATGTATTCTGCTTCACTGTCTTCTCCTCCTCCTTCTACTACTCCACCACCTCCTCCTCCTACTCCTCATCCTCCTCCACATCTTCTACCAGACGACACACAGCCATATAATTGCAGCCATATATCATGCTCACAACTACGTGACTATTGTACACCCCCTTATGACTTTAACACATTCCCCCCCTTCCCCCCCAAGCCAAAGCATATGCCTACTGTACCGCTCCCTCTCCCCACCCCTGGAAATGGCCTATGCTACAGCATGTGTCCTGTGTGCTTCGCAAGTCCCCATCCCGGACTAAGTCCTAGTGAACGGCGCTTATTAAGACCAAAGCAGCAGCAGCAGTACAAGTGAAGCAGTCGGTAGTGCTCTGAAGCGAAATTTTCAATTTCACTTCTCCTCTTTCTACTTCTTCTTCTTCTTCTTCTTTCTTCTTCTTCTTCTTCTCCTCCTCTTCTTCTTCTTCTTCTTCTTCTTCTTCTTCTTCTTCTTCCTTTTCTTCTTCCTGTTCCTCTTCCTCTTCTACTCCTTGTTCTACTTTTCTTCTTCTTCTTCTTCTTCTTCTTCTTCTTCTTCTTCTTCTTCTCTTTGTTGATCTTTTTCTTCCTCTCCTTGTTATCCTTTTTTCTTCTTCTTCTACTTCTTTTTCGTCTTCTGACGTCTTTTTCTTCCTCCTCTATTTCTTCCTCTTCCACTTCTTCCTCTTCTTCTTCTCCATTCCCTCTCTCTTTTTGTCTTCTTCTTATCTATATTCTCCCTCTTCTCTTTTCTTCTCCTTTTCCCTTCTCTTTTTTCTTATTCTCCCTCTTCTTCTCCTCTTTTCATCCTCCTCTTCTCTATCTTCTCATCGTCCTCCTCCCTCCTCTTCTTTCTATTCTTCTGTTTCATATTCTTCGTCCTCCTCTTTTACTACTTCTACTTCCTCTTCTTCTTTTTCTTCTTCTTCTTCTTCTTCTTCTTCTTCTCCTTCTTCTACTTCTTCTGCTCTTCTTCTTCATCTTCTTCTCCTTCGTCTTTTTCTCATTGTATTTTCCTTTTTCTTCCGCATTTGTTGTGCTGGCAACTACCAGCTACTGTGTCTTGGCATAAGATGCAAGGCTGATGCTCGGGCCAGATACGTGACCATTGGTCAAAAATAGATTAACTGGTCAAACAAGGAGAAGGAAATCATAAGATAAGACGTGAGGCAAGAGTGCAGATGAGGAAAAGAAAGAGAGAGAGTGAGAGAGAGAGTGATAGTGAGTGAAGATATGATCCTTTGAGGAGGCAAGCTGTAAGACAATAGCCATAGATGTATAGACATAATTGTCCATGCTGGTTGCAATGTCAGTACTTGATTTAGATACTGTTCTCAATTCTTTTTCGTTATAAATACTTCTATTGTTTCTTTTTTCTATTTTCCAATAAAATTTGGAAATACTGTATTTATTACATGTTCCACATATTTGTAACATAAATACAATTCACATAAATTATTAGTCAATATCTTGTGCGAGATATTATTTGAGAAATTCAAATTCAGTTTACTATTATAATATTAAGAACTATTTTTGGAATTATTGAACAATCATTGTATACTACTATCATGCATAGTAATACATTATATATGTATTTGTGAAATCATACAATTGATTATCATTGAGAATAGAATTCAAACACCAAAATTTGAATTCCACTAAGTAATTTAGCTTACTACTGTTAGCTCAAATGTTTTAGGTTAATATATGTTTATTGAATTCCGTACTTGCTTGCATTACGTATTAGTCTTTTTCTATTAATTTATAGCACAGTTTTAATTCATTGCTTGCAAATTTCGTATTTGATTTTCTAAATTATACCTCAGCACAGTTCCTTTTTGAATATCAAATTATAATCTCTTTTGAGCTGATAATCAAAAATCGACCTGTGACCAGTATTTCCAATCAAATTTGATCACAGTAGAATGACATCATTTTACGGAACTAAAGTAAGGATGTAACGTCTTTCTGAAACTTTTAAATTTGATCGGCTTCCGCACTATCGGTCTATCAGTCTTCATCAATCTGTGACTGAGCCTCTCACAAAGCCAGAAACCAATTTTAAACTACTCAGATAATTATTACTCGAAAATCAATAATTACGATCAATCGAATATCGCTGGCTCCATTAGATTACTTTAATTGAAGTTAGCAGAGACTTGGGAAACTTCTTTGGATCTATTTCTTGCATAATAAGCGGAATGTTAATCACTATTATATAATTTTACCTTCTATAGTTTGGTGGGATGCTGCTATAATTTGCTTCATGTGTAATCATCATGGAGCTAGCCTTCCCCCTCTCTTTCTCACTCCCTCTCTCTCTCTCAAATTTGGTAACAGTGGAAATTATAAGACAGACGTATATTGATAATAACAAAGGTAAGAAGAGAGGCAATCATCATAATATGGGAAACCGAAGAACCAGAATGGAATGTTATTGTTTTTTGGAGCTTGTTCTTTTTCGACTATTTCTAAATCGGAACGTTTAGGATCGTTTAGATAGCGTTCGCTCCAACTTCAACGATGATATTATTCTACGCTGATAATTTCCTTTTTGTCCCCCACTGATCATTATTAACTCCGCCTCCCTCTTCTCCTTCTTCCCCCTCCTTTCTTCTTCTTCTTCTTCTTCTTCTTCTTCTTCTTCGTCTTCTTGTTCTTGGGCTTGTTCTTGTTCTTGTTCTTGTTCTTGTTCTTGTTCTTGTTCTTGTTCTTGTTCTTGTTCTTGTTCTTGTTCTTGTTCTTGTTCTTGTTCTTGTTCTTGTTCTTGTTCTTGTTCTTGTTCTTGTTCTTGTTCTTGTTCTTGTTCTTGTTCTTGTTCTTGTTCTTGTTCTTGTTCTTGTTCTTGTTCTTGTTCTTGTTCTTGTTCTTGTTCTTGTTCTTGTTCTTGTTCTTGTTCTTCTTGTTCTTGTTCTTGTTCTTGTTCTTGTTCTTGTTCTTGTTCTTGTTCTTGTTCTTGTTCTTGTTCTTGTTCTTGTTCTTGTTCTTGTTCTTGTTCTTGTTCTTGTTCTTGTTCTTGTTCTTGTTCTTGTTCTTGTTCTTGTTCTTGTTCTTGTTCTTGTTCTTGTTCTTGTTCTTGTTCTTGTTCTTGTTCTTGTTCTTGTTCTTGTTCTTGTTCTTGTTCTTGTTCTTGTTCTTGTTCTTGTTCTTGTTCTTGTTCTTGTTCTTGTTCTTGTTCTTGTTCTTGTTCTTGTTCTTGTTCTTGTTCTTGTTCTTGTTCTTGTTCTTGTTCTTGTTCTTGTTCTTGTTCTTGTTCTTGTTCTTGTTCTTGTTCTTGTTCTTGTTCTTGTTCTTGTTCTTGTTCTTGTTCTTGTTCTTGTTCTTGTTCTTGTTCTTGTTCTTGTTCTTGTTCTTGTTCTTGTTCTTGTTCTTGTTCTTGTTCTTGTTCTTGTTCTTGTTCTTGTTCTTGTTCTTGTTCTTGTTCTTGTTCTTGTTCTTGTTCTTGTTCTTGTTCTTGTTCTTGTTCTTGTTCTTGTTCTTGTTCTTGTTCTTCTTGTTCTTCTTCTTCTGTTCTTCTGCTTGTTCTTCTCCTTCTTCTTCTTCTTCTTCTTCTTCTTCTTCTTCTTCTTCTTCTTCTTCTTCTTCTCCTTCCTCTTCTCCTTCCTCTTCTCTTTCTTCTCCCTCCCTTCTTCATCTTCTTCTCCTTCTTCTTCTCCTTCTTCTTCTTCTTCTCCTTCTTCTTCTTCTTCTTCTTCTTCTCCTTCCTCTTCTCCTTCTTCTACCTCCTTTCTTCTCCTCCTTCTTCCTATTTCTTCTTCTTTTTTCTTCTTCTTCTTCTTCTTCTTCTTCTTCTTCTTCTTCTTCTTCTTCTTCTTCTTCTTCTTCTTCTTCTTCATCTTCTTCTTTTCAATCTATTTTTACGACCAATAAAATCGTAGAGACGACGTACCCAAAAATCTCTCGACTGTCGAATAATTGTCCAAGTTTTTATTAGTATTTTTTTCTCCCTCCATCATGTCTAATCGTCCATGCAGTGGTGTGCTCTCTGTTTTAATCGCATGTTTTTTTTTCGAAATTAGTTGTTTTTCTGAACGTTTTTGGGGAAGTATTTGATAAAAAATAACTGTTTAAGATTTGATTGTGGGCGTTGGTCTGGGATGATGATGATAATGTCATCTAGAGACAACAATATTCTACCTCAATAAATGAGATAGACTTGAAATGTGTCTCAAAAAATACAATAATAATCTTTGTTTGAACTAAGTGAAGAAATGTTTCATCTAGAAGAAACATTCACAGGCGTGTGATTGGCTAGCTCGGGGTACTGTTTCTGCAATCAGATGTCCTCCAGGTTGAAAAGCACCAAGGTTATTAAAGAGATGGTTATAGTAATAAAAACAGTCATGTGTTCATCATTAAAAACAAATTTCTGATCACCTCTTCTATAGCAGGATCATTTTAACTTGTCAGAAAACAGCTGTTTCAAAAATCAATATAACAATACTTAACCTACAAATGCTGAATCTCGCATATTATTGAAAAGGTATTTTAAAAAGGTATTCTTTGAAAGGTCTTCTTTAAAAAAGTATTTTAAAGACTTTTATGGTCTTTAAGGCCAGGCGTACACCGGTTAGTGAAGACAAGACAAGACGACATTAGTCATGTTTAGTCACAGTGATTCACATAGCTGCTTATGAAGCAGCACAAACCACTAATCTCGTCTTGTCTTGACTAACCGGTGTACGCCTAGCCTAAGACTTTCAAGCCTTTGGATTATTGTGTCAAAATCACCGTTTACTTATTGCCGAAACAGCTGTTTTCTGACAATTTTAATTAATCCTGCTATACTTGCAAATAATAATTGCATAACACTGAGTCGCGATAGCAGACTGATAACAATAGAAGATATTTGATATTTTGATATTTGATATTTAAGGTCTGATGAGACCTATGGGGAGGAATGCTAGCAATGCTAAAAGGAGAAAGAGGGAGAGAAGAGAGGTAGTAGGAAGAGACGATGGAAGAGGAGAAGGAGCAGGGGGAGAAGGAGGAGAAGGAAGAGGAGGAGGGGAAGAAGGGGAGGAGATGTAGGTGATGTAGAAAACAAAGCAGAGAAACTAGAAGTACTAGGCCTGAAGAAGAAGAATATCGAGAGGATGAAGCAGAAGACGAAATAGTGATACACAACAATAATAATTAATGAATGTGTAGCAATGACTGGATAAAAACAAGACACTCCGCAGCACTAGGGTGTGGTCATTATATATGGACAGGACACCTATATCCTACCACGAACGTACGATACTATTCAATCTGAACCAAAGTGCTTTACCGGGATACGGCTTAATTCCTCTGCTTCTTCTTTTGCTTCTCTACCTTTTTCTGCTGCTTCTTCTTCTTTTTTCTTATTTCTCTCTTCTTCTGAGCTCTTGCTATACGGTCGTTATGCAGATTAACTCGCTATTAGCTGGTATATAGAGAGACCATTAAATTTATACTCTTCACCTATACAATAATTTCAATACACACTAACCCTAACACACCCCCCCCCACCCCCTATCTTAAAACACACCTTTGTCCAACGAAGGAGGACATCAACCCAGGTGTGAGTGTGTGAGTGAGTGTGTGAGTGAAAGTGTGTGTGTGATGTGCTGTAAAGCAATAAAATTTTATGTCTTTATGAACACTTTTTTATGTAATGAACTACATCAGTAGTATTGAAAGGCGGGGACTGGGACATGGTATTGATACCATGAAAACATAGGCGGATTTTGGGACACCAAGAAATGACAGGCGGGGACTGGGACACAAGAAATCACGGGCGGGGACTGGGACACAAGAAATCACAGGCGGGGACTGGGACACAAGTAAACACCGGCGGGTTTTGGGCAACAACCTCTGTGACCTCTTTCAAGTGCAAAAAACACTAGGACATTTTACAAACCATGATTTGATTGAATTGGTATTTCTGGACTTGGAGTCTAGAGCATGTTATAGTATAATGTATGCCGACTGAGCTAACAGCAGACCAAGAAAAATCTTATTCTCTTCACCAGTGTACTATCTCCTTGTGACTGCAGCAGTGAGTGTCAAGTGCTTACGGCTGGATACCCGGTTCTGGACTTGGAGTCTAGTGCCTGTTATAGTATAATGTATGCCGACTGATCTAACAGCAGACCAAGAAAAAGCTTATTCTCTTCACCATTGTACTATCTCCTTTTGACTGCAGCAGTGAGTGTCAACTCCTTCAAGCTGGATCCCCAGTTCTGGACTTGGAGTCTAGAGCATGTTATAGTATAATGTATGCCGACTGAGCTAACAGCAGTCCAAGAAAAATCTTATTCTCTTGAGCGGTGTGCTGTGTCATTGTGACTGCAGCAGTGTGTGTCTCCTCGTTCAAGCTGGCTCTCCAGTTCTGGACTTGGAGTTTAGAGCATGTTATAGTATAATGTATGCCGACTGAGCTAACAGCAGACCAAGAAAAATCTTATTCTCTTCACCAGTGTACTATCTCCTTGTGACTGCAGCAGTGAGTGTCAACTCCTTCAAGCTGGATCCCCAGTTCTGGACTTGGAGTCTAGAGCATGTTATAGTATAATGTATGCCGACTGAGCTAACAGCAGACCAAGAAAAATCTTATTCTCTTCACCAGTGTACTATCTCCTTGTGACTGCATCAGTGGGTGTCAACGCCTTCAAGCTTGATCCCCAGTTCTGGACTTGGAGTCTAGAGCATGTTATAGTATAATGTATGCCGGCTGAGCTAACAGCAGACCAAGAAAAATCTTATTCTCTTCACCAGTGTACTATCTCCTTGTGACTGCAGCAGTGAGTGTCAACTCCTTCAAGCTGGATCCCCAGTTCTGGACTTGGAGTCTAGAGCATGTTATAGTATAATGTATGCCGACTGAGCTAACAGCAGACCAAGAAAAATCTTATTCTCTTCACCAGTGTACTATCTCCTTGTGACTGCAGCAGTGGGTGTCAAGTGCTTCAGGCGGGATCCCCAGTTCTGGACTTGGAGTCTAGAGCATGTTATAGTATAATGTATGCCGACTGAGCTAACAGCAGACCAAGAAAAATCTTATTCTCTTCACCAGTGTACTATCTCCTTGTGACTGCAGCAGTGAGTGTCAACTCCTTCAAGCTGGATCCCCAGTTCTGGACTTGGAGTCTAGAGCATGTTATAGTATAATGTATGCCGACTGAGCTAACAGCAGACCAAGAAAAATCTTATTCTCTTCACTGCATAAAATACTTGAAAGGTAAAGTAGGATTTCTTTCATTTGTTTTTGTAAGAAGTGATTTGGCATGTTGGATAAGGACTCAACCATTGTTAGTTAACATTGCCACTAGTCATGGGTTCGAATCCACATCCCAAATCATTTCTTTTGATGATATTTTCGCAGAAAGCTCAAATAATCTTGGTTAACAAGAGAGTTGATATTCTCAATGTACTGTATAAGCAATATTCAGGCGTTGTGTAGACAACCCGCCTGACAGAGACATTATTATTAAGAAAGGTTACGGGTTCTAGTGGAAAAAATGAGAAAAGCATATTTCTGTATTTTATTGTAACTTGTTTACGTTGTTTCTTGAAATTTCTAGTCAGTATATTAGAGAGTTGGTTAGCTGTGATGATAATGCTCATGATTGTTTCACATATTGGATTAATAGTCATCATTCTACTGACTGTCGGGAACTGCAGAATAAATTGTACAATGAGGAGCTTGGATGAAACAGAGGAGGAGACGATGACATGAATGCTATAAATAACCAATTTCCAAGAAACAATGATGTTATCAACTATATAAAAGGAGGTCAAGTAGCAGTCAAGCATCATTATCAATCATGATACCACCAGTGTACTATCTCCTTGTGACTGCAGCAGTGAGTGTCAACTCCTTCAAGCTGGATCCCCAGTACCGGAGTGGAGAGTTTCTCACATCAAGGAGCATGGACTGGATACTTCAAACATATTTCACATGCAACAGTGTCTGCAGTCATCCGGACAGTTCAACAAGGATCTTGGAGCAATCGTCAACACATCAAAGACTGGTACATGAACCTGGCTGGTGAACATGATGTGGATAAGGAGCTGTGCCAGCAAGTCCATTGTGCATATGATTTGCGCATGCCTCCATCCATCCTTTACATCGTCAGAATTCCTTGAAGCCATCATCAATGCTTCAGTTGAGGTGTGTACACTGTACTGTCAAGTTCAACCAGCTCCACCGCCACTACTACTGCAATTGCGTCTATACCATCTCCAGACACCGTAACAGTGTCCATCAGCAATGGAGCCAGCAAACAGTATTGAAGGATGTGCCTGCGGTGATTGCCACCATGTAAGAAGCACTTGTTGGATTGTGGAACCATTCTTCAAGTTTGGCTACAATAATATTCTGGAACCGTTTGGGACGCCAATAAATTTTAAACAGAAAATGGCTGCATGAGTTGATTGGAAAAAATATTGGACTCAACATCATCATTGACAGTTTCACTTGAATTGTAATTGCTTGCCTACTTCATTTGACTCAGATGAATTTATTACCAACTTACCATATATGTTTTCTCATGACATGAAATCAGCAGAAATAGCAATAGAATAACCCAACATATCAGAATGAAAAAAGATGTCATCATTAACTTGGTGTTGTTATACAAGCCATGTACATGATAACAATGTCTGCATCTATCACAAATCACATCTTCATTGTTTTCCTCCACTGTGACATTATACTGATTCATGCTTTGAAACAATGTAATTTTCTCTCACTTCACTTGAAAAATAACACAACTAAATAGAATATTCGACTATTGCAAGCCAATATTTTATTTTAAGACATTCCTCTCCAAGCATCATCCAACAAATGACACATAGTTCAATGTTGCATGATGGTTTTAAAATTTTCAATATGATAAGACAGGGATTGGGTAATGGTGAAAGAATATGAACTCCAAAAAAATGTAATCATTTTATTTACACATCTTTCTTTTACAGAAAAATACTCTTATTTATTGAGATTGCATTTTTTTATATAAGATTAGGACAAATATTTTGTGTATGTGTATATTGTACACCAATAGTCGCTACATTAAGATCTACAAAAATTATATTTAACTCTATCAATAAAGCTTTTATTCCTATTTTAGTGATTACAGAAAATATTATGATTATATTGCAGCGTGTTGTCAAAACCAATAGACACTACATCAGCATCTACTAAAATTATATTCAACTCTATCAATACAGCTTTTATTCTTATTTTTTAATGATTACTGAAAATGTTGACCACACCAATAGACGCTATATTAAGATCTACAAAAATTATATTCAACTATCAATACAGCTTTTATTCTTATTTTTAATGATTACTGAAAATATTATGATTATATTGTGGTGTGTTGCCCACACCAATAGGCACTACATTAATATTTACAAAACTCTACATCCTCTCATATCATAATATCATAGCCTTTTTCATGAAATGTCAAAACTCTAATTATTACTCATTCTAAGCTTCGCATGAGAAAATCTTTTTGTTTACTTTGTCTGCTAGATAGTGACCATAAGGCAGTGTGGTCACCCCATCATGGAGAATAATTCTCTTGTCATCCTTGCTGCATAATGAAAGCTTATTAAGTTTAACTGTGTTAATAACATGATTTGAAGATCTGAAAGTTATCATAGTTCTGTATCTTGATCTCACACTCTCAATCCTATCTTGTCTACTCATTGAACTCTCATCGTTTTCAGAACAGTGTAATAATCATTGAATGAGATATTCTTTTCAATCACTTGTCTTGAGACACCTTTTGCTTTTTTCTCAATATCACCTTCTTTACCACATATTTTATAGGAATAAAGCTTTGGTCTTAATGAAACAAACTCCCTTGCAGACCTTGATGCGGTTTCATCTGAAAATTTACCTAAAACTTTCATGTTTTCAAGGAATAGAGCTCATGATCCTTGGGGTAATCAGACAAGTCTAGATGCCTATTCAGAAATGATCTTGCTAAATCTTTATATAAATCAAATGTTTTTATTTCAAAAAGAATGAATCTGTGTCAATATACAACAATTTTAGTTTTCTACCCCATAGTATTTCTGCATTACATTATAAAAAATCATACATCAAGTGTTTGGACAGTTCCAACACAGCGAAACCTATGTAGATGGGTTTGGAAAGAATAACATTTTGCTTCTGAGACTCTACCAGACAAAGATTTTCGGAATAAATAGTTCTATCTTTGAATGCTGTGTTGTTCACTAATTTCTCCAATTGTTTTTGCGAATTGACTAGCTTCATATTAACCCTTTTTTGTGTTCTCGATTGTCTTGCCAAAATCGCATTATTCATAACCTTCCTTAATTGTTTCTCAAATTCATTTGTTGATTTCTGTCTCAAAGTTGTATTAAGTCTTATGTATGGCTCCATCCATTTTGATTGTGTGAATTTTAAAACCCTTTTTATTTTTCTAACTATCAACCCATTTTCAATGGCCTGTTTTAAATTTAAATAATGACATACATAATCCTTTTTGGCTCTAATGTTAGCATTAATTTTTCATTTTGTTGTTGGGGCATTTTTTTCTCAGGAAAAAAAGGTAAATCACTATGTTTATCATGAAGTTTTTTGGGGTAATCAATGTCAACCTCGAATATGTAGCCCTCACTCGATTCATTGGGAATTTTCATTATATCTAGTGATGCAATGTCTTCTTGGCTCATCCATACAAAATCTGATAATGGAAGGGTTTTGATAATGCCCACCCATATAGGTTATTGGCGTCGATGAGATTCAAAAGGTTCTCTTTTTCTGGATCAAATGTTTCGGGAATGTATTGATTATTAGCAATTGAATGGCGATGCACAGAAGTTGTAATTCCTCCGTAATCCTTGCTCAATGAAAATAAACATCCCATAGTCAGAAATTAACTCTAATTCAACCTTAGTATAGAATAACATTGCATCAAATGTGTAAGAGGCAATTGTGATATAATGACAACAGTCTAGACCATATGTTTTCATACAGCTTTTCTAAATGTTTGAAAAATGTCTGACAAGATAAGAACATCAATTTAAGGTATAAGTCTGAATATTGACCTAAGTTTTGAATCCTGAATGAGTCCCACATGTTTTGTGCATGGATATATTCCTCCTCATCAATTTCCTCACTCATTAGACTGCTATAGAAATTTTCAATTGATGGCAAAGTTTTGTCCTCCAATTTCTCATAACAATCAACATATTCATATGGATAATTGGCTTTTTTACAAACAAGATCAAGTTTGGACTCAGGAAAAAACTTCCTGACATGAACAAAATCCTCTCTACTCAAATCGTTTGCCAAATTGGAGAGAGAAGAATTCATGAATCTCATTGAATCAATAAATCTTAGTGTCAATCCGTTTTTAGTGTGTTTTGAAAATGTGATGTACTTCTCACTTGTATTGGGGATGATATCAATTTTTTCCTGATCACAACCCAAACTCAGTATGATGAAGTGGGCGTCATATTGTGACAGATTGTGTAGTATTACTGGAATATACCTTTGTCTCAATCTTTTCAAGTTGCAGGGGGAGCAAAGCTTAGACCTATACCTTCCACTCAAATGATCATGGTCTTTAACAGGTGTTACAATCATTGTGAACTCACATTCACACATTTCACAACATGATTGGGAGTTGAAATGATCCTCATCCTCTTTTGTAAAGATAATTGGTATATTTGTTTTTATCATCTCACCTAAATTATTGGCCAAATCAATTAAGTACTTGATGAAATGATTAGAGCATTACTACCTCTGTGAAATGGGTTTTCTGTGATGGTATTTCTTATTTGATCTGGAAGACTTTCATCCATGACTGTGTAGCAACAGTAACTGAATGGTTCATGTTTGTGGGTTTTCTCCGTGAAACTAGTGGAAAGCGGGGGTTGACTAGAATGGTATGGTTTTAGAATACTCTCAAAATCCGCATAGACTACGATTGGGACTGAATATTGATTCTGATAATTCTTGAAACGCATAATGGGAGGTCCCACAGTTGGATTTGATTTGGGCATGATTGCTCTAAATAAATCATTTTTTTTACAAATCCTTTCATGTGATTCGAATGCGGATATTCTACCAAAATGAGTGAGACACCGTTTGCAAATATGTATTTTTCCCTTGTGTTTATTAATTTGAGCAACGACTAGCCTAGCCAAGTTTTTTATGTAACACCAATGTGTGTTAGTGTCTTTCTGTAAAAGCAACAAATCAAAGTGATTTCTCTTGATAAATTCACTAAGTCTCAGAGGATAAACATTTTGAGAGGAGTCTAATCCATAAACATTTATTGACACAGATGGGTTGAGCTTTTCAAAGATTCTAACATCTTTTAAAGGTGTTGGGAATGAGATTTTACTGAAATTAAACTTTGATTTCAGATTTTGATGATGATGAGAAATACGCTCTGGTCTGTTTCTTACATACTTGCTTAAAATAGCCCAGATGAAGCATTGATTGTCTGTGTTTTTACAGTTGATAACCGATTTTCTGTTAGCAATCTTTTTAGGTAGTTCAATATAGGATCCACCCCTCAATGGTTTGTATTTATTTGTTCTGAGAAGGACCCCATCAATTCTACTCAATGTCCATCCTGACCCAAATCCTTGATAATTTGCTTCCTCATCACAAATAGATGAAATGCATTCATTATAAATACTGCTTATAGATGAACCAGAGAAAGAGGAGTGTTCTTTGTTTTAAAAGATCTGTTTTGATATGAAATCTCATCCAAAGATTGTGACTGTTTTCTATAGGTGCACTCGACCAGAATGTTGAATTTTATAGAGCCTGCATCATCCAATTGAGATTTTAACAAATTAACACACTGATTTTTCAATGATTTCAACAATGTGCATATATCTTTAAATTGAATATTTCTGTAATAGTAAGTTTTAAGAGCATTTGAGAAGGCTGATTCTAACTCCACAAAATTGTTGGAGGCTGAATTTGAAGTCTATTTGATTTCGATCATTCTCCTCTATTCATTGTTAAGTTTGATTAATATTCATTATTTATCCCCAAATTGCGCAAACAATCTGAAAAGAGAGAGAGTTTAGATGAGAAAAATTGTCAAAGCTAATCTTTTTGATAATTTATGATATGACAGGATATTCTGGTGAATCAGTATTTAATTCATTGAATGTTATTCTTCCTAGTAATCTTAGTCACATCGTTCTTTTTAACTAAGTCTGCAATGGCCAGTTTCAAACACTCATTTACTTTCTTGAATTTCGGGTCTTCCTCATTTTCGAGATGAATATTGCTTTTTTAGCTACTTTTCTCCACCTCTCACTATCTCTCACATTCCTAATATCTCTCAAATCTGTCACCTCAATTTTAACCATCATTCCAGAATTCTGAGAAGAAATAGGGACTTTAGATGTCATTACTTGAAGTTTTCTTGGTCTCGTCTCTGGTATGTTTCAACAATGGGTGTTATATCATTAGATTTTGAATCATTTATTTTTCAAAATACTGATCTTCAAAATTGATGTTATCTTCATCTACAATTATTGAGCGGGTTTTCAAAGATCTCACTCATGGCTGAGTCTCCATCATGGAAAATCTCTTCATTCACAATATTGTGAGAGGAGGAAGAGGCGTGATCAACCTCATCAAAATCAACATCCTCAATTAGATTGAATAGTTTGTTACAATCTGATTTGCTATACATTTTTGTTGATTTCATCAATCTTTTTAGCACTCAGTCCTTCGGTAAGAAAATCGGTCATGTCTGAGATACTTAATACATTGAAACAGAACTTTAAAAATTTAATTTGGCTAGAGTAGGACATCTCCTTCCTTTTCTTGGCATTAAGGAACAGAGCATTGATTTTCCTAAATATATTTCTGATTTTTTCAGTTGACTTCAACTCCGATTTACTAACCAGTTTTTTGAAATCTCCCAACACTATCAATACTGCACACAGGGATTTTTCCAAAATGCATGTTTCAAAATGTCTATTAAAGAATTATGCTCCATTTTTCGAATGATTGACTCACTTAACTCACTTCTTGTGGGAATTGATGGATGATAGCACACTTCTTGTAGTTTTGGCAATCTTTTGATAAGGCTCGTCTCTCTGTGAAAATGAAAGAAAAAAATTGGTTGAAATTACATTGTGCATGTGATAGAATATTGAAATGAAATTCACTCTACCATATGTAATAATCAAATTTTGTACAGAAACCAAATATTAATTGATTTTTCAATAAAATAGCATATTTCTCCAACATAATATTCAGATGAGATCTAGAAAAATATCGAGATTTCAATGCACAATCACCAGATCTTATTAGTTTAGTTAAAATATCGCAATAATTTTTTGTGAATGAATGGAGTCAATAATATTCAGGTTTTTCTGCTAGAATGCATTTTGATCCAATAGAATAATGGTAAAAGTGATACACAAGGTTTTTGACAATAAATCATTAGATTTTTCATCAATGAATCACCAGACTTTTGTCAATAAATTGATAGATATTCGGGCGGCGTACCGCACAGAGATTTGTATAGTGAATTTTAGCTGAAAATCACATAAAAACCAGAGTTTACGGAAAAATCATTCAACCGGGATTCATAATACTCAAAAATCACAAATTACACCGACTTTTGTCAATAAATTGATCGATTTTCAGGAGGCAGACCGCACAGAGATTTGTATTGTGAATTTTAGCTGAAAAACACATAAAAAACCAGAGTTTACGGAAAAATCATTCAAATGTGATTCATAATAATCAAAAAATCACAAATTACAACGACTTTTGACAATAAATTGATAGATTTTCGGGCGGCGCGGAGATTTGTATAGTGAATTTTAGCTGAAAATTACATAAAAACCTGAGTTTAGGTAAAATCATTCAAATGGGATTCATAATAATCAAAAATCACAAATTACAACCGAGTTTTAGATTTCTGCTTAATTTAATAGAAATAATATCGTGGCTTTATCAAAATTCCATCATTGAAAAACGTTCATTTTAATGTGGAAATGCAGTACTGCTTTTAGCTAAACATTTGAAAATGGTTAGCAAATTCACCACTAGATGGCGAATGCCGTTGGCAAAGTCCCATCACAGATCTTCTTACGTTTTTCGTCGAAATTGATGAAATAGTGTACTAGATTGATATTTAATACATTGAATTGAGTGAAAACATGCGAGCAAATGTTTCAATATTCGATTTTCAAGAAAAATTTTAGTTTTATGGGGTAACATTTATAAAAATAAAAGAAATGAATGGATTATTCTGCAACTCACGTTTCGTGTTTGATTCTATTAGAATATTGTCCTCTTAGCCTCAATGCCGGAATGCTGAGCCCCAATTCAACCAAAACACTGCCACTCCGTGATTTCCGAAAATCTGAGAAAATAATGGAAAGAAATTCTTGTTAATGAAAAGAATATTTTTCTCATCGGCAAACTTGAGGTCGGTTTACCGGCTTTCAAACATAATATTGTACTGAAAAATAGTTGAATCATGAGAAGCATTTCAAGCTTAGGTAATGTTTTATTTACGGCTTATTTGATTCAATTCACAAAATTATCTGAAAAGTTCTAATAATGTATTTTCGAAAAAATAACTAGTAACATCTCAAAACTATTAGTTTCACCTATACTACTACATCACTTCAGAACTGGTGTATTTTTAAAAATTAATAAGTTGAAAGAAATAATAGACCATACTTTCAAGTGTGAAAAATACTCTCATTTCTATTATTATCTTTTGAATGTGTTGTATTTAGATGTGAAATTCAAATCAAAAGGAAACAATTACCGTACTTCACTTTTCAAATAGGTGCTCAAAATTCATAACTCTGTATATTTTTCTCATCAAATACAATGAATTAGTAGTTTATCTATCTATCTATCTATCTAGTAGTTTATAACATAACACAGAATAGTGACATAAAATAAAACAAATAATTTTTGTATAAAGCAAAATGGATGAATGAATATTCTTGTTCAACTTACGTTTTATGTGTATTTTTGCAAATCCTCACTCAAAGAGACGATCGTGTGCAAATGGTTGCTACGTGGGAAATGATATGGATCACAGATCTGCTACTCGCCAAAATCCGAAAAATCTGTGAATAGTGGAAAAAAATATTTTTGTTAATTGAATGAATGGTATGGGGGATTCAAAGTTGATTTATCTAACTCACATCGTCAAAGACACATTATTCCTTGAGAAAGAATGTTGGAGCAACGGCTAAGATCGAATTTTGTACATGATCCAGTAAAACATCAGCAGAATCATTTTCATGTGATATTTGGTGAAATGTGAGTAAAGAGAACATGAGATGTGATGCTAAACACTAAAAGCAAAGACCTAAAACAATGACAGAGCAAAGGTTGCTTAGTGAATGGTTTTGTTTTATTCAAAAATTTCCTTCATCACACATGATTATTTTAAAGATATTTCGCATTATACCAGTAAAAACATCAGTGGAATTATTTTTTCTTAATCAAAACAAAATAGTTTTTCATTGTTACGATTTGAAGTGTGTTTTAAAAAATATTGTGGCAAGAACATGAGATGCAATGTCAAACAGTAATAAAGAAAAACAAAAGACCAACAGAATCAAAATGTACTTACATTTGTTTTCCCAGAAAGCGGAGAGCTAGAAGTTCAAATGAAAAAATCACAACTGCACAACTTGCTCGAACAGAGGTGAATGTGTGAAGAATAATTACATATGTGGATCGGGTCTTTTATACCTGAAAAGGAAGCCTAAAATCGGTCTGTGGGGCAGGTATCAGTTTAGTAAGTAGTTCACTAGTCCCATTGTTCGTCTAGCCATTTTCACTTATCATCACGCGTCCACAATAATGCAGTATACTTTTAACACTGCCCTATTTTCTCTATCACCACACACCTTCACTTAAATCAAACAAGTTAAACGGAACATTTCAACCACTCCAATCAGTGCTCTAACTTTTCTCATGCACGCTGAGATAAACTGACGGAGTCTACATGGTCAATTAGGCGGGTAATGAATAAGCTTTCAGACAAAGTATGTGGGAATAGGATTTTGTTTTAGGTGAATGGGAGTAGAAAAATAAAATCACATTTATTATAATGAAGTAAGTTTTATTTGCAAATACTTTACCTAATCTAAACTTAGATTATTTTGTTTTAAAAATGTATACACACACCTACACTCACATTAAAAATTAAGATTTACCCATTGCTTGCATAGTTTTTTCATAATTTCAGCTTTCAAAGAGGTGTATTCCTTGAACACATCATATTCACTATCCGGTTTCATGACAGTATAAAGATACATCATTACTGTATTCAAAATATCTTCACGATGTTTAGTAAAATAGTCTTCAATAATTTCATTGCATTCTTTTTGAAAGAAACCCCTGTTTGTGATGAATCCAAAGTTGTTGGACGCCTGTTTAGAATGTTGTCAGGAAGAAATCCATCTTCTTTGGTGAAAATCTTATCAAATGATGTAATCGCCGAGGCTTACGTGACATTTTATCAGAGAATCTCTAAGATGAATTGGTGAAAACACTTCATTAACACTATCGTCCTGATGAATATGATGCATTTTCTTGTCTGTGTTATTGTTGTAAATGATGAACGAATACTGCTAGCACCAATATAATGACTAAACTATTTATATCAAGATGCTTGTGGTGTCAATAAGTCCTTTCTCAAACATTTCTTCAATTATAGAGCGGATTTCGTTAATTAAGGTAGTATTCCCAGCACTATAAGAACTCACCAAATATTTAAGTCTCTCACATAACTCATTCGGGTCATCATAATAGAAATTGAATATTTTTATCTGAATTCAATTTCATATTCAAACCTCCTTTAATAATATTTTTGTGTCAGGATTTTTCCATTATAGCCAATCCGCTCCCGGTTTTTTTACTGGCCTCTCTCTTTGGTGGAAATAATGCTTTGATAATTGAAACATATTTTCTGCCCGATTCGATCTCACGTTGCTGTCCTCTTCAGAATCAATCCTGTGTGCATTAGTGAAGGATAAAATTCTCTTATATTTCTCAGAATCATCCGGTGAGAAATCTTTCGGGTCTTTCTTGAAAATAAGCTCATACAATCCTCTTGTCGGCTCCTCTATTTTTAATACCAAGTCTTCTGGTGAGTTATCAATTTCATAAATCTGATCCCCTTTGTGTAGTTCAATCTTATCATCATCAAAAACAATCAGAGCAGAGCCTAGTTTCAATTTATCTCCGTGAAATTTGGGACCATACGCATGATCATAAATATTGTGGGCATCACCCATCAGACCACTAATATACTCCATTGATAATTCACCTTCCCATGAAATCATGATCCACATTTTTAAATAAATCGGTGCCATGTGACGTCCTTGGGGTGTGGTAACCATTTGTTCAATAGTATTATTGATTCGAGGTGGTGAAGTTTCATTCGCATCCGTGATGTATGAATTATTGCTCGAATCACTACTTGTATTTAATGCTGTTCTCACTCCATTATCCTCGTCTCTAAGTGAAAAAACAGATGATGTCTTGTTCATGTCAATTGGCTGATCATTATTACTTTCATGAATATCGCCAGTGCGTGATTTTCTTCTCTCCGATCCGTATTCATCGAGATACATTGTACATCATCTTGAAAACCTGTGTAATACAAACCAGATTTCACCATTTTTTCAACATGTGGTAAAAACTTCGGCCATTTATTAAAAGTATTCCTTATTACTTCCTCCGTTCTCAGCACACATTCTCTAGCAACTACATAGCATTCATAATTTTCATCCACACTCCTGACCAAACTACACTCCGTTGAGTCCTTATCCAACATGCCAAATCACTTCTTACAAAAACAAATGAAAGAAATCCTACTTTACCTTTCAAGTATTTTATGCAGTGAAGAGAATAAGATTTTTCTTGGTCTGCTGTTAGCTCAGTCAGCATACATTATACTATAACATGCTCTAGACTCCAAGTCCAGAAATACCAATTCAATCAAATCATGGTTTGTAAAAATGTCCTAGAGTTTTTTGCACTTGAAAAATGTCACAGAGATTGTGGCCCAAAACCCGCCTGTGTTTACTTGTGTCCCAGTCCCCGCCCGTGATTTCTTGTGTCCCAGTCCCCGCCTGTCATTTCTTGGTGTCCCAAAATCCGCCTATGTTTTCATGGTATCAATACCATGTCCCAGTCCCCGCCTTTCAATACTACTTACATCGTACGTTAACGGGTGGGGAAACAATGCCTTTTTTTTCTCTCTCAATCTTGGACGATACCTTTTTCTTATTCTTGCACTCTCTCCTTCTGTTCTTCACTTTTTATCAATTCATCTTCGTCGCACTCATGCTTGTGGTACGTTCTCTTATTCTTCTTCTCTTTCCCAGTCGCATTTTGCACTTGAAAAATTGACAGATATTGTATAGGAATGCTGTGAGGAATGAGAGGGAAAAGAAAAGGGAGGAGAAGAAGATGGAAAAGGAGAGAGAAGAAGAATAAGAAGAAGAATGAGGAGAAGAAGAAGAAGAAGAAGAAGAAGAAGAAGAAGAAGAAGAAGAAGAAGAAGAAGAAGAAGAAGAAGAAGAAGAAGAAGAAGAAGAAGAAGAAGAAGAAGAAGAGAAAGAAGAAGAAGAAGAAGAAGAAGAAGAAAAAGAAGAAGAAGAAGAAGAAGAAGAAGAAGAAGAAGAAGAAGAAGAAAAAGAGCTCAATAGAGAAATATCTATGACAATGCTACACATTATTTAATTATTTTTGTGCATCAGTATAACATTATTTTGTCTATACCTTCTGCTTCCTCCCCTCAAAACATTTCAATTTTGAAGCTCACTAACTACTTTCATTATTAGTCTACTCTACAGTATCATTGAAGTGCCTATCTCAATGCACACACACAGAACCAAATGTGGGTCTGAAATAATATGGGAACATCTATAAATGACCAAACTTGTCAATCGATGACAGAAAAACGACAATCAAAATAAGAATAAAACTGTGAAATCTGATAAAACATGTAAAACGGACACATTTCTCATGAAAACATCAAGGTCGTAAAATTTGATTAGATCTAATATAGCATGTGCTACATTCCTCTTCTTTTTGCCCATTCCTTATTTTTTCTTTTTCTTCTTCTTTTTCTGCTTTTTCTTCTTCTTCCTCTTCTTCTTCTTCTTCTCCTCCTCCTTCATCTTCTCCTTCCTCTTCTCCACTATCTTTTCTCACTTCTTCTGCTTCTTCTTCTTGTTTTTCTCCATATCCTCCTCCTCGTTTTCTACTTTCTCTTCCACTACTGCTCCTTCTTCATCTTATCTTCCTTCTTCTCCTCCTCCTCCTTCTCCTCCTCCTTCTTCTCCCTCTTCTTTCCCACTATCTTCTCACTTCTTCTGCTTCTTCTTCTCGTTTTCCTCCTCATCCTCCTCCTTGATTTCTACTTTCTTTTCCACTACTGCTCCTTCTTCATCTTCTCTTCCTCCTTCTCCTCCTCCTCCTCCTCCTCCTCCTCCTCCTCCTCCTCCTCCTCCTCCTCCTGCTTCTTCTTCTTCTTCTTCTCCTTTTCCTCTTCTTCTCCACTATCTTCTTCCACTTCTTGTTTTCTTCCTATCCTCGTCCTCGTTTTCTACTTTCTCTTCCACTACTGCTCCTTCATCATCTTCTCTTCCTCCTTCTCCTCCTCCTCCTTCTCCTCCTTCTTTATCTTCTTCTTCTTCTTCTTCCTCTTCTTCTCCACTATCATCTCTCACGTCTTCTGCTTCTTCTCCTTGTTTTCTTCCTATCTTCCTCCTCGTTTTCTACTTCATCTTCTACTACTGATCCTTCATCATCTTCTCTTCCTCCTTCTCCTCCTCCTTCTTCTCCTCCTCTTTCTTCTTCTCCTTCATCATCTCCATTCCCCCATCTTCACCCCTTTTTAGCAAATAGCAAAAATGGAAATGACACTCTTGGCAAGAATAATAGGAGAGGCGAGCAAGCTTACAGAGCGAAATTCATTTGATAGCAATAAATGCGACAATATCGGTTCTAACAAGTTTTAGGAATTATCCTTCTTCTTTTTCTTCCTCTTTACCCTTCCCCTCTCTTCACCACCAAGTTTACGAGTTCATTGACTGAATGATTTACAACGTATAGCGCGATAGCAGAACGGCAGACAGCCACTTCTCTTGTATATTATGAATATCAGCAAGCAAACGCCAGTACAGGATAGAGAATAGCGAGAATAATATTCAAGTGGGAGTTCAACTACCATTTGTGCGACAACCTTGCTTGGCACGAGCTATTCGGCTTGTTTTCTTCTCTTTTTCTCACTATTCTATGCTCGTTTCATCCTTTCTTCTCTTATTCGTAATATCTGTCCTGATACATTAGTCCCCTCTATAGGAAACTAAGACTTCAGATACTAGCGCTCAAGAAATAAACAATTATTGGTGACCTTTTGGTGTTTTGTTCAATTGCATATAGAGGCCTGTCTCGCACTCAACCAATCAAAAATGATTATTCGAAAGATATCTCAGGTGCTCTTCTAAAAAGCACGGCTATTATAATATGTCTTAGATAACTTGAGCAGTCATGAACAGAGAAAAGAAACAAAAATCTATTCAATTTGTTGTTCATATCGAGTCACTCGATTCGAGTGATTTCGAGAAGTACTACGAATGGAGATTGAATAGAGTTAAAGATACAAGAGTGACACAGAATAAACGACGACGAGTCTAAGCTAAAACTAGTGAGAAGATAACCAATTTGCTAATAAATGCTTAAAATTTGATAACTTCATTCAGAAAACACTAGAGAGCAACACTGTATAATAAAATATATATTTCATGATAATACATATGAGTCATCGCCAACTCCGCTCAAGGCTAGGTCCCGAAACGATTTCAATTATTACGTTTTCATAACAGTAAATAATTTCTCCAAAGAAACAAAAAACCTAAAAATTGATTTTTCCTCTAAAATAACAGTGAAAGATTAGTCTACCGTTAGCAATAGAAATCTAGAGAACTAAATTCAATTTAAACTTAGAAAACACTATTACTAGGCCCACTCCAGCCAATGAACATTGGCTTGAAACAATGACTGAAAGTACTCGCATTTCAAAGGCGTTTAGGCGCACGCAACTACCTAACCTACAATTATTACCTATCAATATGTGTGATGTGTGAAAAGAGAAATGGAGAAGGAGAGAATGATGAAGCCCAAAGAGAAAGAGAGAGAGAGTGTGAGAGAAAGAGAGTGATCACCTTTCCAAATAACTGCTTCAGCACTATTTCTCTCAGTCTCCTTACCTGTTCTCCTTCTTCTTCTTCTTCTTCTTCTTCTTCTTCTTCTTCTTCTTCTTCTTCTTCTTCTTCTTCTTCTTCTTCTTCTTCTTCTTCTTCTTCTTCTTCTTCTTCTTCTTCTTCATCTTCTTCTTCTTCCTCTTCTTCTTCTTCCTTCCTTCTTCTTCTTCTTTCTCCTTCTCCTTCACTTCTTCTTCTTCTTCTTCTTCTTCTTTCCTTCTCTTCTTCCTTCTTCTTCTTCTTCCTCTTCTTCTTCTTCTTCTTCTTCTTCTTATTCTTTCTTCTTCTCCTTCTTCTTCTTCTTCTTCTTCTTCTTCTTCTTCTTCTTCTTCTCCTATTCCTTCCTCTTCTTCTTCTTCTTCTTCTTTTTCTTCTCTACTTCTCTCATTATTTTCTCCTTCCCCATCCCGTTCACCATCATTTATTATATTCTTTATCTTTTTCTTCTTCTAATTCTCCTACTTCCTCTTTACTCTTCATCACCATCATCATTCACGTCTTGTCCTTCTTTCAATTTCCTCCACTCTCCCTCTATGCTATTCTTCCTCCCTCTGTTCTGTTCTACATCTTATTTCCTTCTTCCACATCTTCTTCAAATCTATTGACCATCTTCATTGATCCTTCCTTCACTTCTCCCTTTCTTTTCTCCCTCACTTCTCCTCCATCTTTTTCCCTTTTTCCTTCTTCCACCACCCTCTTTCTCCTTTTCCCCTCTTTTCCCTTCTTATAACTTTTCTCTGTTTCTTCCTCTCTATCTATTTTCTTCTTTGTTTTCCCTTCCTTTCTCCTTTTTCCACCCTTACTTCGTTTTCCTTTCTCTCTTTCATTTTTATTTCTTTTCTCCAACTATAATAAATGAATAATAACTTTATTTTCAGTGATAAATATGATATTACAATCATTTGATATTACAATCAAAAATAAAAAAGTACCAACTGTTAACATTAACAACAGTATGTCTCTATAACAAACTATAAACTAAACTCCAAATAACAATTTTGATTGATTCAATGAATAAAAAAAGTACTAACTGTTAACATTAACAACAGTATGTATCTGTAACAAACTATAAACTAAACTCTAAATAACAATTTTGATTGATTCAATAAATAAAAAAAGTACTAACTGTTAACATTAACAACAGTATGTCTCTATAACAAACTATAAACTAAACTCCAAATACTGTAATAATTCTCATTGATTCAATAAATAACAAAAGTACTAACTATTAACATTAACAACAGTATGTCTCTAACTACAGTATGTGTTTTGATCTTTGTCTGTGATTGCTGTTGGTCTCCATTTTAAACCCTGCAATTACGTCGGCTGCGAGTGTGTTAACTAACTTTCTTTTTCGACAACTCAGCTGGCAACAACATTGCGTTGTTGCTGTTGTTGTTGTTGCTGTTTCAGCACCTCGTCAACTAGACTGAGTGATGTGACACTGATTGGTGAAAAGTGACCGCGGCCCGAAAATCTCCGAAAATCACTCGACTCCTCTGGCTACACTGCAGCCTGCCTTCTAATCACGCGTCTTCCCAAACGCAATTCAAACTCCTTCGGCTGCATCTTTCTGTTTTCTCCACACATCTATTTCTTGTACACCCTAAACATCCTTACTCCTTTGACTTTCAAGCTTTATGTTAACGATAAAATTCTTCATTTACTTTCAATAGAATAACCTTGGCAACAATCAGATTGGGAAAGGATGGAGACTGTGTACGGCGGTGTTTGGTTATACTATACTTAGGCTAGGCGTACACCGATTAGTCAAGACAAGACAAGACGAGATTAGTCACGTTTAGTCACAGTACTTGAGGGTTAAGTGTAAGAGAGGGCCGACTGCGCCCTAACTTCGCCCTCCCAGGTAAATAAAGGCAGTCATTCTATTCTATTCTATTCTACTTCACATAGTTGGTTATGAAGCAACACACACCGATTAGTCATTGCATCGGTGTGTGCTGCTTCATAAGCAAATATATGAATTACTGTTACTAAACGTGACTAATCTCGTCTTGTCTTGTCTTGACTAACCGGTGTACGCCTAGCCTAAGACTAACAAACTCATGCCCGGTTTTTAGGACAGTAATTAGTTCAATGCTACATTAAAAGAATGCCACATTGAATTTTAATGAAGCATGCGATATGCTATACATGATTTCCTTACTCAGCTGAAATTTCACGTGTATTTGTTGCAAGGTTAGGTCGGTATGTTTTTGTTTTGAAAGTTTTTTGACTGTGAATTTGTTTATTTTAATTATATGCAGGCTACACATGACCTGCATGAATGGAAAATAGAGACAGAGGAAAACCTTTCTGGAGCTATTGATAAATATTTTATGGAAATACAAATTGCTTCTAAAATAAATGAAAAGACAAGATGTTGTCAAACCACTGATTTATTAGAAAATCGAGATACCGGTTTCGGTTGTTACACCATTATCAATCTCTGGTAAACTGAAAATTTAACGTACAGAGCAGCAGTATTTATACTAACGGTAAAGCACCGCTATTGGTAGACGCTCTAGCCAATGACCGTGAACGGCTGCCATTGGCCTAGACAAGCTCCTCCCCGATTAGCGGTTCATACAAACATTACAAAATGGCGATTCAAACAGAAAATGTTGTAATGAAATGTTTGTATGAACCGCTAATCGGGGAGGAGCTTGTCTAGGCCAATGGCAGCCGTTCTGAGCGTGGCACCAACGGTGCTACCGTTAGTATAAATACTGCTGCTCTGCTCGGTTACCAGAGATTGATAATGGTGTAACAACCGAAACCGGTATCTCGATTTTCTAATAAATCAGTGGTTTGACAACATCTTGTCTTTCCATTTATTATGGATAACTACCACAATATCACCTTCACAACTACTCAAAGAGACAAATTGCTTCGGTAATAGAGAAAAAACAGATTTATTTTTATGCTTATGTTTTTCTCTTAAGAACTGTACCAGTTTATATTTCAATACAATATTTATCAATCGCTCTTCCTCTGCTCCAGGAAGGTTTCTTCTCTGTCTCTCTTTTTCATTTTAAATTGAAATAAACAAATCCACAGTCACAAGATCTTCAAAACAAGAAAAGTGTGGACGTGGAGAAGGATGAATAGGAGGTGAAAGGGGAGATCGCGTGATTACCGAAATCGTTGCATTTGGAATTGTTGGTGTCCATTATTTGACTGCAGGTGGTGAGAATTGGGCGGCCCAGCTAGCATCGTTCAACTCAGCTAACAGCTAGGCTAATTACCATGGACCGGTGTGAAAGTGATCCATCACTCTTGTGCGTTTCACACTCGAAATCAATCTCCCTTCTCACTTTTCAACTACTCTCTTCCTCCTTCTTCTTCTTCTTCGTCTTTCTTCCTCTTCCTCTTCTTCTTCCTCTTCCTCTTCTTCTTCTTCTTCTTCTTCTTCTTCTTCTTCTTCTTCTTCCCCACCACCACCACCTCCTCCTCCTCAATCACCCTCAACTCCTTCTCCTGTCCTCCTCTTCCTTTCTTTCATTAAACTCCTCCTACTTCTTCTTCTTCTTTCTCTCCCTTTTCTTCTTCGCCTTCTTCTTCTTCCTCCTCCTCCTCCTCCTCCTCCTCCTCCTCCTCCTCCTCCTCCTCCTCAATCACCCTCTCCTCCTTCTCCTGTCCTCCTCTTCCTTTCTTTCATTCTCCTTCTTCTTCTTCTTCTTCTCCTTTTTCTTCTTCTTCTTCTTTTCTTCTTCTTCTTCTTCTTCTTCTTCTTCTTCTTCCTCTTCCTCTTCTTCTTCGCCTTCTTCTTCTTCGCCTTCGTCTTCTTCCCCTCCTCCTCCTCCTCCTCCTTCTCCTGTCCTCCTCTTCCTTGTGGGTAAAATTCACAAATTTTCTGCATTTTGTTTCTCTTGTAATGTATTTTGATATTTCTGGATAAAATTCATTTGAATTTGAAAATTCGAATCTTTTCTACCATTTTTTCAACAAATCAATGCACCTTGAATTGACTTGTATGTATATAAATATATCTACTTGTATAAGCTATCCATACATTGCTGCTATCTGTTGCGTTAATTCTATCTATCTGTGATTTCATTTTAAGGCGTTTTTAAACGATACAATTTATCTTCAAATTCCATCTGATCAATTGAGAATAAACAGTGATGATCTCCAAGTTATGCATTCTGTTGAAATTACATAAATCAACACAGAAAGTAGTTGACTAGCAACGTGTGAACACACAGAAAGTAGTCGACTGGCACCGTGTATGCACGGCATAAGATAAGCGAAACAAAACTGAGATAAAATGAGCGATAATCGTTGAGACGGGGTGTGCAGTGCCTGTGCTGTTACAGAAGGGAGCGGCAGTTCAAATGAGTGAGTGGGTGTCAGATGACCCCCGGGGGGACACTAAATTGTGGGGGGGGGGGGTTGGTCCGTGGGGGGCCGGGGGGGTCAGACACGGCAGTAGAGCACCGTTTCGAGATGGCGAGATCTAGAAGTTGTTGTTGTTGTTGCTTTGTAATAATAATAATTATTGTGAACGCCAATTAGTGCGTGACAAATGGCGGCGGGAAATCTTGGATCACACATCTGGGCTCTGGCGTGGCTGCTCTAATTGGATCATGTACTGTACCAACACAAAGACAACAAAAAGAACGTGTAACTTGACACATTTTTGTTTTTCTTAAGCTGGTGTTGTACTAATTGGAGATGAACTTATTTTTTGAGACTAGCTGGCTAGCAGGTCAGCCGTGCTTCGCTACTAGGTCTCAGAAATAACGTTAAAATTGATTATATTTGTGTGGAATATCCAATCACTGCATGCAGGTTATTAGAGGAATTTCATTTTTATAACAGCGTAGATGAAATGAGATGAATTTATTTGTTCACAGAAATACAGGGTTATCATAAAAGAATGGTGCGAAAATTGAATTTTTATAGAAACCAGCGTTCAAGCCAAACAACCGAAATTAGACAGGAATCATGAACTGATCCGCGTCAAATTTTTGTCAGAAAATCGCACCAATTCTCTTGAAACCGCACCATTCTTTTATGATAACCCGGTATAGTATCAAGGATAATGTGGTACAATGATGAATTTTCTCATTCACAAAAACGTATATTGGAGTATAAAGTGAACGTTAGACGAAGTCACAGTTTAAAAGATGAATCAATTCTTAATATTTATTAGAAAGAATTCTCACTCTTCCCAGCTTGTACATACTCGAGGCTGCACTACATGGATTCAAACATAGAGCTTCCTGGACTATGGAATCAGATCTTCATAGTTATAATACAAGGTCTAGACATGCCTTAGCTACGACTAGATGCTCATAGAACGTCTTTTTTTTCAAATATTCCGGATTAAGTGAGCAAAAAATATTGAACCCTTTTTCAGTTTTCTAACAATTGAGAGCGAAAGCTTGTTTAGAAATAAATTAAAAGACTGGCTGCTTGAAGAGTGTTTTACAGTGTGATAGAACTTCTCGAATCATGAAGCTTTTCAAGTGTCATGAGTGTTGCTTTTTACTGTGTTCTGTACCGGTAATGAATGTAATATTAATTTGATAATTCTGTTGTGACTCTTAAATTGTTATTGTTAATTTAAAATTGTATAACGGCTGTGAAACATACCTGTTATGTACATGCAGAGAATAGAACAATTCAAATTCAAACCCACTATCATATTATAATCGACCATGTACTCACGGTTAAACTATGCAACTATGCATTTGTCAACCTAATGACAAATTGACAAATTTTCATTATTCAACCCACCCAATAAACGTAGCTCAAGAGTACTGTAATCTTCGCGAGCTCTACAGAAAATTTAGAAATAAAATTTGTTGATAAAAATACATGAGATTTGTGGACAAAATACATTATTTTGATTAACAATTTCAGGTCAAAACTTGTATTCATCTCACACACTTCTGAATTTACTGACCTTAAGCCCGGTCTAGACGCAACGATAAGTTTGTCAAACTTTTTGTTCAAACTTATCAGGATTATTTTAAATTGTCATAAAACAGCTGATTTAACGTCAGTAAACAAGATTACATCAATCAGCTGTTTTCTGACAATTTAAAATAATCCTGCTATTTAGCAGGATCCATTTAACTTGTCAGAAAACAGCTGATTGATGTACGCTCGTTTACTAACGTTAAATCAGCTGTTTTATGACAATTTAAAATAATCCTGATAAGTTTGAATAAAAAGTTTGACAAACTTATCGTTGCGTCTAGACCGGGCTTTACTGTTTCACTCCAAATTACAGCTGTGATCTACCGGCAATGAAAAGCATGACACTCGAGGAATTAACAGCATCCAGGAATTAACGTCACGACTCGCGTGTAAGTTGATACAGTTGCCCGCGGCTGGAGCTGGAGAACTGTAAGGAGGACTGGACGTTATTATTATTGTTGGCGCAAATGCTACTTTTCATTCAGCTGGAGGCGGTTTCATGTCCATATTGCCATTTTGCTTGGCGTGCACAAACAGTTAAAGTTTGAGAAATTGAAGTTAAAGTTAAAGAGCAAATCGCCGCCTAGCATGCATTGGCTTCGGTATTGATTTCAGTATTTTTACACAAGATGTTCACTGTTATAGGTACGGTACACTAGATATCTTATAATCATCTAGATATCACTAGATATGAGAATATTTCCTCTCATAGATAGTTGTGACTAAATACTCCGACTACAGTCCAATAATAGTTCGTTCATTGTCTTGAATCAATTGAAAAACGTACACTTTAATAATAGTATTTTCTTCTTCTTCTTCTTCTCCTTCATTCTTTTCTTATATTCCTTTTTCTACTTCTTCTCCCACCCCTTCTACTTCTTCTCCAACTATGTCTCCTAAATCTTTCTCATTTCTTTTTTGTTCGTCTTCTCCATATTTTTTAAACTCCCTTCTCCATCAACCAGTTTTTCTTTCTCCTTCTTTTGTCAGTTTGCTTGCTTCTTCTTTTCTCCTTCTTCTTTGTTCTTCTTTCTTCTTCTTCTTCTTCTTGCTTCTCATCTTCTAAGTCACAGAAACAGAGAGAGAGAGAGAAAGAGAGTGGTATAGTGTGTGTGTGAGAGAGAGAAGAAGAGTGAGAAAGAGAGATTATAAATGTTAAGAGTATAGGAACAGAGAGTAAGTAGGCTAGAGTGAGTCTGATATCAAGTTGAGAAAAATACAGTATACTCTACTGATATTCTATTGTTTCTAAAGCGGGGTGAACGATTCAAGATAGAGATAATAACTGATAACTGAATGAAAAGTTCAAAGAAAGAATACATTAAGAAAGAATACAGTTGAGAAAGTATTGAGGGAAAAAAATGAGAAATATCTGCTGCCACCAGAATAGGGAGGGATAAAGTTATTTTTGAAAAAAAAATGAAGAAAAGAAAGGAATTGAGAGTATCAAGACAAAATCAGCACATGGGAAAAAAGGAAGAATGTGAAGAATAGAATATAAAAGGAAACAGAGCGAACAAAAGGATAATAATATTGTCTTAACTGGATGTAAGACTTGTAACAAATTTTGAAATAGGAAGCCATAAACCTTAAGGGAATGCAATACTTTGTTTTATTTATTCAGTTATTTCTTACCCAGGCGAAATATTTTATTCCACAAATTAACAATCTTTATCCTTATTCAAATTATATTGGTGGCAATTTTCAACTAGAAATTATAATGAGAGGAATCCTGAATGCAGGGGGAAATGAATCCTATTATAGAATTCAGCATCGTAGGAGATTGTACTTTTCTTTAGAAATTCACAAATTCTCAAAATTTTGTTCCCATCAAAATGTGAAAAAATAATATTCTTGTGAAACATCTGGTGTCAAAAATCATGAAAACAACTGCACTGGATTCATCAGTGTTATAAAATATATAGCAAAAGGTTTGAAATAGATTTCTGGTTTTTGTGAAAATCCTTCGACTTCTAACATGAAATTATCAAGAAGAATACCTAGCCTACTTTCAAAACCATGTCAGTTTCAAGAGCAAATTCAAATCATCGATCTTTTGTTAAATTGGGGAAATTGGTCTCATTTCAGCTGACAACAAGCTTAGCGTGTTTACTGAAATTATTAATAAATCATTTGAATGTTTTTACAAACTTGTAGGTTATATTATCAAGCTCTTGTTGAAAATTACAAGATTCAAACACGCACCTTTCACAAATGAACGTAGTTAATTTGGATTTGAAAAATATTTTAAAAGGAAATCTAATAGACTGAACCTAGTTTCAAACTCAACCTGTATAAGCTAATAATACCGCTTCTTCTTCTTCTTCTTCTTCTTCTTCTTCTTCTTCTTCTTCTTCTTCTTCTTCTTCTTCTTCTTCTTCTTCTTCTTCTTCTTCTTCTTCTTCTTCTTCTTCTTCTTCTTCTTCTTCTTCTTCTTCTTCTTCTTCTTCTTCTTCTTCTTCTTCTTCTTCTTCTTCTTTCTTCTTCTTCTTCTACTCCTTCTTCTTTTTCTTCTTCTCCTTGTACTTATTATTATTCTTTTTCTTTTTCTTCATATTCTTCTTATTTTTCTTCTTCTTCTTCTTCTTCTTCTTCTTCTTCTTCTTCTTCCTTCTATTCATCTTCTTCTTGTCTTTCCTCTTCTCCTCCTTCTCCTCCCCAACCTTTTCCTCCTCCTCCTCCTCCTCCACCATTTCTCTCTCCCTCTACGCCTCTTCTTCTTCTTAATCTTCTTCTTTTTAGGCCATCTATGCGTGTCTTGGGAAATTAATGGATAATAATTTTTGGGTGCAATGATCATCGTTTGAAATCATCACAGTGTGCTTGAGTTACCGATTTTCGGGGTTGGCCACCAATCAGAGGAGATCGTGTCCCATCACATTTTAATTTCGACCAATCACGTGCTGCGTTGTTACGTGATGGATCAGATGCCGGCTGTTGACTGTCAGTTGATGATAATAATTGTTGTCAGCGACACGTCACGTGACGACTGATGAAGCGGCCTGATGGCCCAGAGGCAAGCTGAGCTGAGCTACAGCAATGGAAAATAAAGTTAACTTAGCTTTAAACGGTTTGATGGTTCTCCAGTCACAAACCCACAGCTTTAATTGAGTCCAATTTATTTTTATAAAATTATCCGTGTTTTCTAATCAACTCTCCCAATTCCGAGAGCGTCAGCTCAAAAAAAACTTTTTTATGGTGATATTTTTTAAAGTTTTACCATTTGAATACTATCAAGCTATCAAAATGGAATACTTTTTAGAGGAAATTTTTTTTTGTCAATTAGTTTTTGAGATATGGGCGCCTAAAGTAGAAATTTTTGGAGCAGATCATCTCAAAATTGGTTGCAAATACAATGATGAAATTTCGAGCATACATGCTTGAAGGTATTGTCTATCACATGACATAATATTAGTTTCTCAAAATAACCAATTTGGAAAAAAATTTCTTAAAAAAAATAACTCAGTTTTCAATTAAATTGATAATTCGTTATTTTTCTCAAAAGTTGATATTTCGAAAAACTAATTATGTCTGCTGATCGACAATACCTTCAATCACGTATGCTCAGAATTTCATGATTGTATTTGCAACCAATTTTGAGATGACCTGCTCCAAAAATGTCTACTGTAGGCACCCATAACTCAAAAACTAATGGACAAAAAAAAAATTCCTTTAAAAAATATTTCATTTTGATAATTTGATATTATCCAAATCGTAAAACTTTAAAAAGTATCACCATAAAAATGTTTTTTTAAGCTGATGCACAGCCTTAATTTCCATTCTTGTTGTCAATTTCTTTTCTATTCTTCCCTCTTGCTACTTCTGCTAGTGTTCTTCCTTCTTCTCCACAATCATTCTTCTATTTCTTTCTACTTCTCCTACTCCCGCTCCTCCTCCTCCATGGGAATATGTTTTATTTTGTTGACCAACTCCAATGAACAAAATAAACAAACAAAATAAAACATATTCCTATTCTATCTTCTTTCAAAATTGTATCATTTGATGTCACTAATTTGTTCACCAATATCCCGGTTGAAGAAAGTCTAAATAGAGCTGAAGAAATAATGAGAACATCAATAATTGATTGTACTGTTAGGGAAGAACTGTGAAGGTTGATGAAGTTATGCACTCAGCATAATTATTTTAAATTTAATGATAAGTTTTTTGAACAAAAAGAGGGATTAGCAATGGGATCACCACTCTCACCTCTTCTAGCGGAACTTTTTATGGATAAATTAGAGAGTAGCATTGTTGAGAATAGTACTTTCAAAGATAAAATTATTTACTGGTTTAGATATGTAGACGACGTAATTTGCTTATGGAAGGGAAGTAATAGACAGTTGGACAATTTTCTTTCTTACCTGAATGAATTGCATCGTAAGATAAAATTTACTGTAGAAGTAAAACAGGATTGTGTATTGAATTTTCTAGATTGAAAAATAGATCATAGTACTGGTTTTCATAAGTTCTCCATTTTCAGAAAACCAACTCATACCGATGTTATCATCCCTCATAATTCTTGTCATCCCATTTCTCACAAACTTGCAGCTTTTAATAGTATGATTCATAGAGCATTAACAATACCTATGAACCATGACGATTTTCTTAAGGAGATAAGTACAATCAAACAAATAGCTGTAACAAATGGGTATGAGTAAATTATGGTGGATAGGCTGATAAGTAAAATCAACAGACGAATCTCAGTTAATTCCAACTTGTAGGGACAAACAATGAGGAAAAGCTTTTGGTAACTATCCCTTATTTAGGCTTTGTTTGATAAGATAGGTAGAGAATTGAAAAGAATGGATTTCATGTTGCTTTTAGAACCAAACCGATTTTAAAGAATCTATTTAGCTACAGTAAAGATAAAATTGATGTGTATGGGATAGAAGTAGGGTAGGATAGGCTTAAATGTGGATTGTAGCAATGCGACCTATGTTGGTCAAACTGGTAGAGTTTCAAAATTAGGGTAAAGAACATATCAAAGATTGGAATAAGTGTAATGGAGATTCAAACTTTGCTGGAACATTTGATAACAAATAATCATAAGTTCAAGGTCGAAGAGAATGTTGAGTTCTGCATTTTAATAACAAGGGCAGAATTCTCAACATACTGGAAAGCTCTAGAAATAACTAGGATAACAAAAGATGATCAACAATAAGTTTGAATGACCAAATTCATTTCAATCAATACAACACCACAAATCTCATTTTATCATAATTTGTTGTGGGCAGGCATTACGATATTAGTTTATTCCTTTGTTTTTCTTATTCTTTAATAATACTGTTTCATTTTATTTCTTAGGTTATTGTAGCTATTTATTGTTCTTCAATTGTGTCTTTTGAATCGCCATTTTGTAATGTTTGAATGAACCGCTAATCGGGAGGAGCTTGTCTAGGCCAATGGCAGCCGTTCACGGTCATTGGCTAAAGTGTCTACCAATAGCGATGCTGCTTACCGTTAGTATAAATACTGCTGCTCTGTACGTTAAATTTTCAGTTTACCAGAGATTGATAATGGTGTAACAACCGAAACCGGTATCTCGATTTTCTAATAAATCAGTGGTGACAACATCTTGTCTTTTCATCTATTATGGATAACTACCACAATATCACGTTCACAACTACTCAAAGAGTCATCATCATTATCATACCTTTGATTATTTGGTTATTCCATCTTTCTCCTTAGCTTTGTAATCAACTACTGTTTGTTGAGAAAATTGTGTTTACATGGATACATAATACCCTAAAACTTAGCTAAGAATAAAACACCACAATTTTTCTATGTTGATTTGTAACAAAATTATCTACAATTCCGCTACATTTTGCTACACAAATTTGCTACATCATTTTGCGATGATGGAATAAATTCTGATTCAAATTCAATGTAGCTCTGTTCCTTTTGTTAGTAAAATGTCTGAAAATCTAAAGTCCACATTATTGTATATTCATCTGAAGCTTAGAAAATTATTCAAACTTTTTTTCTACTAGAAATATCAGAGTCGAAATGTATTGATCATCTCAAGCCATGAACAAAGGATATCATTCGAACTTTAATTCAACAAACAGAAATATTATAGAGCCAGCATGATCTGGAGCAAAGTACCTATATCATTGGAACCTTAATCAATTATTCAATGCCATACATAACTCGATCTCACTTCTTTTACAATGTATATCATCAGGTGCTATTCACACTTGGAAAAAATGGGGGACAAACAGAATAAAAGAAGGAATCAGAGTACAAGATCGAGTGGGAATTATTACAATCGTTACATACGTAGAGCAACTCAGCTTTGTATTGCAAGAGAGATGTGGGCCGCGGTATGAATTTATGTCCCCCTAACGCCATCAATATTAATTACAACACCATACACCGGTGTCATTAATTCATTTCTCGATGGCCATAAATTGGGGCGAACGAAAGAGGTGGGGAGTAGGAGAAAGAGAATGTAGAAGGAGAAGAGAAGAAGTCGAAGAAGAATAGGAAAAGAGGAGGAGAAGAAATGGAAGGAGGAGAGGATAAGAAGAAAAAAAGAAGAAGGAGAAGAAGAAGAAGAAGAAGAATAAGAAGAGAGGAAATCTTTTTGACGCGTGCTCCTAATCGAATTAATGGCTGTAACATGTTGATCGGTGTTAGATCCGCCCACCAGAGACATGTTTCAAGACACCAAACAAGAAAAAAAAGAAATAAAGAATCAAGAATTGACCAAATATTATTTATGTGTCGACATTTACATGCGTCGATTATTATTCTCATACACGCACGCACTTCTTAAACGAACCAATGGTGTGACCAATATATAATAAATAATTTATTCCAGACCTTTCAGTTTCAACATCTTATAGTAGTTTTATCAACTGTCTGATAAACTGGAACAAACTTCAATGATTACCTCTTATAAGTCATACCCAGGGATAAAATAAAATCAATCAGTTTCAAAGATATCAAAGAATCCCTTACTTTAAAAACCACTGAACGCCTCTGAGTTATATGTGAATAGTATAATTATGTGTAACTTTATTTTATATTCAGTTATGTTACATTATATTTAGAATAACTATTTAGATTATCACTTTCCTATAACACGTTAGTAGTTGGTTCTCAGTATTTTGAACGTTCTGAGTATCACTGATTTCTCCATAGCACATTTCGTTATTAATTTTTTTGTGAGGGTGATGCCCACATGAGCTCTAGGCTTGTGCGTGAGTAATGAGTGGGGTGATGATGAGAGGTGACGACTGTTCTTAGGCAGTCGGGACCGACGGCTTTTCGTCTCCTCCGAAAGACGGGAGTGGCCGTTTTAATTATTTTAATTAGATTAATTGAAAATTTTAAGGTACAAGATCCGGTAAAGTTGGATGAAGTAAGTGGACAATCTAAATTCGTTTTAGTGCATTTATTGTTAGAAACCTCCATAACAATCAGCAAAATTATATTTTTCCTGAAGCGTGAAAAGTAACTCTCTCTCTCTTAAAGAATTTCGACTTCTAAAGCATAACCTTCCAATAATAATACACATAACGCCATCAAAATAATAATTCACGAAAGAGCTTTAGTTCAAACAGCTCGCTCTTACGGCTCATTTTCTAAATAATGGCCTCACTCGTTTTTTGTGGCACTTTGATATACGATGTGGTCTAGCCCCAAGTTATCATGCAGAAGCGTAGGTGCTATTCAAATCAATAACGGTCCTATACTTTAGAAAAATTATTTTCTAGATTATACCTATATTTTCGGAGTCTGGTCATACCTATATTTTCGTAGTTGAGTATATCTGTAGCCATTCATTGTGAGACTAAGTGGGACCACGTTTTGTATTGGAAAAGAATAGTGAATTGTTATAAGAGATATAGCGAGCTCAGAGATAATTTTTCAGGCAGACTGTTTGAGATAGAATAAAAAAGCAACGAAAATGTTGACCTGAGGCACTGGTAATAACTCACAATTGTATCGATAAAGATCGTAACTCAGATTGTATTTGATCTCTACCACTTCTAAGTATTGTATTGTCCGCTGCTTCACGCAATCACCTAAACATCTTATTATGATCGATGTTTGTGGCGGAGGGGGGTTGTACACACCCATTCTAGAAAATAAAGATATAATTTAGCAATGCATAACTGTTATTACCAATATATAATGTGAATAATTCATAGATTTATGAAAGGATTTGTGCGAAATCTGGATTTTTGTCTGAAATCTTGATTCGTCATTTCTTGGTATATTATCACACAAATTGTAATATTCCGATTGAAAAATTGGCTACAGGCTGACAAAATTTTTCTTTAATCATCACTGGTTCAATTACTGCAACCAAATCGATCATCACATAATTAATTGTCAAAAATTCTGGCAGTTGCACGAAAATCCAATTTGATTTAACAGCCGTTAAAAGACGTCACAGTATTGATGTCACATTTGTTTGTCTTGTTGCGTTGGTTCCTTCACTAATTTTCTCGGTTCTTTTTTTTGATCATTCAAAAAATAAGATGATATCGTTTCACAGCAGTTGAATTGAATTGGGTTCTCGTACCGCTCATTTAATATTCCACCTGGGCTTTCAATATTTCTACAAAGATAGATAAAACATAAAATTGATGAAAGATAAAAAATAGATGAGTAGATACGCCTAAATAGATAAGTAGATAAAATAAATACTTGGAAATATCAGTGAAGACTTCTCTCATTTGTTATTATTAGCATGGAAGCATGAATTTTTATTGTGAATTTATGTTTGTAATTAATAATTCAAATGAATTAATCTTGGTTTCATCCTCATAGTTATGTTTTCTATTACCTTCTTTTCGAATTATATGCTTGTTTATTAATAATTTACTTCCAATCATACAATCAATATTAATAAGTATGATCTATTTTCAAAACATTTCTAGTCTCAAATGATAAATAACATGGAGCTTTGAAACTGATGGATGCAGGACAGATCATAAATGGAAATTTACTTTTATATGTATTTACATTTAATATATATTTACTTTATTTAATGTATTTTCAATATATTTTGTACTCTACTTTTCTCGCCAATATTTCCAATTCTTCTTCTTCTCTTCCTTCTATTTCTCTGTCTTCTTCTTCTTCTTCTTCTTCTTCTTCTTCTTCTTCTTCTTCCTTCTATTTCTCTGTCTTCTTCTTCTACTTCTTCTTTCTTCTGTTTTCTTCTCGTTCTTCTTCTATCCACCATTTTCCTCCTTCTCCCCCCTCTTTCTCACGCTATTCGTCTCTGTCTCACTCAGCCGTCCACGGCTGACAGTGGAAGAGCAATTTCAGAATTAACGCGCCCCGTTTCACAGTTGCTTTGGGGCGTTCGTTCTCTTCAATCATCCTGTTCGCGATGATGAAGAAGAAATAGAGGAAGAGGAACAAAGACGAAGGAACGGAGATTAGAAGGAAGAGGACGGGTTGGAAGAGGAGGAGGAGGAGGAGGAGGAGGAGGAAGACTGGAAGAGTAGTTGAGAAAATCACCATCGCCATGGATCATGTAAGGTAAGTACATTTCAAATAATAAACATAATCGTTCTCAGAGTTCAGCGTGACTGACCAACACCAATAGAAGAAGGAGAAAAGGGGGAGAGAGAAGAAGAAGATGATGAAGAGAAAGGCAGAGAAAAGATGGCGGAGAAGAAGAAGAAGAAGAAGAAGAAGAAGAAGAAGAAGAAGAAGAAGAAGAAGAAGAAGAAGAAGAAGAAGAAGAAGAAGAAGAAGAAGAAGAAGAAGAAGGAAGAAGAAGAAGAAGAGGAAAGAAGAAGAAAGAAAGAGGAGGAGGAGGGGTAGAAGGAGGAGGAGAAGTAGAAATAGAAGAAGACAATACTGTATATTGGAAGGGGAAGAAGTCTTGTGTGTTATGATATTCCTAGCACAGTTGCTATTTGCACTGTAAAAATGATAGAAAAAACTCAAGTATTCTCATTGAAATTTGAGCCATTGATTGTCTAAATAAATTATCTGATATAATGATTGTAACTAGGAATACGATACACAATTAATTCGAAGAAATTTTGAGACTAATTCGTTCATTTTAGAGTATCGAAATGTTCCAATCACACACATAAGAAAAAAAATTGTCTCCAATTATGATTCTAATATGTTTATCCTAAAGGGAAGGACAAACTTTTGAAACTGAATTTGATCTTGTTTTGATGAATTCGAATATTATGGGGCTGGATGAGAATGTGTATTGAATAATTATTAGAACCTCACACTCATAATAATATAATATTATGTTATTTGTCTTATTAATTTATCATCTTTCCCCTCTCTTATCTGTATTTTTCTTCATTAAGCTTCTTTTTTCCCATTCTTGGGTAATTCAAACAATTAACATGTTAATGTTAATTGCCTGCGGCCAAAATAGAGAGAGAAAGCGAGATATTCATTTATTTATTTAGAGAGTGCTACTTATCGAGACAAAGTATTGGAGAGAAGAGATTAGATTAGATTATTTACTCTTTCCATGTAGATTACAACACATGTCTCTTGAATTCTAGATCATAAAAGAGAGAGAGAAATAAATAAATAAAAAAGAACATTTTTCTAAGAGTGAGAGTAATAAATAAGTGAAATAATCATATTATCTTGAACGCTAGCAGTCCGAGATTTGAGGCACAATATAATAATTATCTGAATAAAGGGAAGGGAGAAGGAGAAAGAGAGAGAGGAGAGAATAAAGGGAAGGGAGAAGGAGAAAGAGAGAGAGGAGAGAATAAAGGGAAGGGAGAAGGAGAAAGAGAGAGAGGAGAGAATGTGAGAAGGAAAGAGGAACAAAGAACGCCTCAACATCCCCTCTGGCTTCGTTAACAGGTTTTTAATTTTTCATCCCGATAGACGCAGCACCAAAATAGGACTTCACTCGGGGGACTTAACTCATGCAAAGTTCGGTCGGACACGACTTGATTTCGCCCTCGGGGGACTTAAGCCCATCACACACGATAGACCGGCCTCACTAGTAATTAGACTTGGGTTTGTTGGCATCTTCTAGGCGTAACACAAACTTCGGTTCTCGGTTTCGTAACACATGTCTTGTAGCGGGGAATTTATTGGAGGATAATATTGAAAGTATCTCAACAGAAAGTTTGATCATCCAGAATTTTCAAAAAACATTTGCTCACACTCACACTATTTTTGTGATGTTTAAAAATTTTCTGTTCAGATTTTCTACACATCGCCGCAGTGTCACTACAGCTATGCTTTTTGAAAGACGTCATAGTCGTAACTTCCAATGTCAATTGAAGCAGCGTTTCAATCTGTTTTAGTTTGATCAAATTTGGATTCATTCAAGACGTTCCTTTTGCTATGGAGGTTAGGCGTTGCATAAGGTGTGCTAAATCTAGTATAAAAGGTGAGTAAATAAGTGTATAGGTGTGTGAGGCTAGTAAGATGTGTAGAACTAGTAAGGCAAGCTTATTTATTTTGTAGCGAAGATTATAGGAAGCTATTCTAATAGAAGTATTCTAATTGTCTTTGTTTGTAGCTTGCTCGGGATTGCTGAAGCAGCGCTATGACGGTTTTAAATAGTCTTTAGGCTAGGCGTACACCGGTTAGTCAAGACAAGACAAGACGAGATTAGTCACGTTTAGTCACAGTAATTCACATAGTTGCTCATGAAGCAGTACACACCGATGCAATGGCTAATCGGTGTGTGTTGCTTCATAAGCAACTATGTGAAGTACTGTGACTAAACGTGACTAATCTCGTCTTGACTAAACGGTGTACGCCTAGCCTTACACTTTACATCAACTTGAATGAACAAAATTTCGTTTCAACATTGAACTTCTGTTGCAGACTTGTTTATCAAACAAATATCTCACACAAATATCTGAATGATAACGAGCCTATTCTGACACAAGTTTTTTAAAATGAAAACGTAAGCCTACTGCTTTGTTATGATTATTTCAATACTAATTATAATAATGAATGAACCAATCAATCAATCAATTACAAAGGAGAGTACAACAGGCTTATGCCCAAAACTGTTCCTCTTCCAAATTCAGGTTATGTCGTATCATCTTACTTAATCACAAATTTCATCTTCAAAAATGAAAGCAGATCAATTATTTAAGAATTCTCAAATAAACGCAAATATGAAAGTTACAAACAAAATCAATTAAAAATCCAAATCAACTGCTCTCAAGCTTCATGTTACTGCAACTTGTGCCTGTTATTTGCTTTAATGTGAACAGGGCTCTCTGTATAAAGAACTAGCAATCGATCTAGCATACTAAATCAATGACTTCTTGGTGAAAATAATGAACCGGGAATCTCGTATGCATACAACGTAGACAACAAAGTAGGAACGAGTATTCCTCCTCCTATTATAATAACGAAGCATGGAGACACTAGTAAGCACATCGATCAGCGGCCATCAAGTTCAAGCATCAAGCAGTAGTGACTTGAAGGAATGTACTTGGCGACACAGCACTAAGCACAAAGTCCTTTTGGGTGTGGTTTGGAGTGGGGGTGATGGTGGGTGGGGGAAGGGGGGGAGTTTATACCCAAACCATTGAAAAACAGATTGACAGCAGAAGCAAGCATACATAGATTCAATTGAACGTGTGCCCCTCCTCCCCCCTTCCTTGGATCTCTTCTCCACCACCCCCTTTCACTGCTCCTACCCTCCTTCAACCACTCCCACTCCTCCTTCTTCATCGCCAGCAATAAAATAAAACAAAGACAAAAAACGAAACAAAATCACTCGGCATACATTCCTGAATGACGTTTTCATAATATGTGTTTCTCTTCTTCCACCCCCCTCCCACCCGTAATCAATCTGAACAAGATGATGATTGGTCTGTTCTACACGTATTTAGTATTCTTGGACTGTTTCATTGAATTATTCACGTCTTTTCAGTCCTTGAAGAGCCTACTACCTCTCCGCGTTATTTATATTCTAATTCTTCCACTTCTGTTCCTTCTGCTACTCCTTCTCCTTCTCATTCTTCTTTATCATAGTCTTGGTCATTGATGTTTCTTATCTTCGTTTCCTTCGTCTTCTTCATCGTCACACCTCCTTACTCTATCATAATCTTCTTCATAATCCTTTGCTTCTTCTTCTTCTTCTTCTTCTTCTTCTTCATCTTCTCCTCCTTCTTTTTCTTTTCCTCTTGCTTCTATCGCTTTTCCTTCTTTCTTCCACCATTCACTATCCATTTCTTCCTCATCACCATTTTCTTCTTCACTATCAAACCCCTTCCAACTCCTTCATCAACATCTCTTCAACACCATCCACATGAATGAGCCCTTTTGTATTTCTTTGAATTTGAAATAATCTAGAACTGTATGCTTTTGAAGCCCAGAGCATTGTGCCATAAGATAAATGATACTGAATGTGGACAAAGTAGACCGCTTCAACTCTGTTGCATGTCCTCACCTTTCTTAATGTAAATATTATTTCATTCAGTTTCAAGCAGTCATTATCGATATGCTTCGACCTATAATAGGCATCACGTGCCCCACAACATCTTGAAAAAATTCTGAGATCTGCTAAATTATGTAAATATTTCTGTTTAATAAAATATAATTTCTACACAAAACTATTTCTGAGCATTTTTTGAATAGACCAACATAATATAATAGTACTGTTTTGTAGTATGCTTTCCTCATATTACCCCAATTCTGATTTGTGCCCCCCAAATTCATGGCTAACGCTATGCGGACCAGTTCAAACCGTTAACAGAAGTAAAGCCCTGAAACCTGGCTTCTGCCTTCTCATATTAGCAGTCTCGTATTATAAGTTATCGTTAAATCCTGAACCTTGTTTGAATTCACACACAACACATTAGAATTGCACCAGTCCTCAATTGACTTGGCCAAATTGATTTGTTTAAATTTTTGTGTACCTGTATGTTTCTTGCACCGCGTGTATGTAGCAGTTTTGTTAGTGAATCGTAGCTTGTTGTATGTTGTATAATGTGTGGTTGTGCGGAGGTGGTTGTTATTATCAGGTCTCCTAGGCGACTCCAGCCTGTGATTGATTATGATTGATTTTGACAAGGAATATTCTATTATGATAGCTTGGCAAGGGACTCCACTTGCTTGAGAGTGTGCGTGTGTGTCTGTGTGCTTCTGATCAATAATATCTATCTCATTTCCTTAATGATCTTCTCTTTCTCTTCATTCCTACCTTCCTTTCTGCACACGCCCTTTTAGTCTTTCCTTTATGCCCTTCTCAGGCCACCAACGCCTTTCCCCACTTTTCCTTAGCCCCCACCACAAGACCTCTTGTCTCAAATTTTCCTTACCGTTCTTACACGATTTTCTCTTCATAACCCTCTCGCGAGAGTGGAGAATCTGCTTCATTCTCAGTCATCCTCACTCTTTCTCTCTCTCCCTCTCTCTCTCCCTCTCTCTCTCTCTTCCTTACTATCCCTTCTCCCCGTCATTATTTTATCCTTCCGCTTTGATCTCATTCTTCAACCGCTTCTCAAATATCAAACACTCTATTGTTAACTGCAGCTCAGCACTATCGTGATTCTCTCTCTCCTCTCCTATTCTTCTTATTCTTCTTCTTTTTCCTCCCTCCTTTTTCTTCTTATTCTTATTTTTCTTCCTTTCTCCTTTTTCTTCTTCTTCTCCTTTTTCTTCTTTGTCTTTCCTTCTTCTTCTTACTCTTATTATTCTTCTTTTTTCTACTTTTTTCTTATTCTGCTTCTTCTTCTTCGTCCTCCCTCTTTTTTCTTCATTCCTCCTTTTTCTTCTTATTCTTCTTCTTCTCCATTTCTTCTTTTTAATTTTTTCTTTTTGTTCTTATTCTTCTTCTGATTCCTCGTCTTCTTCCTCCGTCCTTTTTCTTCTTTTTTTCTTCATTCCTCCTTTTTGTTCTTCTTCTAGCCTACTTTTCATTCTTTCTATCCTTCTTTCCTTCTATCTTCTCCTCCTTCTACCTTCCAATGATTTGTTCCCCTGTATGCTATACTTTCTTACATAATAATAATATTATACTTTCACCATCTCATCTATTATTAACTCAATTCACCTATTATTTGGAGCCAATAAAATTCAACTGGCTTTGTATGGGGTCATTTGAAAACCACGGGAATGTAACAAGTCCTGAAAATCAGGAACAGATGACTGAAGACGCTTATTGACAAGGAAAGTAGAAGAGGAAAGTTACTTTCGGCAAGTAATTGCCTCTTCAACTTACCGCTTACTTTATCTGTCTGTAGGGGTACTTTCCACTTCAGAGGAAAGTACTTATCACTTTCTGCAAGTAGAATCAAACTTGTTTGATTTTACTTGCCACTCCAAGGAAAGTAGCAGGTCACGTGGGTTGTCACGTGATCACTTTCTCTCACTTTCTGCCAGTAGAGCAGAAGAAACGCATCGTTTTATTAATCAGATGATTTGTGGAAATAATAACATGATTGTGTTGAGAAAAACATTAAAAAGTAAAGAAGAGAAGGCAAGTTACTTCCAGCCAGTACCTTCCCTGTATATAAGCAAATGAGTGAAAATGGCAAGTACTTGCAGCAAGTAACTTTCCTCTTCTACTTTCCCTGTCAATAGGCCGCTTATGAGATGAGTACACACTAGTTATTAGATAGACACCGTCCATGCTTGTCTAGTGTGTAGGCATCAATAGGGAGCTGTTTCTGTTTTCTGATTCAATTATTTTTTATTCTTATCTATAGAAGATTCCTAATCAACCCAACAATCATCTATATTGAAAATATTTCGTGCCCGAGTTTGGAAAGTTCGTGGAAAAGTTTGAGTGGACCGATTTTGATGCGAAAGAAAGATAAAAAAAAATTATTTTTTCAAATATATTCATGGGAGAAAATTGATGAAAATCAAAAATAGTTACCTCTGGCACTATCTGTTGGCATAACATGTATAAAAAATTGTATCCCTTGGGTTAGTTTGTGAAATTCCACGTAGATAAAGGTTAGAAGCTAAACGTACAGTGACTATGAAAATAGTCATTTGTACATGGTAGGATTTCATTGGTATGACTGAGCAGATAGTCAAAATAGCAACTATTCAAAATAAAGAATTTTAGAAAATTCAAGTGTGTGGCGCTTTGCGCCACTCGTTTCAATTGAATCCTGATATTCGTTTTGAATGATACATGCCTGGTTTTAAAGTTTCTCAGCTCCCAGCTGGAAGATGACAGCTCCTGGTATTTAATGAACAATACTCCTGGTAAAGGCTTTATTTATTTATATTTATTTACTCCTGGTATTTACAACATACTTGTATGTTGTAGCTCATTTTCGTTGAATATCAGGAAGTTGAGAGCTGGGAAGCTTTCATAAACGGGTGCTCCAAATTTCTATGAAACACTTCTCATATCTCTTTTCCATTGTTATTCATCGGATTTCCTCAATCTTTCACTATTGTCAGCCAAACCAAGAGCTCTAAATTATAGATGCAGATCATATCTATTATATAGTCAAATATTTCTATGTAAGAATGTTATGACTTTTATATTTGACTCAAATACATGCTTGAATACAAAAAAATAACCTAGGGAGAAGAAAACCTTTCTCTTGAAAAATTTTCTGTTTTTTCCTATTTTTGTGAAGTACCATGATGGTGCATAGATCAGTTTCAGAGATCTTTCAACTTCGATTCTTGAATCTTTTTCAGTAAACTTTAATGATGAGTACGCACTTTTCAAATGATAATGAATGATGAATAATTATTATTATCATGGTTATCGAGCAGTCAATTCGTTGAAATATTGTTTTCATCTGTCCTAACTAGTATCACTTGATTATTACTCTAGTTATCCAAAATAATAGCTTATTTTGAATCGTTTCTATCATTATTACTGCTGTGTTTCAGTGTTATATTTTTTTCGGACTTAATAAAATCAAAAAATACTTTTTTTTAAAGCTGATGTCTGTTTTCTAAGTGAAAACAAACTTTCACCATGTTCCCTATCAAGGGATAATTGGTTATGTTGGTGAAGTGGAACAACCCTACTCGGGTCTCCCCACTATAAAAAGCCATACGCTAAATAAATAAATAATAATTATTACGAATGTGGTGATTAAAATATGGTGGTGAAGAGGGACTCTTGTAATAACAAGTTATATTTGCAAACAAATTTATTCTAATAACATCATACTCAAACAAATGTTACACTGATTTCTAATATTTGAATTAGAAAAACCAGTTTGATTTAACAAGCAAAGAAACACAACAACACACAAAAACTAAATACATGCTTGATAGGGAACTACGTCTTGATCTAGGGAGTAAAAGCTAATTTAATAACAGAATTCAATTATGACACTAAGTTTCCTTTCAAATTACACATTATCAATTTTTCTTAAGATCTATTGTAAGGCTAGGCGTACACCGGTTAGTCAAGACAAGACAAGAATAGATTAGTCACGTTTAGTTACAGTACTTCACATAGTTGCTTATGAAGCAGCACACACCGATGCAATGACTAATCAGTGTGTGTTGCTTCATAGGCAACTATGTGAAGTACTGTGACTAGACGTGACCAATCTCGTCTTGTCTTGTCTTGACAACTCAAACCTGTGCTAACTAACGCCATCCAAGAATGCATAGTTCATGATTAACATTCTTTATGAAGAACTAGAATTTCATTGGACAAGGTTACCTGATGTGTGGCCGGTTACCTGTACCCTTATAAGTGAAAATGTGAAACTTAAAAGGAAACTTGGTGTCATGGGTGATTACTAAATCAGATTTTTCCTCCCAGATCTAGATTTTTAGAAAGCTGCATCTCTAGAATTATTATTTCCAAAGTTGAGAATTAACAATATCGACAGAATAAAATGATAAATATGAGGAGAATTTGACCAAATATTAGTGGAAGTCCGGCTTCTCTTGCTTCCCCTGACAAGCCGCCAATAAAGTTACCTTTTTCTTCCCCTTAGAATCTTCTTGATGTTTACTCAATGAAAATAAATAAATTTCTTAGGGGAAGTTAAACTTCATTGTGCTTCTTGGAACTATGGAGCGAAATTTCTGTTTCCGTTGAAAAAATTCGCAAGTTCTGAAATAAATCAATGAAATAAGAAGAAAATTACAACTCATCAACAATAATATTATGAAGCATAAACCAGTAAAACGTTTCCGAGGGTCTTATTATAAATTGATTAATGATGTTTACTGATGCAAGTTTATTGATGCAATGATCCTCCTCTTATAAGTAATTAATAATGGATTGATAATATTGAATTGAGTAGAGAATATTAGTCTAGTAATATAGTTTAAGAATGGTTTGATAGGTCAATTTTCCAATATCACTAGTATCAGAGATAATCTAGATTCTAGAACATATCATTTCAATTGCAGATCATTTCACTTCTAGATTTTTCATAATTGGAGTTTCAATTTCATGTGCTTCTGATGCGTGGGACCGAGGTTCAAATATTCATAATGACAACATTTTTTTAATAATGAGATTTAAACCAAAATCCATTATTTTTTATAAAAAAAAGCAATTCTTCATTTTTTTCAATTATTTATCAGAACATCTATTATTCCCATATACATTATTATTCAATATTTTGCTTGTCATTTTTATTTTGCTGATAAATTTCAACTAAGAGTAATTTGAAATTTTTGAACTTCCAAATATCAATTGTCTTGATTGTAATCGAAGTAGACTACACCTTTTCCAGTTGTATTTGAGAAAGTATCAATTGTAATTGAGAATGGTCATTTGTGATTGAGAAAACATCAGTTAAAAATGAGAACGGTTAATTGTATTTGAGAAGACATCACATGTAATTGAGAATGGTGAATTGTAAATGAGAAAGTATCATTTGAAATTGAGAAGATGTCAGTTGAAGATGTCAGAGATGAACCAGCTGACCTTTTTCACGTTTTTAACTTCTCATTTACAAGTGACGATTTCTCATTTACAATTCACCATTCTCAATGACATGTGATATCTTCTCAAATACAATTGACCGTTCTCATTTACAACTGATGTTCTCTCAATTACAAATCACTATTCTCAATTGAAACTGATACTTTCTCAAATTGAATTGACACTTTCTCAAATACAAGGCATTAAGGTACAGTTGGAAAAGGTGTAGTAGACAATTAAGGTAAGAAAATGTGTGGAATTGAGAAATGAATTTTACCAAAGTAATGAATTGGACCAAGTCATAAATTAATGGAAAAATATTAGAAAGAAGATTGAGCGCAATAATAAACATGGCATCAAATTTGTTCTTGATGGGTCAACTTAAACACATCTTTATGCTAATGTTATGTCATATAATACGCTTATACTGTGTAGTAATACCCAGCTTTAAGTGGGTATTAATATTCAAAATAAAAAATCATTTCACCTGGATATTCAAAAAATATTCAATGAAATTGTAAATTTAAAATTAAAAATGATCACTTTAAGTTGAAATTTATCCGCAAAATAAAAATAACAAGCAAAAAATTGAATGTGAATGGGAAAAATAGATCTTCTGATAAATTATTTTTTAAAAATGAAGAATTGGTTTTTTTTTGAGAATTATGGATGATTAATTTTGGTTTAAATCTCATCAACAAAAAAAGTTGCATTTACAATGATTTGACCCTTGGTCCCACACATCAGAAGAACGAGACACTATTCGTATTTCACCACCAAATCATATGGAAATAGTCCACTAAGGAAGCATTCTAAAATCTCGAGAGGTCAGGAACTCGAAACACGTTTCAAATCAATGGTCTAGGGTCCCTGGATACGTGAATGGAGAGTATGAAATTTGAGCTTCAAGTATGAAAAATATAGAGGGGAAATTGAAATTTGGGCTTCAAGGTGCACAAGATTAATATTTTTGGAATCTGTATGCAAAATTTCTAGCTGTACATTATTCCTGTTTTTTCGGAACTCAATCCACAAAAAAAGCTCTTTTTTTGCTAATACACACACACCACAACTCTCTTTTATTATTTTATTAGAAGAATGTATACATCGATAGCTATGTCCACACTAGCTATGTCGATTTTCGTCATTTAGACGTTTTGTCATGCTTGTTGTCTTGCTGTTTGTCTTGCGCTTCAGGCATCCTACTGAAATTAGACAGGAAAACGAATGCTGCACCGCATGCGTCATGTGCTGCAGAGCTTGCACTACGACAAAAATATTGAAAAGCAGACAAAAATCGACCAAGTGTGGACATAGGGATTGAATGCCATTCCCTATGAGGGACGAGACGAGCAGCAAGACAACAAGCATGACGAAACGTCTAAATGACGAAAATCGACAAGATGTGGGCATAGCTAATCAACGTACATGTAAATGGAATCAACTGCAGGGGCGGATTAAGGGGGGGGGGCGACCGACGATACAACATAAACAGTGTCAATATAAATTAAACAAAAACAAATTTTTGCTGGAAAATAATTATTTATCAATATTGATAGTTCAAATTTATTTATAGTCCAATAATTATTGATAGTTCAAATTCAGACAATAGCTCCTAAAATATTCTAATCAAAGTTGCAATATTACTGTCTTCTTGATCATGAAAAAATGGACCAATAAGCAGGGACTCACTAATATTAAAAACCTCTTTAATTCAAGTTTAGATACCGTTCTATCCTTTTGTCTGATGCTCGTAGGTAGATAGTTGAACTTGACTCGCATACATAAGAGGGTCTTTTGGTAAAAAACCTCTATCCATAAATAATGCTGAATACCATGCAATTATTAACATATTATTTTGAATCCATAAGTTGGCTTCCAATCTCAATGCATCCAGACGGCTATTGAGGCTGTTTGTTTTATACTGAGGCTTTGTATTGAGGTTGTTTCATACTTTTCATTTTAAAATTAGCTCATCTCATGTCAACTTGAACTTTTGTTGTGATTTACACTGGAAAAATACTGTACTTAATTTTATAAAAATATCACATAATTTTAGTATTTAAATAGGACAAACGTTGTAGTTTTACAGCCTAGATTTTCGGTTTTACACTCTTAATTTGTTCAAAATTTTCCCTGGGGAGGCCCCCCGGACCCCCCCCTTACCTGAGGGGTATTCCATACCCACCGGAACTGCCCTTCCTCAACCGCCCCCCCCCAAAACACAGACCTTAATCCGCCCCTGAACAGCTGATCAATAACAATAATCATTGGAGAAATAAATTAGGACAGGATTATGTCAAAGGTAGGTGTTCCATTTACCTGCAGTTAGTATAGAATCTTTAGCTCCCAAAATTTTATCGGCCTGATTATCATTGATTCCAAAAACACTTTTCAGGTGTGACCTAGCAAAATAATTTCTATTTTCATCATACGTTTGAAGATTAATGTTCTGCAATCTAGGACTGAAAAAAATGATTTTTCCATTGGTAAAAACATTTCATTTCACTGTTATTCATAATATACCATTCCTAGAAAATGAACTCATTCCTCACTCCCAGACTTCTGTCTTTGTAGGGAATATTCACCTTAAAATGGATATTTTATATTTTACTCATGTGTAAATTTTGTGAATAAAATTTATTTGAATCTTTGAATCTTTGAATAATGAATAATTTCAAATCATCAATAATGAATTTAATACGATAAAAATGTATGGATAATTGATTGAAACTTGAAATTTGTTAGCAAAAAAAAACTGGCCCGGATCGGACTCGAACCGGCAACTTGGAAACTCAGAATTGAATCTGGCTTCAAAGACGAAACGTAGCCTTTACCAACTGCGTCATCAAGGCATTGAGATGTGAGGCTGAAATTTGAGTAGTTCAATGTCATTATACTTCTCTGTAACATGTATTTGAAATGCAGTACCTATTTTTTGCTTCTAACTTTTTTAAATTCAACCCTCAATATTCAAAATCTTCATCATTATGAAGTAAAGCTTCTTACTTCATCTAAGAAGATATCATATTTCAAATCTCAAAAGTGTACGATCTTCCGTTCGTTAGTTATCGTACGGACGGACGGACGGACAGACGGACACCAGTACGATCGCATTAAGAACCCTATCGGGTCCTTAAAATAATAAGTTGTAAGATTGATTGATCGATTAGTTGGAGAAGTTGACTTACCCAAGGCGTTTGAAACTTGCTTCATTCCCTTGATAGTTTATGATTGCGGCTTCTATTGACGTTTTTGTTGAACCTAGAAAAGAATAGTAAGTTGTCAGCCGAACGTGATAGAGTAGACATCGTAGTGCTAACGTAGTCTAGTTGTAGAAATAGCTTACAGTATTCGAGCCGTCAGCAAAGTTAAATATTTGTCGTGAGTGTTATTGAATTTATTCAGAGCTTTGTTATGAAGTTGATTTTATCAAAGAACTTTAATGATGTATAGACCGGAAAATCTTCATTCGCCGGTGAAAATGCCACCTCTACTGGCAGCAGGATTCGAGGAAGAAGATGAAAATAATCCTACCAGCCCACTAAACACAGAGAGTAACCATAATGTGAGCAAAATATCCAACATCATGGACCAGAGCATTTTGGAAGACTATTCACGAATTGTACGCCGATCTCATCAATTGGTAGGCTTACCATTTCTCCGGGATTAATATGTGTCTCAGGGAAATCTCCGGGATTGATTTATCTCCGGGATTTTTAAAATATAGGGAGAAACAGGGAAAATTTGTCTACTAAATTGAAATATTTGTACTGCTGCAGACTCAGAACTTGGTTGAGGCAAAGGAATTATTCATTTTATTTGTTGTTTGTTCTCTACGATAAGAGCTGTAAGAGAGCTCCTCAACATAAAAATAAATGCAAAACTTATATATGTGTAGACTTTTTGAAAAAATTAAAGGGGACAAAGTGTTTTTGGGGAAAGTGATCTCTTCAGAAACGTATCTAATGTAGAGTTTTCATTGAAAGAAGAAAAAAACATTTTCAAGTCAAAGACAAACCAAATTTGAATAATTGCTTTATTATTAATCAAAGCCTTGTTCAATTTTTATTCCTTTGAAACTAAAATGTTGATGATTTAATTTCATTTTCACTTGAAGTTTTATGAATATTTTTGTTTTAACATTTTTCAAAAATAAAATACAGAGAAATAATATTCAATAATATTATGTAGTGAAGTTCAATAATGAAGTAAGGTAAAATTTAGTAAAGCTTGTTCAACTATTCAATACCCCTACTCTAGTCTCTGGAAAATTGCCGGGATTGGGGTCACAAAAATATGGTAAGCCTATCAATTGGGGCACTAAAACGTTTGAGAAAAAAAAATATCTCTGGGAGTGATTTCGATCAATATAATTCACTTTGCAACAAGCTCGCGCTGATTATAACCAGAGTCGTAACCAGGCAGAAGACCCAGGTAAAAGAGAAGAACGAGGTTGTAAGCAGATTGGAGAAGTTGGAAAGTAGCATCAACCAGCTTTCATCGGATTTCAACAGAGGTCAGCAGCCTACTATCGCTGCTACAGCTACAAGATCATTTGCAGAAGTAGTACAGCTACCTGGAAAAATGAATAAAATGAAGCAGCAACCGGAGATGGAACAAAAACTAACACTCAAGGGATTTAATAATTTAGTTCATTTCATGCCAACAGATAGTGCCACAGGACACTATTTCATGTTTTTATCAAATATCTCCCATTTGAAATGATTATTTTTGAAAAACAGATTGAGCTTGGGAAACTTCAATTCTTTATCTTTCTTCTGGTACAACCAACATCAGAATTCTTTGCTCACTCCAACTTCTCCACAAACTTTCCAAAGTCGGGCACGAAACTCTTTACATTAACAGAGTATTTCCAAACTAGACCGACAAACTCCGTGGGTGCTTTTGTGATATTGAAATTGAGAAAAAAGTTCCAGTAAACATGCTAAACGTCCTAAAATTCTTCACTCCCCCCCCCCCCCCACCTAGTCAGTAGTCACCATTTTGATACCTATCTCACTTTTTATTCTTTTCTCCAGAATAGTTTGACTAATTTTGTTGAAATTTGGCATAGTCAAGGCCACAGAGAAGGCCTTCTCCTTCCTTCTCTGTGTCAAGGCCAAGATGAATTTCTGCTGTAAGAAAAAATGAGCAACCTTATCTGACAAAATATTTCGAAATGGTGGGCATCAACAAGTTTTCAAGTAATTACAATTTGAAAATATCAAATAACCACCATTTTGAAATATTTCGTCAGATAAGGTTACTTCCTGTATCGTTTTTTCAGAATGAAAATTTTCTAATTTTTGTAAGGATACGATATTTTTCTAAAACCCAAAGCCTAATTTCCCCAGTAAGTTAAAATTGAATTTTTCAGACAGTCGCCATTTTAAAAAACTCAAATATTGGAAATATTCAATGTTACTGTTCTGCAGAAAAGAGTTTTATTTGTGAACCTACAAAATTTCATGAAAAAATGATCATCCAATAACGAAATAAAATACAAACTTTTTAAAAATAAAACTGATTACAGAAAAACAGATAAATTTATTAACATTTTGCTAATGAAATTCTCTGGAGTCACTGGTACGGTCACTATTAATTTTTTGGGACACTGTATAAAGATATTTTTAAGAAGAATTAAATGCTGAAGCTGACATTTTGGCCTCCATATGAGAAACAGCTTATTACATTCTAGTGTGGCGAAAAAATTTATTTTCATGATATTGTGATTTATTACTTCATTAGTAATTGATAGTTGAATACCTGTTAGAACCTGCATCATTTTCTATGTGCAATATGCTTTGACGTAAATTACAGTAAAGTAAATATGGAACCGAAATTCTGCGGTTCTTTGGGCACCAAAGAAAAAAATGGCTGTATCTAGCCATACCATACTCAGAAACCGTTAGTCATTGCATCGGTGTGTGCTGCTTCATAAGCAACTATGTGAATTATTGTGACTAAACGTGACTAATCTCGTCTTGTCTTGTATTGACTAACCGGTGTACGCCTAGCCTTACCAACATCTATTAGACTTATCTCGGATGCCAACACTGGATTAAGATCATTTCTAGCATAATCTTATTTTTTGTGGCCTGCATTATGGTCGAATTTGCCTTGGCTAGTTTTATCAAATACTCGTGGAGTTGACTTACGTTCAAATCTTTTGAATAACGTTCCTTTTTTTGCCGTATCAAGATCTCCTTGTGTTACAATTCCATCTCTGTTCGAATCCATTATTCTGAATAAAGCTGAAATAAAAACTCCACTTTAACAGTATTAGAAATATTATTATTGATCAATGATGACATCGAATAATGATAACTTTGGATTTGCTACTTTTATTTGAAAATGAACACTTAAAATGTGATTTCCGGGGTATGAGTATTTTTTAGTACAATTTTTAATATAATATTTTTTTATTGTATTGTATGCAAATGTGTTGTACAGTTGAATCTCACTGATCAGTGACTCATGGGAATCATGGTAATACAAGGAGTCAGTTCAATCACTACAGGGGAGGTCATTAATAATAATTGAGAAAAGCAGGGGACACAGAATTCAGCCTTGAGGGACCTCAAACTACACCACTGCTTCTCCTGATCTATCTGAGCCAATGCAAACCACCTGTGACCTATTGGATAGATATGATTGGAAAAAGCCAAACTCTCAACCCTCAAGGCCAACTTCCCCAACAATACCGAAACCCCATTTTACATCTACTTTCATAAAGATTTTTGGCTTTGGAAGAGCAAAAAGAAACTGTTTTTGACAATGATTTTCAACATTTGTTCCGCAAGAGGACTCTCCACCTTTTAAGACAACCCAGTTGTCCCGCATAACTTATTATCCCCCCCCCCAAATCCACAATTTTTGTACTACAATCTTTGAGAAATTGTTAAATTAATAATGAACTCACAAGTTTTCGTGTTTTGGGCGGGTGGAGGTGATCCTACCCTGGAATCGGCATCTGAAACTGGCGATCCTGCTGCGCGGATTGTTACGGCTTGAGGTGATCCTGTTGAGGATCCGGCACTACTGACACCTGACGATGCTGATCCTGAATATGAAGAAGCAGTCCAATAGCCTCCATAAGCTGATAAACTCCCCTGTAACAATAATTGAATGTCAGCGAAATTTGAGGCTTTGTGAACATACTGTACAATCCGTTTTCACATCCACTCTATCGGCGGAGCCAGTAAATGTATGAATATAATATAGTAAAGTATACTTGTATAATTCAGTTGGAAGAAAAAATACTTATTTTCTCAACAATTTTCACTAGTTATCCAATTTATAATCATTCCTTTTCATAGTTACTCACGGATTGAAATATCATAAAATTTGAAAACGGTTTACTATGACATCTGGAGCCTACAAACTTTCACTAAGCCCTGTGTGGAACAGGAAAAAAACACACTATACTCTGTTCAGGGAGAGGAGAGACGATGTAAACAAACCTGCCTGTGCGAGAGTCTAGCTAGACCGATTCACAGTAGAACTGCTGAAATAATATTATTATTATCTGCATTACGTGATTCCAGTCTGACCTTGAATGAACGTATTGTGAACTGGAATTGGCCAAAATTTTATCAAAAAGAGCTGTGAGTCATCGCTTCTATACGCACACAAATGCAAACTGCTTGTTTTGGCCGTCTCCCGATTCCGTGAACAGAGTATGGACATGA